>OX578135.1:174103192-174703192 GCA_951213105.1 Amaurobius ferox | reverse complement strand
CAATTTTTCTGATTTCGGCAACCTTTTTGATGACAAACACACAATGACAAAGAATTGTAATTTGTAAAAATGGCATGAACATTTTTCCTGATTTCGACAACTTTTTGAACTGTGATATTTGACTTTTTCACCATAAATATGACAAGAAACCAAAACTGAGAAAACAAAATGGCTGTGGCAAGTTTGATCAAAATTACTTTTGACAGAGAATATTTATACCTTCCCCCCAACTCTAAGGAGTTCTAAAAAGTTAGACAAAAACCAGGTAACTCAAATAATAATAAAAAAAAAAGCTGGCAACTACGGGTTTGGAATAGAATGTAATAAAAAATAGAACATTAGGGAAACAGTACTTTATTCAAGATAACAAACAAATTTAGATTTTTAGTAAAAAATATATTTTAGTATTTCTTTCTGACACTGCATTTTAGCAAAAGAAGTATTCCAGTTTTCCTTTTGATGTTGTATTTAGCTAAGGAAAAAGTAAAATGATTTTCCTTTCAGAAAATTACATTTTATTTGCATTTTATCAAAAGAAGTATTTCAGGTTTTCCTTTCGCTTTACATTTTACCAAATAACATCTATAGCTTTATAAAATAACATCAAAAAGAGCAAGAAAGATCAATCATGCATAAAGCATTTATTATGAAACACTTTCCAACTGCAATGCAATTTTATTTAAACATCTCTAAAATGCGATACATTTTGCAGTAATATTTTTAAAATTATCACAATGTTACAGTAATTTATTATATTTGAAAACTTCATTGAACTTTATTCAAAAGAAGGAATTGTAATATAAATCGCCTGGTTCTCTATGAAAAAGCAGTAAAAATTTCATTCATAAACTTTTATTCTATTCCTTTCATTCATCACAATATTACAATAATTTATTTTACTTAAAAACTTAAAACCATTGAGGTAAAAGTAATTTACCTCTGTGCTTAAAACTTCTCTAAAAAAGTGTGCTATAAAATTGTCTGTTCTCTATGTAAAATCAATGACTGTTTCATTCATAACAACTATATTGCAGACTTCAGCGCTAAAAAATTTTGTGTTAAAGAAATTCAGCAACTCTTATACAACTCATCTTACAGCTTAATGTGTTTACATTCTCCATAAGTGAAACTTAGACTTTGTTGTAGAAATAATCAAAGTTTGATGATCATTTAAACTCAAATATATTGTAATTGCATTGTTTCAGTATGTAGATGCACAGAATATAAGCAAAAATAAAGTGGTTTTACGACAGACACAACACTAAATATAAATTAAAAAGAATTTTAAAAATCACGATTTTGACACAAGATGGATGCCATATTTTATTTTGAAGTAAGTCAAGTGATCTCTTCATATAATGGGTGTGATTGTTATTTTAATTTTTATTTAAAAAACTACTGAATATATTTTTCTGAATTTTTTTTTTTTATATATTTTATAGGATAATTTAAATATTTTCTAAAACTTTTGAAGCAATTTGGGAATTTTAAATTCGCTTAAAAAATGTTTGAAAAATTAGGTCCCATAGGGTTCAATGTATTTCATTTTTTCAACTTGGGTTCAATCGAAAACTAATTGGGTGAAATTATTCATTTATATTCCCATAGGTCCCACAGACCGTTTGAACAACATACTAAAATTTCATTTTAATAAAGTCATTTTTACGGCAGTTATCATGCTAACGGATAGATAGACAGAATGAACAAAGTCATAAACACTTTTCAAATATATTGTAAAGTGTTAAAAATGAAACACTTTTAATAAAATTGTTAGCAAAATGTAGCATTTTAAGCATATTTAATTTTTACTCTCCCTATAATGTATAGGGAAAGTATTGGAATCATACCAAAAATCGCAACTTGAGTTTTCAACAGATCTACATGTTTTGAGACGTCTAGAATACAATAAAACAATTTTTAGCATGACGTCTGTGTGTGTGTGTCTGTCTGTCTGTGCAGATTTTGTATCCACTCTAACTAAAAAACTAATTGACCGAATTTCATAAAATTTGGTAGGTAAGTCACTTGTAGGCGAATCTGGTGCAAATTAGTTTTGAGTACGATTCAGGATAAAAGAACCCACCTTTTTTTTGCGAAATGGCCCACAAAAATTGCCTGTATCCATTCTAGCTGAAAAACTAATGGACTGAATTTCACAAAATTCGGTAGATAAGTCACTTGTGGGTCATTCTTGTGCTGACTAGATTTTTGTACGATTCGGAAAAAAAATAATATGCCTTTTTTTTTTACAAAATGGCCCGCAAAAATCATCAAAATCTAAAATAAAAAACTATGTATGCTCAAATATATCCATTAAATGCTCGTTTTATACGTAATTTTTAACGAAGAAAAGAATATGACCAACCCCATGACACCAGGACTAGCCATTCTTGAGATATTTTAATTTTTCCGTATTTTCTCTATGCTACCTTTAAAAATATCTCCAGTTACCAAATGAGAATGAAATTGAATTAAGAGTGAATTAAATTTAATTAAAATAAAGAGAATGTAAATATAAGTCTGCAGGGAAAGTCATGTGCAGCTCACATCAGATTTTTTAAATTGTATTCTAGAAAGTGCTTTTAACATAGGTGAAAACGCAGTGCAATAAAGGATTTCATAGTAGATATTATATAAAAAATCAAATAACTCACATATTGATTTCCATGTTTTGAGACATCCATTAAAGCAAAAGAGCACACGTCGCCTACTCCTGCAACATCCACAGTGAAGTTACGCAAAAAGTCAACTATTTCTAGAGCTCGGGGACGTAGACGAAATTGCAGCACGTAGGGTGTCATTATTGGACTACAGAGTTCCTGTAGAATGTCGGCCTGAAAGAAATTCAAAGGGATTTAGAGAGAAAACAAGTATCTACATATGTATAATTCATTATAAGTTTTCGCTGATAAATTAATTTTAAAAATATACATAAAAATTTATTCACTAAAAATTATAGTGAAAATTTGAATTCCTATCTAACAATGAACTATCCAAGATAATTATCAGGGATTTTTTTTTCTCACCAAATAGTGAGAAAACTTTAGACCAAAATGAATTTTGACGCAGATGTTCCATTGGGCGCGGTAGCCCATTGGTTAGCGCGCTGGAGTTGCACTCGGTAGGCCCGGGTTCGATTCCAGCCACTGCCAAAACTGCCGCCGTGTTCATGCGGAGTACGATCATGTTAAACATGTGGGTCCGAAAGTCCTTCCGAGAGGTTGGTGGTAGGGGAAGGAGGGTATGGTCCCTGTGGATGCCTCCCCCACTGGGTTCTGGTCTAAATTGGGTGGCACTTCCCGACCGACCAAACAGTTACTTTACACCTTTCTGGTAGGTCGGACGGTCTGGGTTTCATCAGCAACAACAACAACAACAGATGTTCCATTAACCACTTTAAATAAATATAATTATTCTAACCATATAATTATTAACCATATAATTATTCTAATCTACTGTAATAATGGATGCCTATAGGGGATGGCAAGAGAGTCACAAAGGTGGGCATCCGACTAGTCAATGTTGAATGTTGAAGGCCCAGACCACACGACCAATCCTAAGGCTAATGGTAGCTTAATGTGTGGCCGGGACTAGTCGATGTTGTAAATCTTATAAATGAGTCTGCTACACTGACATCAGTGGTTTGCATCACGCCCCTCCCCCAGAAAAAGTTCTATGGGTACCAACGACTGCAATACGGTTGCCATGATTGGAATGGATGTTAATACCCTACTTCTAATTGGATATTCCTAGGTTTTGCCAAGTGTCACAGAAGGAGAAATAGGCTATTCTTATAGTAGATTCTTAGATTTTTTCCCAGATATTGAATTTTCATCAATTAGTTGTCATTTTTACCAGTTTAGCTACATTTTTATTAATTTGGCAACATTTTTATCAATTTGGCGACATTTTTGTTAATTTGACAACGTTTAAAAAATCTCGCCAAGTTGGCAATATTCCGCCAATTTTGACACCAAAATTTCACCAAGCGTTACCAGAGATAGATAGATAAACAGACAGATAAATCAGGTGTTTATATAATAAATTGAATACTAGGAGTCGAGATTTATGAACATCATGTCAGCCATTGATGCCATATAATCAACATATGTTTTACTGTTTCTTGCATTTATGGGGGTTGTATTGCATCATGCACTGCTACAAAAGATATCCCTGCTTATTCCTTCGACCTTGGAGAATTCTTTTAGGCCTGATGGCATAGTGCGGGATCAGCAATCTAAATGTTCCAAGATTGAACCTACCCCCCACCACTGAGGATCTGCGGCCCCTACAGTTTGTGACTCTGGATGAAAAATGAGCATGCAACCTTCTCTCTCTTCAACAATCTCACATTTCTCACGAGATGGGAGCATTACAGATGATGCACACTTTCTCCTCTCCTCTCATGGTTGACTATGCCTGACGTCAACCACGATCACCCCTTTAAGTTTTGCCTCATCGTTTTAAATCACCCTGTATAAGAAATGCTCTTCTCTCCATTTGTCTGTAACACTTGGTGATGCATTTTGTCAAACTTGGCAAACAACCTAAGAATAACCTATAGTATCCCCGATATTTAGCCTCAGATTGACGAAAATATCGTCAAAATCGAATCAAATGTTTCAAACGCTTGGCGAGATTTGAATGTCGATAACTTTTTTAAATGTTGCGAAATTAATGAAAATGTCACCAAATTCATAAAAATGATTTATGAAAATGACAACTAATTCATGAAAGTTCAATATCTTTGAAAGAACATAAAAGTAGACTACAAGAATAATCTATTTCTCCATCCATCCGTCTGTAATGCTTGGCGAGAAATTTATTGGGACGTCACTAACTTGATGACTATTTTAAATGTTATCAAAGTGACAAAAATGTCATCAAATAGATAAAAATGAAGCGAGATGGAAAGTAATGTTTTGCAAATTCTGATTTCCATCATATGACGGTCATACCTTCTAGTATATAAGAAATGCCCTTTTCTCCATTTGTCTGTGACACTTGGTGATGCATTTGGTGAACTTGGTGAATGATTTAGCAAAGTATCACCAGCATGGCGATATTTTGCCCAGATTGACAAAAATACCGCCAAAATTTCAAAAATGACGCTAAATTAATGAAAATGACACCTAATTGATGAATTAATTATTAAAATATTTTTATATATGGACTATATCGCTTATTGAAGATGATATCAATATTGATAACTGTTTATTTAGAGTTGCATGAAATATAAGTTAATTGGGTATTTTGAAATAGTTTTACATGTTGTCATCCGAAAAATCGCCAAATGTACAATTCAACAATAAAAACACAGTACCGTCTATCTTATACATTATTTTTGACTGTAAAAGTAGTAAATTCATTGCATTATATACGGAAAGTTATGTACTGCCCACATCAGATTTTTTCTTTATGTTGAAAGAGAGATAGAAACAAAAATGAAGCTGAATATTGGATTCATATTCTACCCGAAAGTTTTTTAAGTATAGGTGCTTAAAGTTTCAAAATTTCAACTTTTGAAGTGTCTGGCACATAGCCTGTCACCTGTAAGGACTGCCAGATTCATAAATTCGTTAATAGCATGTTAAAAGTTATCATTTGATACCAATTTCATCCATGTACTCGATGGGTTCAGTAGATGTCAATTTTAGACTATTTCAAAAACACGTACAGGGCAAAGGCCACCTGAGGGGACTGTCAGACTCACGGATCTCCGTTGACACTGTGAAGTTCTACCACATGCAAAATTCAAAGCGTTTGTACTTGATGGGTCCAAAAAATATTGCTGGCTTTTGGACTAGAGTAAATACATCTATATTTGCTCCGATAGCCAGGCTGCTTTTATGGCTTTGGAGAAGTCTGCTATGACCTCTTCCCTTCCTATAATGTATTTTGTAATTTGCCAGCAACAATAAAATCACCCTTTACTGGGTGCCTGGACATTCAGGCATTCCGGGTAATGAAATAACTGATGAATTGGCTAGAAATGGTTCAAGTACACCCTTTGTTGGCCCAGAGCCAGCTTTGGGTATCTCAGATAAGTTGATTAGAAGAACTGTTTATAGCATCTTCAGGAGGCTGCAGTGCAAGAATTGGAGCGACATCAAGGGCCTAAGGCAGGCTAAAGAACTGAACTGTGAGTGTCCTAATGTGTTGATGTTGAGACCCAGACCATCCAACTTACCAGAAAGGTGTAAGGTAACCGTTTGGACGGCCGGGAAGTGCTACCCAATTTAGACCGGAACCCAGTGGGGGAGGCATCCACAGGAACCGTACCCTCCTTCCCCTACCACCAACCTCTTGGAAGGACTTACGGACCCACATGTTTAACGTGATCGTACTCCGCATGAACACGGTGGCAGTTGTGGCAGCGTGCAAACCACTGGGCTACCGTGCCTGAAATATGCCAACAGCACGCGGTGTTCCCAGGTGGTCACCCACCCAAGTATCAACCGCACCCGATGCTGCTTGACTTTGGTGATCTAATGAGAACCGGTGTTTTCAGCACGGTAGGGCCGTTAGCGTTGTGCCCTAGTGTGCGTCATGGGGAACTACTCAAGCTCAATAGAACTGGCATTAGAAGGGCTGTTGGGCTCTTTACTGGGCACTGCACCCTTAAAAGACACCTAAGAATTATGAGTATTACTAAGGACCCAATATGTAGAGGTTGTAAGTATAGTGAAGAAACTGCCTCACACATACTCTGTGAGTGTGAGAAGTTTTCTGTCCATACGTACAAGCACTTGGGTTGACATGTGATCGACTCCTAGGAGTTACAGGATATTCCTGTCAAGTGCCTGCTGATCTTTGCCTCAGCTACTTCTTCTCTTCGGGACAGTACAATAGACCTCTGTTCGCTGTGCTAGGCTCTCTCTGAGCCACCCACTTCTAAATCATAAGTCATCGATTATCACAAATATTTTTCCTGTCACCTTGGATTTGCAATACTTTTATAATGTTAAACACATCATTTATAGTGATCAATTAAATACCTGCACATTGGATATTGTAAAGTTTTAGTGTGGGAGAGGTAAAGTAAAAAACTATTTTAATGAAACTTCTTGCAGTAAAAGCAAAATCGAAGGAGCAACAATTAGTTTAAGAACAAAGAATCATCCCCTGATACATTGAGCCTAAACACTTTCCTATAAACACATCTCCAGATACATTGAGATAGCCTAAAAATGTGAAGATTGCCTGCAAATTATTATATGATGCCTGGTATGATGTTCATTAACAAACCGAAAAAAATTGCTTGAAATATGCTGGTTTTTTAGGAGAAATCCAACAATATTTTATTTCCAAGCCTGTGTATGGAAGATAGTTCATTGTTATTGTAGAATAGGTTATGAGAAAAGAAGTTTGTGCTGAAACAGAAGCACAAGAAACTGATAATGCCATTATTGTTATCGTTGCTGATAATGCATCTGATAAATCCGAATAAATCAAAATTGATTTAAAATGAGGGAGGATAACATAAAAAAAACTCCAAAAATGTGCATGACTATTTCAAAGCCCACAATGTCAACTGCAATAAAAGTGCTAATGTGCAAAAAAGTGCTAATGCATATATGTTGTAAATTAAAATGTTTAAAAGAAAGCTACAGATTTTTTTCAATGTAAATAAAAGAGTAATACATTTCAACTTTAATGGTTTTTTGTCTCACAATATGCCCTCAGATAAGTTGTTGCTTATCTCATACTTAAACATTTTATCAGTTACTGTAAATATCAATTAGATTGAATATTTTTTCCTGCTCCTTGTCTCTTTGCTATTATATTTCCTTGTCTCTTTTGGCTCCACTGTAAGTCAATATACAATTTTCTTCTGCAAAAAAATGTAAATATGCCTTTGAAAACTACAATGTGCCCTTTTAAAAATGCATCATGCAACTTTTGAGAAGTGATCCTTCTGCTCTTTTAATATTCTAGAATGAACGCGGAATGAAAGTACCAATAATATTTTAGATGTTACATTTAATCAGTGGCAGCTCTTCAGGTGATGCACAGGTTCACTTAAAGTTATCGATTGAATGGGTTATTATTTTTTAGTGAATTTTGCAGACTCATTTGATTATTTTTAGATAATATTTGACAACACTTGGACCCGTAGCACAATGTATTTTAATGATATTCATTGTCAAGGAGGAGGGAGATTCTTGCCAATGAATCTGCTTTACCCATTACTAAAGCCACAAGCCGCCATTGCATTAAATAACACCCATACATACTTGAAACCACTTTATATATTAAGAGAGCACAAGAATTAAATGATAAAGCTTAAACAGTTTACTCTCTCCATGCTTAACCCTTTCGCGCCGGCGCACCTGTGTTTAAAACGTTTCCTCGGGACGGAGCAGAGGTGAAAGGAATCGTACCACAGGATGGGGGTTTTGCCTCGCTAAGCCTAACTTTAGAAAAAAAATCACACACAAAAAAAAGTTTAAGTCCTAATGTCGTAATTTTTGGTACCATTTTGGATTATTACTTAAGCTGTCATATAAGTTAAAATTAGCATTTAATAATCTTTTTCCTTTAATTTACATAAAAATATATAAAAAAAATTTGCTTACCTTGAGAAATAATTTTCAAAAGCGCTACTCAAATTATTTCGAAGTTTTAATTGACAAAATACATTAATAAACTTTAAGATTAATAAAAAAAAATACAAAAAAGACTATTTACAAGAAGTAACAAAATTTAAAATGAAGACTGAGTGTGGTAAATCTTGAAGCACGGAGAAACGCAAAGTCCTACATTGCATGATCTGCAAGCATAAAATGTTTGTTGCTTTTTTCTTTGTTTTAGCACGGCTTGTGAGCAAACTATGTACCTTCTTTGGTTTTTATCACCCTTTTCGTTCATATTAAGGGTAGGAAAATGCCTACCAAATAATCGGATAGGTGCTGGTACAGATCTGACTGTAATTTGCTTTTCTTCTCGATAATTTCCGTAGTTCTTCATAATTTGCTCAATCAGTTTCATTTTAAATTGGAGAAGCGGCATTTTAATGCCGTGTTTTTTGTCAAAAAGAATGTTGGAGTTCAATATTGATATATTCATCAGCCCAAAAAACAATATTTTGTACCATTTCACTGATTTTCTAAAACATGAATGGTGGTCATAACTGTGTCTCCTATGTTTACACCACCCATGATTTTATTGCAATCTATAATACATTTAGGTTTTAAAATGTCCTCTCCAGTAACTCTATCTTTTCTGCCAGATTTAGCCATTTCTGGCTCATGTATGCTTGTTAGCATAAAAACGTCTTTCTTTTTTTCTTTGAACGCAATGATGTACTTATTGTCTAGTTGCATCACATCCAATTCACCTTTTTTTAATTTTCTTTCTGGAAAGTCTTTGGGCATTCTTTTTCTTGTTTTTAATACTGTTCCACAAATATTCGTTTTTATGGAATGCAAATATGTCGCAAGCGATAGGGAATTGAAAAAGCGATCCAAATATAAATTATACCCTTTTTCACATAAGTCGCTCATCAATGTTTTCACTACTCTTTCTCCGTAAGACCCATCGCTGCTTAACATTTCAGTGTCTTTTCCACAATAAATTAAAAAATTCCATACATAACCGGTAATTTATTCGCATAAATTATATATTTTTATCCTGTAACGTGATCTTTCAGATGGAACATACTGACGAAAGCCAAGACGTCCTTTCCAAGCAAAAAGGGATTCATTGATGAAAATATTTTCCTCGGGTATGTAGGTTCTTTTATATTTATTTTTCAGATTTTCTACGATTAGTCCAAGTTATCCCAACTTTTTAGCACGCTTGTCTGAGGTGAAATGCAAAAATTTTAAAATGTTAAGAAACTTAGCATAACTCTTAGTATAACTCTTAGCATAACTTAGCATATCTCTTAGCATAACTCTATTGAAAAACGAAGTAGCAAACATCTCATTTGTAGTAAAATGCATCTTCAAATTAGGCTTCTTGATAATGCCCATCAGTATTATCATTGCAAAAAACACTTTTATATTCGCAATACTTAAATTTGAAAATTTGGCTGACTTAGAAATTGATAGAGCACTCCTTTGATTGTTTTGAGCAAAACTGTTTGTTTCTTCAACAATCAAATTTAGTAGATCATCATCAAAGAAAATATTAAAGAAATCAATTTCTTTTTCAGCATTTACTACAGAATTTGTTCCCTGTGTTCCAATACATATATGGGGATGTAATTCCTCAAGCACTCGAGTCCATGATGAAGTATCTTGAGTCGAACTTTTACGGGAAGTGGAAGGCAGGAATTCAGTGAGCTCAGTCTCTGACAAAATGTCCGTATCAGAATCACTAGAAATATTACTTTCTAATTATTTAGAAAAGGAGTCATCACTCTCATCTAAGTCAATAATTGGCTCATTTATCATGCGAGTATATTCTTCCTCTGATAAATAACTCTTTCTCGCCATAATAAACTGGAGTCAAGAGTTTCTGAAATAAAAAGGGAAGTACGTGAAATATATCCGAAAGCAATGCAAAGTGTATCAGAACTAACGGTTAAACCCTAAAAGATCCCACATAATAGCGAAAAAAACTAAAAAAAATATTCGGCGAGATATTAGAAACGCGAATGTTAGCGAATGTTTATACCACGTGAAAAGTTAAAGAGCTGAGCTCTGTTTGTTTACATTACGCTTTCCCTCCTCCCCTCCGAACAGCTGATGAGAAAAATACTAAGGTCAAACAGAATGTGAACAGACTGAAGGTCAGGATCCTAAAACTATGTTCAGTTCAAAAGTAGTGGACACAGGGTGCCATCTAGTTGTCTTTAAAAATTGTTTCAGCTTAAAATGCACATATGCATCAGCCGTCCACTAAGCTCATTCTCTAGCGATGCATGGGTGATACGCCCGGCTGTGAGATACGCTCGTAGGGAAAGCATATACTATGACATGCCCATCTCGAAGAGGTTAACACTTGAATTTTTTTTTTTTTTAGATAACTAATATTTATAAGAATTGGTATCAAATTTGAAAATGTATTATAGTGAAAAATATATAAAGCAGGGTATAACTGGACGCTGAACATATGTAGCAAAATATTTTTTAACATTTATACACAAGAATTTTTCATTTTTTATGCAATTTTAGCGGCAGTCCTTGATTGCAAAATGTGCTATGATGGAATAATACTTAAGCTGCAATCAATTTATTTAAAAATCTGAAAAAGAGAATATATATATATATATAAAAGAGAAAAAAGTGCTCTTACAAATTTGTACTCAAAAAACTGGCTGAATTCATCTCTCACAGCAAAAGTGTGTGCGTTCTCTTGAAAGTGGTCAGGGAGATAGTGGAGTATACCAATGATTTGTTTCATCAGCCGTTTTGGAAAATATAGGGATTCCTGAAATAAAACAAGAAAGATCAATCAGGCATAACGTATTGATTACGAAACACTTTTCAACTGTAATGCAATTTTATTTAAACATCTCTAAAATGTGATACATTTAGTGGTAATATTTTTAAAATTATCACAATAATACAATAATTTATTACATTTGAAAACATAATACTTCATCAAAAAAAATCAACTTTATTCAAATGAAGTCATTGAAATATAAATTGCCTGGCTCTCTATGTAAAAGGTGTAAATATTTCATTCATACACTTTTATTCATTCCTTTCATTCATCACAATACTACAATAATTTATTTTATTTAAAAACTTAGAACCATGGAGGTAAACATAATTTAACTCTATGCTTAAAACTTCATCGAAAAATTCTGCTATAAAATCATCTGTTCTCTTATGTAAAATCAATGAATGTTTCATTCATATGAGCTGTATTTCAGACTCAAAGAGCTCAATAATTTTGTGTTAAAGAAATTCAGCAATTCTTATATAATTCATCCTACATCTTTATGTGTTTACATTCTCCATAAGTGAAAATTAGGCTTCGTTGTAAAAATAATCAAAGTTTGGTGTTCATTTAAACTCAAATATATTGTAATTGTGTTGTTTCAGAATGTAGATGTACAGAAATTAAGCAAAAATAAAGCGGTTTTAGGATGCATACAATACTAAATATAAATTAAAAAGGACTCTAAAAATCACAATTTTGATACAAGATGGATGGCATTGATCCCTTAAACTCAAATATATTCTAATTGGTTTGCTTCAGAATGTAGTTGCATAGAAATTAAGTGAAAATAAAGCAGTTTTGGGATGCATACAACACTAAATATAAATTAAAAAGAACTTTAAAAGTCACGATTTGACACAAGATGGATGTATTTTATTTTAAAGTGGGTAACGTGATCTCTTCATATAATATCTATGGGTGTAATTATTATTTTAATTTTTATTTAAAAAACTACAGAATATATTTTGCTGACATTTTTTTCATATTTTTTATGGGTTAATTTGAATATTTCCTAAAACTTTTGAAGCAATTTGTGAATTTTAAATTCGCTTAAAAAATGTTTGAAAAATTAGGTGCCACAGGGTTCAATGTATTTCATTTTTTCAACCCGGGTTCAGTCCAAAACTAATTGGGTGATATTATTCATTTATATTCGCATAGGTTCCACAGACCATCTGAACAACATACTAAAATTTCATTTTGATAAAGTCTTTTTACAGCACTTATCGTACGAATGGACAGACAGACAGAATGAACAAAGTCATAAACACTTTTCAACGATGTTAAAAAGTGTTAACAAAAAATTGATCAAATGTAATGCATATATTTTATAATATGCAATTTCTTACTGAATCAAACACGGTCACTAACTAGTTACAGAAATGGAAATAAAAAAATATCATGAGAAATTTTTGATATGATATAACTATTTGCATTTCCCTGATTACAAACACTATGATATAACAAACTTCCCTGACATTTACAGGATTTTTTTAACTGAACCAGGTAAACATTATATATATATATATATATATATATATATATATATATATATATATATATATATTATATATACAATCACGAATGTAAAACAAAGATCGAAGAAATAGTAAGGCACAATTGCTGCTTTATCTAAACCTTGATATATGAGAGGATGAGTGTGTTTATGGGGTTGTATAAAGGTCAAGGGGGATTGCGACTCCTTTTCCTGGTTTAAGCATGCATTTAATACTAGGAAACACTCCCAGAAACCACTGCACGCCCAAAACAACAATCAACAGTATGCAAGGGGAAAATTACCAAATTCCGAAAGGTGAAAGCAGAAATACAATGAAGTCAGGAATAAAAAGAAGAAATTCAAACCAACCACATGTGAAGTGCAAAAAAGTGAGTACAAGTAGAAAATACGATCTGTGTGGGTTGCCAAGTCAAATATAGAGATAACCAATTGCTTACAAATGCAGTAACACGGAATTGTGGTTACAGGTTATCCAAAGTGTGAGTGGAGTTACATTTTAGTAATTCTTCAAAATTAGTATAATTTTCTTCACTGTATTTTTTACAATATGCATCATAATAATGTTTGATGAATCGTGCAAGATATGATTGTTTTATAGTCCAATTTACTAAGTGTTGTAAGTAATTATTAATCTGTTCATTGGTAGAGTTCAAATGTCGTTATCTTAAGTGATTAACAATCAAATTACCTTGAATACTTATACTTAGATTGGTATTTCAATTAGTGAAATAATTGATTTTGCAATCAAAGTTATGTCTTTTGTCAAATATCTAGTAACACAGTTTATCACTATGATCGTAGTAAATAGTAATATTTAGGAAGTCTACTTCCTCCATATCAATTCGTGCAGATTCTATGAGTTCTAAATTTGGTAGATAAAATGCAAAGCCAAATACAGTAGTTCTATCAGTTATGCCAATCAATACATCATCCACAAAGCGGAAATAAGATATCTCGTTAATCAGATGAGTTTACCGTTCATATTGATATAAATAGAAATCAGCAAGTAGAGAGGAACATTCCCCCCCATGGGGATGCCCTTGGGGGGGGGGGGGGGGGATACTATGCTTAAAACTTCATTGAAAAAATAGTCTTCTCTGTGTAAAATCAATGAATGTTTCATTCATATCAGCTATATTAGACTCCATGAGCTAAATAATTTTGTGTTAAAGAAATGTAGCAATTCTTATACAACTCATTATATATCTTTTGGTGTTTATATTCTCTATAAGTGAAAATTAGACTTCGTTGTAGAAATAATCAAAGATTGATGATCATTTAAACTCAAATATATTGTAATTGTGTTGTTTCAGTATGTAGATGCACAGAATTTAAACAAAAATAAAGCGGTTTTATGACGGATACAACACTAAATATGAATTAGAAAGAACTTTAAAAATCACGATTTTAACACAAGATGAATGCCATATTTTATTTTGAAGTGGGTCACATGATCTCTTCATATAAAGGGTGTAATTATTATTTTAATTTTTATTTAAAAAACTACTGAATATATTTTTCTGAAATTTTTTTTATACATTTTATGGGATAATTTGAATATTCCCTAAAACTTTCGAAGCAATTTGTGAATTTTAAATTCACTTAAAAAATGTTTGAAAAATTAGGTCCCATAGGGTTCAATGTATTTCATTTTTTCAACCCGTTCAATTCAAAACTAATTGAGTGATATTATTAATTTATATTCTCATAGGTCCCACAGACTGTCTGAACAACATACTAAAATTTCGTTTTGATAAAGACATTTTAACGGCAGTTATCGTGCTGACAGACAGACAGACAGAATGAGCAAAGTCATAAACACTTTTCAACTATGTTGTAAAGTGTTAAAAATCTGACTTATGCCACTTTTTAGTACCATGTGAAAGGTTGTTTCATCAGTGAAAATAGGGATCATAAACAAATAGATGATGGAAATTGTTTAGATCAAAAATCCGTTAATATGTGTCAAAATTTTTTACCACAAATGCATCTAAATACAGCATTACACAGACAGAGATCATATAAAGCAGTGGTACTCACTACGCGGTTAGGTATCCTATGTATTATCATCCAGTTTTATCTTTTTTGTGATATGTCACAAATTTACAATTCTAATTTGATATAGGGTCCCCATTCACAATGTTCAATTAAATATAACTCACTCAATTTTAAAGATGCAGATATGTGGTTATTTTAATGATCTTGTTGTATTAAAAATAAAAATTTTGTGATTGACCAAATTTGTCTGAGGGGGGGGGGGGGGGTTGTATAAAAATTTTAAAAGTAGAACTTTTTGAAAATTAATGGGAGGACTATTTCATTAACATAGCCTTATTTCCTACCTTACTTTCAACATTTTTGCAATTTATATTGTCCCCTTATCTTCAACAGGTAAAGAATTAAAGTGCGTTTCAATCTTTTTGGGACACCTTGTATATATAAATAGGGGTTGCTCTGGATATTTGATTACTTTCACTAACCTATTCATCATATGAAATGCTCTTTCTGCAAATACACTTTTTATTCACCAAATCTTATTTTGGTGTTTCATTTGAAAAATTGTTTTGATTTATAAATTTTCAAATTCCAAAAATTATATTGTTTTGAAAAAGACAAATAGTATAGTAGTACACATTCAGATTTAATTATAATAATATATATTAAAAGAAAAATCCTGATGGCCTGAAATATGTAATTTGCTTATAATTTTCTTATTATTACAACACAAATAAAAAATATATAAAAAATGAAAAATAATTATATCAATTGGTTTAAGTATTTTTTATATTCTGAAAATGTTGTTAAATTAGCCATTTTCCTTTTATAAAGAAAATATGTTAACTAATGTTACCCTTATATAATTGATAAATTGAAATGATTTGCTATTAAAATCGTAATTTTAATGCTACAAAATTAATTAAAATCAGTGATTTAAAAAAAAAGTAAGTTGATTTAAATCATCATTATAACCCCTGGCTGATATGTTCTAATAGTAGTGGAATCAGTCCTCTGAGCTCATTGTTGTACTGGGAGCATGATTCCAAACTTTGGACTGCTTCTTTTCAGCAGGTTATATGAATATGAGTTAATGAATTGTTCATTACAATAAAAGGAACTTACCTCATCAGATACACATGAATTAAAGACATAGTAAGACACTGTGCTGCCTGCGAGGATGGCAATTACATAGCCAACGGCAAACAACTTCTCTACAAAAATGCCCCATGTAGTTATACATACGACAAGAGATCCACAAATACGAGACAAAAATCTGAAAAAAAAATACTGTTCTATGAAACACATAAACTACAATAAACAGGGTTATAATTCATTCTTATAATACACATTAGTTATGTTTGTTAAATGGCAGATTGTAAAAAGTTACCAGATACAGTAATCCACCTATGGATAGATACTTAATGTTAGGACTACACTCCTATTAATTGCAAATAACAGCATTGAAGAACCAGTTTCGTGCTTATTATGCACTTGTCAGCGCAAAATAACTGATATCTGCAATAACAGCAAGAGATCTTGCTATGTGCCACAATTTTAAAAAATTTTATAGGGAACGACAAACTCAGTACTACCAAATAGACGATGTTTTCAAAGATAAATATCTTCATAGCTTGTTGACCAGAGAGCACGGCTTATATTTTTATTATAACAAAGATACCAACATTGAATCAGCCCTTTCAGGAAGCTTCTCCATGATGAATTTCGGGAGGGTTTTCAGGAGCATCAATTTTCATTTTGAAGCAATAAAATTTTGTAAATTATGAATTAATTACATTTTATTTACAACATGCTTTTTTAGTTCTTTAAACTTTCTTGTGTAGTACTTTTTAATTAATAAATCCTTTGAAAAATATTGACAGTAGCATTTATTTTCTTTTGTTAACTTTCTCATTTATTAGACAAACTGATATAATAATTTGGAAGCCACTGTCATTGCAGATGACAGCATCCATGGACCGGTTTGGCACTGGTTATGCACTTGACAGCATGGAATAGCCGTTATTTGCAATGGCAGCAAGAAAACTTGTTATATACAGTAATCTGGTGAACTTGTACAGAAACTGACAATTTCAGTCCTTCCAATATTCAATTCTTGCTGGCTAAGTGAAGAATTGAAATTGTCAGTTCCCATAGAAATTCACAAAATTGCGGTATATAGCAAATTTTCATGCTACCATTCCTGATAACAGTTATTTCATGCTAACAAGTGCATAATAAGCATGAAACCAGTCCGTGTCATTTGCAATGGAAACCAGTCCATGTCTTCCAAATTTTGGGAATGTCTTTTACTGGAGGATTCTTGAAATTTAAATTCAATAATGCCTTATTTAAAAGACTAAGATGGAAATCAGTCTGAATCAGTCAGACAATATAAATAAATCATCCACATTCAGTATTACTGTGTGAAATCAAATTAAAAATATAATAAACAAGCACAAATAATGAGAGCATTTCTTAAATTTGAAATTTTGTTAACGTAGAAAAGTCAGTGCTGAAATTGTTTTTATAAAATATACAATCTTACATAATATTGAAAGATGTATCTGTGCAGGCTATAACAGGAAATGTAAGCGTCGTATAGCCATGAAATTATGTACACAGGTACTTCAGGACTCAAATAGATGCACCTTGGTTGACAGTAGCATTTATTTTCTTTTGTTAACTTTCTCATTTATTAGACAAACTGATAAGATAATTTGGAAGCCACAGTCATTGCAGATAACAGCATCCATGGACAGGTTTAGCACTGATTATGTACTTTACAGCATGGAATAGCCGTTATTTACAATGGCAGCAAGAAAACTTGTTATATACAGTAATCTGGGGAACTATGGAAACTTATGGAACTTATGGAAACTGACAATTTCAGTCCTTCCAATATTTAATTCTTGCTGGCTACGTGAAGGATTGAAATTGTCAGTTTCCGTAGAAATTCACAAAATTGCAGAATACAGCAAGTTTTCTTGCTACCATTACTGATACCAGTTATTTCATGCTAACAAGTGCATAATAAGCATGAAACCAGTCCGTGTTATTTGCAATGGAAGTGTTTTCCAAATTTTAGGAATGTGTTTTACTGGAGGGTTCTTGAAATTTAGATTCAATAATGCCTTATTTGAAAGACTGAGACGGAAATCAGTCTGAATCAGTCAGACAATATAAATAAATCATCCACATTCAATATTACTATGTGAAATCAAATTAAAAACATAATAAACAAGCACAAATAATGAGAGCATTTCTTAAATTTGAAAATTTGTTAACATAGAAAAGTCAGTGTTTTCATAAAAAATACAATCTTACATAATAATAAAAAATGTATCTGTGCAGGCTATAGCAGGAAATCTAAGCGTCGTATCGCTATGAAATTATGTACACAGGTACTTCAGGACCCAAATAGATGCACATTGGTGCTATTTTAATAAAATTTTGAATTAGTTCCTTAGTTATTTTATGTTTTAGCCCGATTTACAAAGATTTTGGCTGGTATTAACATAAATTAATTCCTTAGCAACCTAAAATATAATCACAGGGTTTCCATCTTGACACCACTGGAAAGATCGAAGATGCCTTCATATTTAATAATTCACTTGTCACATAATGTCTTATAACAAATTAGTTAATATAGCTATCAGAAGATTTAAGTGCTTCTAAATTTAAACTATTATTTCTTTTACTGTAAATCAAATAATAAATTATCATAATTGTGAAGTAATATTGTGGTTTACAGAAGGTAAAAAAAGATTTAATTCTAGCGAGATCATTATTACGAGGGGAAATATAATCATTAAGAAAAAGATGCCAATTATGAAGAATAGTTTTATTTTACAGAAAAAGGAAAGGAAGGAATATAGGGAAGGGATTTTAAGTGGGGTACCAGAGGTTACTGCATTTTTGGCATGTAGATCAGCAATTTCATTGCCAGCGATATTAGTGTAAGCTTTAACCCAAACAAGATTTATTAATTTTTATTATTAATTGCATTAATTTTTATAGAATTTAAGTAGTTAGCCAAAATGGAAGAGAGACTATTGGAAAAAATTAATTTTGGAGTTATTGTCAGAAGCACAGTTAATAGCTAAATTAATAGCAGTAATTTCTGCTTGGAAGACTTGTGTTCCTATGGTCAAGTTTATAACAGAAAACCTCCTCCAGTGTATCATGTGTAGTGAACGCTCATAAGGCAGTATTAAATGCTTTGAGCTGGAGACATCTTTAGCTCAATACTATGATACTGGCCTACCAAGCTTTGGTCCTGGGATAAAACCCCGGCACTGCCAAGTTGGTCTTTTCCCATTCTCGCTACATTGGTGACCCAGACATGATTTGAAAACACAACCTTCTGATCTGGAGTCAGATTCGTTTCATTTTTAATGAAAATTGCACAGCGAAAAAAATCACAAGTGTAAATCGTTATGCAAGTTTCATTAAAAAAAAAAAGAATGAGTAGAACAGGGAATACTACTGTGATTTCCAGTTTACCGGTTACTAGACGCAGTAATAGATTTTATGTTTTAGATAACATTTCATAGTCAAAGTTTCTAATCGATAAAGGTAGGGATGTCAGTTGCTTTCCAAAATCATATTTATCATCAAACTTGAATAGTAATGGCATTAAGCTCACTGCTGCGAATGGATCAGTAATTAAAACTTATGGATCTAAGTTATGCACTTTAGACATAGGATTAGGACAATAATTCTAGTGGCCATTTATAATAGCTGACGTTAACAAACCAATAATTGGAGCCATTTTTTTTGCAGAAGTTTGAATTAATTATTGACATAAAAAATAAATCTATATTGGATCCTCTCACAAAAATAAGTAGCATAGAACAAGTAGTTAAATATGAAGTGGAAACTATAAGATTGTCAGCAAAAATTCTGTTTATCATGAAAAATTCGACAAAACTCACTGGGAGGGAGAGTACTGCAGCAAACGCTCATAAAGCAGTATTAATTGCCTTGAGCTGGAGACATCTTTAGCTCAACGCTATGATACTGGCCTACCATGCTTTGGCCTTAGGATCAAACCTAGGCACTACCAAGTTGGTGATTTCGTATTCATGCTACATTGGTGACCTTGGACACGAGCACAAAGAATCCTTCGCTATTTCCAGTTATTCTGCTTCCCGAGTATTATATATACATTGCATAAATGTACTTTCTGTACTCCCTGTGAGATGGTGCCCCAACACATACTCGGGAAGCATAATAACAGGAAATAGTTGAGTGAAGGATGCTTCGTGCTCATGTCCAAGGTCAACAATGTAGCATGAATGCGAAATCACCAACTTGGCAGTGCCGGGGTTTGATCCTGGGGCCAAAGTGTGGTAGGCCAGTATCATAGCATTGAGCTAAAGACATCTCCAGTTCAAAGCATTTAATACTGCCTTATGAGCATTCACTACACATAATACACTGGAGGAGGTTTTCTATTATAAACTTGACAATAGGAACAGTCTTCCAAGCAGAAATTACTGCTATTAATTTAGCTATCAACTATACTTCTGACAATAACTCCAAAGTTAATTTTTTGAGCTAAAGACATCTCCACTCAAGGCAATTAATACTGCCTTATGAGCGTTTGCTACACATGTTTAAAAATACATAAGACAAAGTCAACGTTTGGATCATTTTTTGATTTGTCAGTGAAAATGTTGAAAGGTGAAAAAATATTTTGGTCATGATTAGATAGGTTAAAGATATGATTGGAGGAGTGGGTATCCGAAAATGAGCAATTAAAATTAAAAAGGGAGGGAGAAGGGAGATGGATGTAAAAATAAATAATTTTTTTCTTCCAAAAATGATATTTTGTATAAAGCATGTTAATTACAACATGTATAGGGGGAATGCCTGTGATGGAGAAAAGAGAAATGTTTGAAGTTATATTATATCCATCAGAAATTTTTAAAAGGAATAGCCTTTGAAGAGAAATTAATTTGTTTATTTGTTTAATAGTAAAACATTTTCCCCAGATTCTGGAACCATAAGTGATAATTTTCTCTCTCTCTCTCTCTCTCCATAACACAAAAATACCCGGTTGCAAGATGGATTTAGCGGTTTCAAGAATACGACACGGAGATTTGACGCCGAAGGGAACTGTCTCATGGAAATGTTGATGCACTCTCGAGGAGACCCTGTCCTTTGAACTGTGCCCATTGTTCTCGTGCTGAAATAAAATTTGGAAGCCAGATTTCAGCAACCATCCAGCAAGTTATTGCCGATTATAATTCAAATTTACCACTAGATCCCTGGACTGATGAAGAACTTTCTCGAGTCCAAAGAGAGGATAGAGATATCGAGCCAATCCTGATCTGCAAAGAATGAACAGATGAGAACCAAACTTGGTAAGAAATGTCCTGCTTCTTACCTACCTGAAACAAAATGGTACTGGGCATTGCGAGGTTCTCTGCACTTGAGGAACAGGGTAGTATACCGTAAATGGGAGAGTGATGATGGAAAGAGCATTAGATGGCAGTTGCTGCTCCCTCATTCCAGTATCTAGCGTACTAAAAAGATACATGACAGCCCTACTGGAGAACATTTTGGCATCAGAAAGATGCTGAACAAAGTTTGTGAATGTTTCTTCTGGTGTAATGCGAAATACAATGTTGAGCGCTGGTGTAAAGAATCCACGAAATGCAGTGCTCGGAAGGAACAACAGAAGAAAACAAGTGGGCCTCCTCAGTGTTACAATGTCAGAGCTCCTTTCAAAAGAATTGCACTCGACATTTTGGGACTACTACCATGAATATTAGACAATAACAAATACATCCTAGTGGTGGGCTATTTCACAAAATTACCAAAAACTTATGCAATCCCTAACCAAGAGTCCATAACCATCAATAAAGTTCTAATTCGAAACAGGATATGTCGTTACAGGGTCCCTTTCTCATCCATTCTGACCAGGGAACAAACTTTAGCTCTGGCATATTCACGGGACTGTGCAAACTACTTGGCATGGACAAAACTCAAACTACTACTCTTCATCTTCAATCGGATGAGAACCAGCAAGACTGGGATCGTCACCTACTGTTGTTTCTGCTGGCTTACAGAAGTGCTTGTCACATTGAATTTTCAATTCCCAATATAACATTGCAATTTCCAAAGTGATGGATCAGTATCTATGAAGATGGCCCTCGAAAATAGTCATTGAATTTATATAAGTTACCCACAAGAGCACCTACAATGGATGTACATAAAAATCCAGAAAGGATGTGCTTACATTTCAAGGAGGCACCGACACCAGACGAGCGAAGAGCTGACTCTTGATGTCAAGCCTTTCGCTGATATAGACTGCAGGAAAGCGGTCATAGCGGTGTTTCAAACAGAGCAAATATTGTGTTTAAAATGTTTGTCAATTCAATGGTAGGCTGGGATGCCTTTAGAAAGAGGGGGGAGGAGAGAGAGAGAGAGAGAGTTAAGTTGAGATTTTGAAAATGGAAAATTATAGCATTCAGAAAATATGCTGATCGAGAAGAGATGGTCTGGACAAGTTAGGCTAATCCCGAGAACGTTGATACAGACTATGCAGTCTTCGACAGGAACAATTGTACAGAGGTAGGTCAACAAAATATGTCTCTACAAGGGCTTTATCTAATCACACTCTCTCACCCTTCTCATACAAAAGAGGAAATCATTTACAGTGCAGTTCTAGAGATCTTGTTAACTATTATATAGCATTATATGGAACTGTAAAGATAAGAATTGTTTGTTCTTAAGCATATTTGAAAGCTCAGTACAGTACAACCTTGAAAATCCGGACGTTTTACTAATTTTCGTTTTTTTCCCCCCTCCGGACTGACGAAGTTGCGGATTTAAAACAACAGGGTAAGATAATTTATATGGAATTATATTTTATAAACAAATACCATATTTTCCAGTCGACTTTTTGAACCCGGAAATGAAACGAAAGTTTAGATGAACTGCCGTAGGTCGGCTCGTGATTGGAGAGTGAATTACGTTGTTAGTGTTAATCCCTCCTCCCCCTTATTCAAGTCACAACTCCCGATGAATTATTTCGCGTAAAATATACATTGTTATTTAAATACGGAATTTTTATTATCAAAATTTCCTTTTCTCATTATTGAAAAAGACATTTTTCTGAAACAATGTAATTTTTAATATTAAACACTTTAAAACGTTATTGTAACATTTTATCACAGATTGTTCAATTAAATCTAAAAATCCTGTGAATTCATATTAACGCTCATGGAAATTTATTTTGTTCACTTTGTAGTACGAATTTCATTCTTCAATGTATTCTGTTTTGTCTGCAGAATCTCCTCCCCCTCCCGATATCTGACGATTTTTTCGTTCTCGTTGAACGTGTGAAATCGACTGTATATTTTGCCTTTTTTATTTAGAAAGCCATATTTACATACTATAAATAGCAAATAAATAATTAAATAATATTGTATCGCACAGAACCGAGCAACCAACAAGGTCATTAATACACAGACCTCTCAAAGGGGTCGGCTACGTTTGCGATTAGGAACTAAGCAAATTCCTTTCTTCGCTTTCCCTGCCCCGCCACGCCTTGGTGCAGCTGCAGCCTAGTAATGACTCATCGTAATTTTAAAAAATCATTGAGAGGAGAGATATTTTCCTTTTTTGGAAAAGATATTTATTTTATCTACTGCGATATTTTTTACTTATTTGATTATTACTATGATTACTAATGATTATTATTAAAGTTTTTACTTTTCCCAGAGTCATCAGCCTTTTTAAACATAACATTATATAGATGCTAGAAAATAAATAAAACTTTTAAGTTCTTCTTTTTTGTTTTTCGTTCGTTAATAGCGAAAATGGTTTAAACACATTTACACATTTAAATATATCGTCAAAAGTGTTAATCCTCGACCTTTATTAAATCTCGGCACTTTATTAAATCTTCTGGCGCTTCATTAAATTTCGACAAAGCAGATATAACAAAAGTTCTGCACTGTGACGATGATGCGCCAATCGTAAATAAATTGAGTGATGGCGAAATTCGCGATATGATATTAAATAAAACAAATCAAAGTAGCGACGATAAATGTGGAGAAGAAAAAATACGCATTGATAATCTTATGCAAACAATCGATCATGCAATTAAAGGTCTTGAACAAGGAAGCTTTATAACCGAGTAGAAATAATGTCCATCTACAGGATAAAGAAAACTGCTTTCCCATAAACCAAAATTAATGAAATAACAAATGTTAATTCAAATATTTAAACGAATGATAAAATGTAATTTTATCATTTCAAGGAGGAACAGCCAGCTGAACGGGCGACCTCCTCTCAGGTAAGTATTGGTAGTCTTGAGACTATGATACCTAGACTTAACGAACTAGAAATTGCTTCTGGTTCAGATGTTACACTTCATGCTAACCCTCCGATCTCGGATGATGAGTTGGAAAAACGCATGAAAGATTTTGACAATGATATCATGCTGGTTGCTGATCATTGTCATGATACTAGGTGATTTTCTTTTTCCTAGTCTTTCTGTGCCTTTTTCTTCTTTTTGTTTATGGGCTGTCTTAAGGTTGTGCAAATTAATCTGCATCACAGTCGATCTGCCTCTGCTATTCTTAGCAAAAGGCTTTTCAATGGTAGAGCTGATATTGCTCTTATCCAAGAACCCTGGACCTGTAATGGAAAGATTTTGGGTCTAGGGATCAAAGGATTTAGTGTCTTTTATGACACATCCTGTACCAGACCCAGAGCCTGTATTGCTGTTAGCAACAAGCTCAATGCTGTTCATCTGATTAAATTCCTTGATGGTGACAATGTTGCTATCAATGTGAAACTTAAAACTGACGAACATATGATGGATTACATCTTTGCTTCTGCCTATCTTCCTTATGAAGATAAGGAAACTCTCTCTAAGGTCATTATTAATCTTACTGAGTACTGCAATGGTAAAAAAATGATCATTGGTTGCGATGCAAATGCCCATAATACTGTTTGGGGCAGTAGTAATTGTAACCGTAGGGGTGATGATCTTTTGGATCAGATCCTTCTTCATAAGCTCTATTTACTTAATAAGGGTAATACTCCTACCTTTGTGACCTTAAAACGTCGCGAGGTTTTAGATATTAGCCTGTGTAATAGTTCTGCTTTTGAGTCCGTAATTGATTGGAGGGTTTCAGATGATATATCTTTGTCTGACCATCAATTAATTTCCTTTTCTGTTAAAGGTCCTGTAACTGTTTTAGAGGACAAAGGTAGGAACCCTAGGAAGACGAATTGGGGTTCCTACAAAGAAGACCTTAGGGCCAATTTGGTGAATCATATTGGTGAGTATTCCTCTATTGAAAGCGTGGATCTGGCTGTTGACTTTGTGCAACAGGCCATCATCGACACCTTTTATAGCAACTGCAGAACCACCATAGCTGACTCCCCAAGGACTGTTCCTTGGTGGTCTAGTGAGCTCAGCCGGTTGCGTGGGAAATGCAGGAAGCTCTTTAATAGAGCCAAGAAGAATGGTGATTGGCAGACTTATAAATCTGCCCTCACCACTTATAATAAAGCAGTTAGGGATGCCAAGAAAAATTCTTGGAGAACATACTGCGAAGGTATTAATGATACTCCTGCCGTTGCAAAACTTGTTAAGTTGATGGCTAGAGACAGAAATTGTAAACTTAACACTGTTAAGAAGCCCAATGGTGACTTTACTGTCACTGGTGAGGAGACCCTTAGTGAGCTCTTCAGAGTTCACTTTCCGGTTTCTCATCCTGTTGTTCAGAATGACAGTGGTATTGCTTGCTCCACCTTGTCTGACGACAATAGCTGGGGTATTGCTAGGAGCATTGTTACTCTTGATAGGGTTAAATGGGCAATTAATTCCCATAAACCCTATAAAACTCTGGGAACTGATGGCATCATTCCTATTCTTCTCCAGGAGGGAATAGAGATGCTTGCTCCTATTCTCTGCAACATCTACAGAGCTTGTATTGCCCTTGGTCATATACCAAATGCGTGGAGGCATACTAGGGTAATCTTCATTCCAAAAATTGGAAAGGACAATTACTATGAGGCCAAATCTTTTAGGCCTATCAGCCTTACGTCTTTTCTGCTTAAGACTATTGAAAAACTTATCGATAGGTATTTAAGGGAAGTGATTCTGGCCTCTAAGCCCTTGTCCAGTTCTCAACATGCCTATCAACCGGGCAAATCTACGGACACTGCTCTTTACAGTCTCTCCTTTATTTTAGAGAGAAATCTCAATGCCAAGGAAATTGCTCTTGCTACCTTTCTTGACATTGAAGGTGCCTTCGATAAAGTACCCATTGACACCATTCTTGTTGCTCTCAACAGAAGAGGTGTTGATACCACGATATCTTATTGGATTAAGAACCTGCTATCTAACAGGTATATCTGTGCATCTTTACTTGGAGAAAGTATGACTGTGCATGCACTTTCGGGCTGTCCACAAGGGGGTGTGCTCTCACCAATTCTCTGGTGTCTTGTTGTGGATTCTCTTCTGGAAAGCATTGATATCTCTGGTGTTTCTTGCATTGGATATGCTGATGATGTTGTCATCGTTGCTGTCATGTATGCCAGGTAGACCGAGAGACGATACGATTCGTTTTACATACACGCAAAGAAAATTTATTAACATTAAGATACACAGGCACAAACGGCATCACAACAACCACACCGAACAGGTACAAAACGAACTGCGGAACATTTTAAAGGTAAACCAAGCACGCGCGCGTCACACAGCTTGGAAGGTTACCGTGATCTCGTTGTTGCCAGATACATAACAGTTCCTCCCCGACAAAATATAGAGTCACAGGTCGAGTCTCTTTGGAGGTCTCCTGATTCGGGTTGAGCGTCGGAGTGGCACATCAGTTTTCGGCTTTCCGGAAGCGTCTGGTACAGGCTTAGGTGGTATATCATCACTTGGAGTGGCAGGTACAGGTACATCTTTAGGTTCAGGGGCAACTTCAGGTACAGGTGCAGGCGGTTCCGATTCAGCAACATCATCGGATACTGGCTCATCTGGAAAATTCAATTCTTTATCGTAAATTGGAATTTCAGTAGCATCTTGGGATAATTCAATCGACTTCCCACATTTCCTTATTTGATCTACGTGTCTCTTCCAAATTTCATTTCCAACTTGTATGCTATAACTCAAGGTTCCATCTCGGTTTATAATTGTTCCAATTTTCCATTTGTTAGGTCCGGAATAATTTCTTACGGCTACTTTCTCCCCTTCCTGAAACTCACGCAAGATAGATTCTGTGTCAAGTCTCGAACTCTGTTTCTGAACAACTTTGTCTCTCAAATTTGGTTTAAAAATATCAAGCCTAGTGCGAATACATCTCTTCAAAAACAAGGCACTCGGAGTTTCTCCCGTGAGAGAATGTGGAGTTATTCTATACTGTAATAAAAATCTTTGTAATTTCACATTTAGATCTCCAGAATCACCTCTACTCGATTTCAACGAAGCTTTGAATAACTGCGCTATTCTTTCTGCCTGTCCGTTCGTAGCAGGATGGTACGGTGCTGAAGTTATATGTTTAATATTATTCAGTTTCAAAAAATGTCGAAATTCGTAACTAGTAAAACTTGCGCCGTTATCACTAACCAAGGTTAAGGGAATTCCATAATGAGCAAAAAGAATACGAAGATGATGAATCGTAAAACTAGCTGTAATATTTTTCATCGGAATGACTTCTATCCACTTCGAATATGCATCAGAGACTACAAAAAACATTTTCCCCATAAAAGGACCAGCGTAGTCAACGTGTATCCTTTGCCAAGGTCCATTTGGCCATTCCCACGGATGTCGATTTATCCTTGCTGGTTCGTTCCTCGTTGCGATACAAGCTGAACAGTTCTGAACAAAATTGGCTATACTGGCATCAATACCTTGCCAATAGCAGTAGCTTCTAGCTATGGCCTTCATTTTGACAATTCCAGGATGTCCAACATGAAGTTCTTCCAAAACTTGATTCTGGTACTTTTCAGGAATGCATACTCTATGACCATACATTATGCAACCATTTTGCAATGAAAATTCAGATTCTCTACCTTTCCAAGGCACAGGTAATTCAGTTCCAGATTTTAAACTTTCATACAGTTCGAACAATTTCCTATCAGTTTTAGTAGCTCTAGCTATGTCAGTTGCTGTAACAGGCATTAATTCAACTTGAGAAATATTTGTCACGTCTGCTTCAGTCAAGTACTCACAGTCCTTGTCAACTGCTAGTGGTAACCGTGAAAGTGCATCGGCATTGCCATGATTCTTAGTGTTTCGATACTTGATTGTATAACTGAATGCTTGGAGAAAAAGTGCATAATGAACCATTCGTGTTGCTGATAGACATGGTAAACTACGATTAGGTGCGAAAATTGATACTAGGGGTTTATGATCGGTTACGAGATCAAAATGTCGACCAAATAAATATTGATAAAATCTCTTTACTCCCCATACGATACTCAATGCTTCCTTGTCTATCTGCGAATAATTACGTTCCGTTTTAGTCAATGACCTTGATGCAAACATTGCTGGTTTTTCTGAACCATCTGGCATAATGTGACTTAAAATTGCTCCTATTCCAACTGGTGATGCATCAGTTTGTAATACAAGAGGTAACTTAGGATCATAATGGCATAAAATTCGGTCTGAAGCAATTTCTTGTTTCAATGCCTTGAAAGCTTTTTCACATTCTGCAGTCCACAAAAATTTAGTACCTTTCCGCAGTAAATTATTTAAGGGAGCGACACGAGTAGATAAGTTGGGAATAAATTTTCCGTAGTAATTTACTAAACCCAAAAAAACTCTTCAAATCAGATACAGTTTTTGGAATTGGTACCTTCGTAATTGCATCGATTTTTTCTTGTGTTTTGTGGAGGCCGAATTTATCAATTGTATGACCACAATAATTCACAGATTTCTTAAAAAATTCACTTTTCCGCTTATTTACTCTGAGACCATATTCTTCTAGTTTCTGTAGTACTAATTCTAACCTTTCAAAATGCTCTTGATCATTTCTCCCCGTTACGGTAATATCGTCTAAAAATACGTGTACCCCCGCGATGCCTGATAGAACTTGTTCAATGGCTCTCTGCCACACTGCCGGAGCTAAGGCTATACCATAATTCATTCTCTTGTAACGGAACAACCCCTTGTGAGTATTGATCGTCAATAGATGTCGATCCTGCTCATCAACTAACATTTGGAGGTATGCCTCAGATAAGTCGATTTTAGTAAAGAACTCCCCTCCTGACAGTTCAGCAAAAATGTCCTCGATACGGGGTAAAGGATACTGCTCAATTTTTAGTCCCGGGTTGATAGTCACCTTATAATCACCACAGATTCGTAGGTTCCCATTCTGTTTGATAACAGGAACAATTGGTGTAGCCCAATCACTATATGTCACCGGCTCAATGATGTCTTCTGCAACTAACCTATTAAGTTCAGTTTCTATTCTTTCTTTTAAAGCAAATGGTACTGGTCGAGGTTTAAAAAATACCGGTTTGTAATTAGGTTTCATTTGAAGACGGCAACAAAACTTTTCCAGTTTCCCGATACCCGGAGAAAAAATTTTCTCATACTTTTGAAGCAAGATATTTAATTTATTGGTTCGAGAATTACAATTTTCAACCCGAACTGCTTTAATTGAGCTCCAGTCTAATTGGAAATTTCTCAACCATTCACGACCAAAAACTGCGTTTACTTTTGCATGTACCAAATAAATAGTTTCTGTATTAATTTGATCTTTGTATTGAATTTGCACCACTGCTTGGCCAGCTGATGTTATCATAGAATTATCGAAATTCCTAAGCAATAATTTGGTAGACTTAATGGCTACATCCGGACAAAGTTTCTTAAATTCATTCACATTCATACAACTAATAGCAGCTCCAGTATCTAGTTCAAATAAACATTTATTCCCTTCAACAAAAATTTCTAATAAAATCTTATCCCTTGCATGTCGTGGTGATTTAACGCTATTAACTGGTACAGTTTCAGAACAAGATTCTATTTGTTTAACTGTTTCGTTACGTTTTGAGCGGCAGACTTTTGCCAAATGCCCGTTCTTTAAGCAATTCCTACACTGAGTGTTCTTGTGCTTACATTCGTGAGCTAAATGTTGAGTACTATCACATCTGTAACATTTCCGAGATTTATCAAACTTCTTTGTAGGTTCAGATTTCTTAAATTTAGAAAAATCTTTTTTGATAGTTTTATCTTGCGAACTATGTAATTTTTTTATCGATACCATTTGATTCTGAATTTCACACACATCTCTCTGAGCAGATTCCATTGCGAATGCAATGCTCTTAGCTTTTTCGTATGTTAACTTATCCTCTGCTAACAGCTTTTTCTGTATATTTCCGTTTTTGAGACCCATCACCAATTTATCACGAAGCATCGTACTTAAATTGTTCCCAAAGTTACAGTGTATCGACAGTTTTTGTAATTCGGCACAATAATTTGCAATGGACTCCTCTTCAAATTGCTTCCTCTTGTAGAAACGAAACCGTTCTGTCATCTCTAGTGGTTTAGGATTCAAATGTTCCGAAAGTAATTTTACGATATCTTGATAAGTCAAATCCGAAGGAATGTTCGGAGTGGCCAGATTCTTTAACAATTTATACGTTGTTGCTCCCATAAGGCTTAAAATAGCAGGGACTTTCTTTTTATCTTCGATCCCATTAACAACGAAGTAAGATTCTAAACGTTCCACATAACTGGACCAGTCTTCCACAGACGCATCATAAGATTCAAAATTAATGTTCGAAGGTCCCATCCTCGTCGCCAACTCTTTTGTCATGTATGCCAGGTAGACCGAGAGACGATACGATTCGTTTTACATACACGCAAAGAAAATTTATTAACATTAAGATACACAGGCACAAACGGCATCACAACAACCACACCGAACAGGTACAAAACGAACTGCGGAACATTTTAAAGGTAAACCAAGCACGCGCGCGTCACACAGCTTGGAAGGTTACCGTGATCTCGTTGTTGCCAGATACATAACAGTTGCCAGGGGCAAATTTGGCAACACTGTCTCTGACATGATGTCTACTGCTCTTAGGAGGGTTGAAACATGGTGTAAAAATGCAGGTCTTACGGTTAATCCGCAGAAGACTGCTTTAGTTGCGTTTACAAGGAAACGCATACTTAATCTTGGGAATATTTGCTTATTTGGGCAGAAGCTTATTTGCTCCAAGGAGGTTAAATTCTTGGGAATTTACTTTGACAAGGAACTTAATTGGAAGAGACACTTGGACTACTGCACAACTAAAGCCAGAAGAATCTTCTGGTCTTGTAGGAATGCTATTGGGAAAACCTGGGGCCTTAATCCCAGAGCTATTCATTGGATTTACTCGATGACAGTCTGTCCTATCATTTCTTATGGATCCATTGTTTGGTGGTCCAGAATTAGAAATGAAACTGCTAAACTTGATTTAGTTAAGCTTCAAAGGATGGTGTGCATTGCAATCTCCGGATGCATGAAAACCACTCCTACTGCAACTCTTGAACTCTTACTTGGCTTGCATCCGCTCTATATGCGTATTGAGGCAGAAGCACTTATCTGCATGAACAGACTCAAATATCTGAAACACTGGAAAGATTACTCAAGGTATTTATCTTGGGGTGAACTTAACAGTAATGTTGCTAGGCATCCTTATTTTTGTATGCCACCTGATGGCATACACGTCAAATTTACGTTTGATAAGCCTTATGAAATTCTTGTCCCCTCGCGGGATGATTGGAAGAGGACTCCAACCTACAATAAACATAACTGTTTTGTATGGTATACTGATGGCTCGAAGATTGGCACTAGTACTGGTGCGGGAGTCTGCTGCCCTGATGATGGCACTAAGCTATCTTATCCGCTTGGCAATTTTGCTACTGTCTTTCAGGCTGAAGTATTTGCCATTCTTATGTGTTGTAGAATTTGCTATGACAGAAAGTACGAGAATAGCCAGATTTTCATTTGTTCTGACAGTCAGGCTGCTCTTATGGCTCTGGGGAAATTCACTGTGACGTCTTCCCTTGTCTGGGAATGCTATAAAGCTCTCTGTAAAATTGCTAGTAATAATAGTGTCATTCTGTACTGGGTGCCTGGTCATTCGGGCATTCCTGGCAATGAATTGGCAGATGAACTTGCTAGGAAAGGCTCTAATACTCCTTTTGTGGGCCCTGAGCCAGCCTTGGGTATTCCCAATGATCTTATCAGAAGAATTGTCTTTGACATCTTCAGGAAGCTTCAATGCAAGAACTGGCGTGACACTAAAGGGCAAAGGCAAGCGAAAATTCTCAATTGTAATTGCCCTAGTGCACGTCAAAAGGAACTCTTTAGACTCAGTAGAACTGGCATCAGGAGAGCTGTTGGGCTCCTTACTGGGCACTGCACTCTCAAGAGACATCTTAATATTATGGGTGTCTCCAAGGATTCGCTTTGCAGAGGCTGCAATTACAGCGAAGAAACTGCAGCTCACATTCTGTGTGAATGTGAGGCCTACTCTGCTCACAGATTCGAACACATTGGTCGTCATGTGATTGAACCCTGGGAGCTGAACGACATTCCTGTCAAGTGCCTGCTTATGTTTGCATCGGCTACTGGTCTCTTCTCTTAGAGACCTTCACTTTTTGGGGTAGTACAATAGACCTCTGGTCGATGTGCTAGGCTCTTCTGGAGCCACCCACCTTCATATCATTCATTCATCATTTCATTTTGTTCACACATTCCAAATTATTAATGTGTATATTTTTTTTTAGAAATTTCTTTTGCCCTATTTTTCAGATTAAATAATATGTTTTAATTAATTAACTTAACTTTTGCCATTATTTTTATAAAAAGAGTGCTTTATAGTGTATTTAGTTAATATTAAATCTGAATTTTATTCAAATTCTATAATCCGGAAAAATCGAAAATCCCGAATCGGCAAAGTTCGGATTTTCGAGGTTGTACTGTATATTATTATACATGTTTTTAAGGTATTTGATTATTAATGTGTATGCACTGACAATCAAATACATTATGAAGTGATAGAATGAAGTGCATATGAAGTGATTAGAATACACTTATCCCCTGATTTACACAGCACTTGTTTTACACGATTTCGCTTTTACACGGTTTATAAATTAACAGATTTCAAAAATTGATAAAAATGTATATTCCGCTCCATATACGCCTATACAAAGATTTGATGACATTTTTGAATTTTATTCCTTTGGTAACACTGATGAAAACAACAGGGGATTCCCGTTGTAAAATATATACATTTAGGGGAATCCCCGTATAGGAAAATCCCCGTAGTAGGGGAATCCCTGTATGTATTTCACAACAGTAAAGCTATCTGGTTCATGCAAGTACATAGTGCAGAAACATTTTAGCAGCACAGTTTATATTATTGTGCGTTTATCTTTTGAACTGGTAAGTTTTCAACATTTATAGTTTTTCTTGCATCTTTATAGTTTGCATAAATTTGTTAAGGTTCTACAATGTCAAAGGATTTGAAGAAAAATCAAATGTAAAGAAAAGTTATTTCTTTGGAAACTAAAATTCAAATATTAGACCGTCTATGTAATAGAGAAAGAGTAACGGATGTTGCTAAATTTTACTCCATGAATGAAGCCACAATAAGGACAATAAAAAAAATGAAGACTCCATTAGAAAAAGTGTAGCAGCTGGAACCCGCAGCAGTATGAGTACGACTTTATATGTTAAAGATGTTACAATGGAAAATATGGAAAAAGCCTCAGTGATATGGATAGAAGACCAAACTCAAAAGCGAATCCCGATCGATACCAATGCTGTTACAAATAAAGCTTTGAAGATTTATCAATCACTTAAGAATCAATCGCCGTCGACTTCGTCCACTGAAAAAAAAGTATCTTTTTCAGCAAGCCATGGGTGGTTCGAGAAATTCAAACAAAGACATTCTTTACATAATCTGAGAATGAAAGGTGAAAGTGCATCTGCTGATTCGGATGCGGAACAACAATATCCGGCAAAACTTGCTGAAATCATTGCCGCTAACTCCTACACTTCTGATCAGGTTTTCAATGCTGACGAGTCCGGATTTTGATGAATCTCTTACTCTGATGGATGCTTGGCAGAAATTTACAATTTTAGATTGTGTTAAGCATGTTGGACTGTAATACGCTCAGATCAAACAATCAAGAATCAATGCCTGCTGGAAAGCAATATGGTCGGATGTTGTTAAAAGTGGAAATGATAAATCACCAATAGAGCATGAATATTCTCAGATCACTGAGTTGGCCCATACTATAGGAGGCTTTGAAGGTTTTGAAGAAGAAGAATAGATAGTTTATAGAAGGTTTTGAAGATTTAGCTCAGGCAGATATTGAAGAAATAATGGCTGATGAAAAATTGAATGAAGATGATTTAATTAACATGATTCGTGAAACAAACAAACATGATGAAGACAATGATTCTGATGAAGAGCAATCTGAACCAGTTGCGTTCACAGTAAGAATCATAAGCGTAGGACTTGATTTGGGAAGAAAATTGGGCAACCATTTCTTACAATATGACACAAATGTTGATCGAGCTCTCCGATTCCAGCGAGACCTTCGTAAATGCTTAAATCAATATGAAGAGGTCTATAAAGATTTAGCAAAAAAACCTACGCAATTGTTAATTACCGATTTTATGACAACCAGAGATCTTGCCTAATTCATCAACCATTGAGCCAGAATCGCATAAAAAAAGCTCAAGTGATGAAAGTAACATCATACCTATCAGAAAGAAAAGACTGATAGTACATGAAAGTGATGACAGTGATTAAACTTTTAATTAAATTTTAAGGGTCTTTTTGTTTTTTTGTTCTTTGTTCCTAATGTAAAATAAATTAAATATGTTATATTACTACATTCATATGTTTGTTGTTTTATAAGCAACAAACTGGTTTATAAACATATGTTTGTTGTGTTAAGTATAATTTTAAGTTTTCTAAGATGTCTTACTTTTGTTTTACTTAAATGAATGACTGAATCATGCACATTTTGGGGTTATTTTCGTTTTACACGATTTTACTTAGCAAAATCCAAGATTTCAATTTACACGGTTTTGTGCAGAACCTATCTTCTGTGTAAATCGGGGGACAGGTGTAAATGTTTTTATTGTTTATTTAAATACTTGTCCTCATTTTGAGTGCTCTCATATATTTTGGTAATTTAACTTATTTCATTAAGGAACTTCATAGGTTATTGTGGAGCGTCCTTACCGGACGTGTGGAATTCTCACGTATCATTCTGTCACCATAACGATACTCTTAGAGTATGTGGCATGGCTTCGCTAGAAAATTACCATTAAAAAATAGCTGTTGATCGTAAGAACACCACTTACTCGACTATCGAGTATAACTCCAGGTTGAGTGTTTTGGAAATGCATCATGTGAGAGAATACACAATGAATACAAATATTGGTAAATCAAATATATAGCTTTTATTTTAAAACACATATTAAAACCTGATAATTAATTTTAACACAAACATTTTGTTTTACATAAAAGAGTTCGTTAATTGCGAATCTTATAATAGTTGATCCCATCTCTCTATCACGATTCCATTTTAGTAATTAAAATTCCGTAATTAATTCCTTCTATATAAAACCTCTAGTATGCATTTTACAGTGAAGAGAACAAAAGACTTACCATGGGCAGCAATGTCAGGCAATCATCAAGATGGACCTCTCCATCTTGGAGGTGCTATTACTTCGCCATCTCATACCTAACTCTCATACTTCTAAACATTTTGCCCCCAGCCCGAGAATTGTTATGCCGAGATTTGACAGCTCTAAATTTAATTATTAGTTCAAAATAATGTAATAGCTTAAAATTCGTTATTTTTCCCTTTCCCTTCAAAATTCTAAATTTATTTGTTGTTTTGGAATATTTCGGCGATTTATTTCCCCTCTTAACGTAATTTATTATCTTTTTAATGTTTTTATTATTCAAAATTGTGCGCAATGTGCCTTTAAACGTTAAATAATCTTTTGTTAATCCTTCGGTTTCTCGCTCGCGTCTTTTAACTTAACTTCACTTCATTCATGAGTCTGCATAAAAAAGGCACTTTTTAAGACGAAATTTGGCTTTCGGCCGCTTATCAGTTAAACACCTGCAAGTGGGGTGCCAGTAGGGTTGCCTCACGACATCCGGTGACCATGCGTCACCGCGTGGGTTCGTAGTTGCTGTTTGGGAGAAGTGATCTTTTTCTGATTCTTGGCATAACAGCATTTTATTTCCGCAGTGTATGCGTAAGCGTTCGGCGCGAAGCGCAGGGTTTCACTCTCCAAGTTTGGCGTCTCCTGGGAAGGCAAGCGTGTTGCCGGACATTCGATTCCTGATCAGCAAGAGGCGAGGTGGTGATTTTTCCGACGGCTAAGGAGATCCGTGGATCGGGGCCCCAATGCATGGGCGCCCGTATTCCGCGGTCGCCATAAGAATGCTATTTATTCGATTCTAAAGCAGCAGACGAATTGAGGTTGATAAAATCTCATTTGCGGGGATCCTCGTCAAAGTGACAATTCTTCTTCATTTGCCTGTCAGCTAAGATGGTGATGTTCCACAAAAGATGGTTCACCTTTCTGCAAGTGCTGACTACCTCAATTACCTCTCGGATCCAAGGATGGAAGATGGGGATGACCAAGTGCGGTCAGAGTAAGCCAGCATTCATAACAGGCCTCTTTATAGCCTACAGTTTCGTCAAAGTGCAGCTCCGTTCCAAACTGTCATTTAAATCAACAAATTTTGGTGTCTTCAAGTCAATGAGTAGTTTTTCATCACACATCAACTAGGGAGATATCCCCCCCCCCCCTCTTTGTCTTCAACCACTTTTATTTTCGGTTTCAGCAGTCGCCAAAGTGATTGTGTGCAACAGTGAGTGATCAGCAAAGGTGTTTTAATTATGCTCAAGATACAAAAATCAACGGTATAATCCTGTGCTTAATCTGTGCAACATCTGTGCTTAAAAATAATAGTGTGGCATTTGGAAATTTAAATAAGTAACAAGAATTTTTATGAGACAACTACTTGGAACTAAGTGGAATTAAGTGTTATTTGCTGTTGAAGTGTTTTAAAAGGTTTACATAGTTCAGCACAGACCAAGCAATAGTAATGGTTGAGTTAAAGTAAATAAAGAAACAAATGAAATAATATTTATAAAAGAAACTTTATTGTATTAAAACTTTACGATCAGGCTTAATCTTAATAACTTAGAATAATGAATTAATAATAATAAATATAATAAGTATAAATAGTAAATTATAATTTAGTAAATAAAGAAGTTTATAATTGTAGGGAAGGGAAAACCCTCATAACATGTGGTGCCGTTCACCTTTTTGGTTCTGCCTGAGTTGTCTGTCCACTTAATAAAATATAATAATAATTTAATGGGCTGTCCACCATAATAATATTTTTTTTAAGGTAATCAATATTTGAGAGTGTTTTTTATGTTATTATAATATGTTTACTATGGGGAAGGGTACAAATTAATTAAATAATTTCATTTAGTTTGTTTTAGAAATAATATTGTAGTTTTTGAAAAGTTAGAAAGATTTAGGAGTTTTTTTTTATTAAGCTTTTGTTAGTTGAAATTTTTTTTTCTTTTCACTCCTGTGTAAGCTAATCGTAGCTTGTTGTTTTAAAGATATTTTTTTGTTTGTTTTATAGAATTTTTTTTTATTTAAAAAGTAAAACTTTGGAGTTTGACTCTGTGTAATTTTGGAATTTGAGTAGGATTTTTTTGACTTTGAGAGATTTTTTTTTCACCTTTAGGGATCTTTTGGCTATTTGTTTTGTAAGCGTGTGGTAGAGAAGTGGTGGTTTGTTGTGGGAATTCTGGGATATTCAGTTTCAAAGGAGGCCTTGCTTTGCTAAACCATTCCTTCTCAACTTTTTTAAGTGGGTAAAATTTTTTTCTCAGTCTGCCCATAATGGCTACTTCAGTGCTTTGATGCCACACAGTTTTCAGGTGTTCACTGGGGAATGCACCTTTTTCCCTCGGGAATTAAATCACTTGCCCATGATGTATTTGTGTATTGTGTTTTTTTTTTGGGAAGGGATTCACGACCCCTTGCCCACTGTCAGATTTTTTTTGAGATTAAGAAAGAAAATGTTGCAACAGTTTTTATGAGATTTGAGATAGAGAGTTATTGGAAATAAGTGCTAAGAATAGCAAAAAATGTATGTGTATTATTAGTTGTGTTTTAAGTGTATTGAATTTAATGTGTGTTTAAAAGTAGCTAAATATGTCAAAAGATCTGTGTTAAGTATTAAATGTTAGGAATATTTTTTTTTATGATAGAAAATTTTTTTTTCTCTTTTGGAATATAGTTGGATTTGAGTTTCAGTTCAAATTTTGGGTTTGAAAAATTTATTAAAGAGGGAGAACAGTGATCAAAAGTTTTCTTTTGTTTTGTTTTCAGTAATTAGTCACAACTCTTGGCTTTGGGTGAAGTTAAAGGTAAGGCTAATGGGTTGGTTTTCATGGTCACCCGGAGGAATTTTGAGGTCTGGGAAGCCTCGTTTTCATAGAAATTCTTCTTCACAGAAATGTGTTTGAAAAAGAAAAATTTTTGTTTTTCATTAGGCCATGTTAATACAATATGGGAAAAAAATGTCATTTCATCTATTGCAGAATATTTAATTTTGGGGGCTCTAGCCCCCCCCCCCCCGCCCCCTGAATCTGTTAGTGTTGCCGTGCATTAATCGTCTTGGATGATGACTATTAACAAACTCACGAATACTTTATCCAATTCTAGTAAGTGATACCTGTCAAGAATTGTTAACTCTCAAGAAGTGTACTTATCTAAATTTTATTATCCTTGTTTCGGCAAACAGTATTCAAAATTTTCCACTACATTGTACTAATAAACATACCATTCATAACCTCTAATTAATTCACCCAATAAAAAAAATATTTGAAGCAGAAATGCTGATTGTATTGTAAAAAGAGCTTGTTTAAAAAACAAACGGGAAAAGTACATCTATGAAACTTTGCTTATGTTTAAAGTTTAGGGATATAAACTCACAAATTATGACAATATTATATAATATATTTGCTGTCATTGTTACCTCAATCACTTCTTTCATATAAAATGAATCTCGAAGATACATGTTAGGATGACACATACTATATTTCAAAATTTAATATTACCTTAATCAGCTTATATTTTAATAATACTATAAATATAAAGATAAACACAAAAGTGTCATATCTGTATATTTCCTGTTTGGTTTTATAAGAAAATATAAATCTGTTTTTTATAATGCAATCAGCAGTTTTGTTTATAATTTTTCTTTTATTAGTTAAAGTAATTAAAGATTTTAAAAGGTTTACTTGTGTAGTAAAATGCGGTATTGATATTTATTATTTACTTGGTTATTGGTTAAATTTAGCTGATCATCAGAAAATAATGAACGGTTATATTTGAATTTTTGTGTGTAATCATCAAATATGACATAAATATTTCAAGTTTTCTGCTATAATATTGAATGGAGCGGTTGGAAATGCCAATGTAACAAGTTTTAATATGTTAACTCTATCTTAATATGTTGTTATACAAGTCAGAGGTATGAAACGTAGATGTACATGCATAGTCTGTATGTAGAAGACCCAGACCGTTCGACTCGTCCAGAGGACTAAGAGCAACTATTTGGACGGCCGGGCATAGTCTGTATGTGAAAATTTCCAAAATTGTAACTAATTTTACAGACAAAATAAAAATTATCTTTTCAGTTTAACATATGCAACAATCACATGCTTAATTTGTCATATTTGGAACCTATTTGCAATTAATTACATATTTAAACATTTTTATTTTATAAGTTACCTAATAGTCTTATGCACTTCAAAAGTTTGTGATATATTTTTTGTCATTTATCATTTTGTTTTGGTGGTTCTGTAAACAGATACGATTTTATTTACAGTTAGATATTATTTTATATTACTCTGTATGTTATAGTTTTCATAAAAAGCTTTTTATTTTAATTTTTAATTTGATTCTTATGTCACCATTCTCAAAGTTATACTTTGCCTTTTTTGTGCTTGGTATCGCAATTTCATCATTTATTTTCAAAATGACATTTTTTGAAAACAAGTAGCAGTTATACAGGAAAGTCATAAGTAGTTTATGTTTCTCCGGGATTTACTTAAATTTATAATTTCTTATTACAAAGTTAAATTTAATTGTACAGTTAAAATTGTATTTTATACTTATCTGCACACTTATAATAATGTAACATTTCCAATATGTTTCAGAAATTTTAGCTCCCAGTTATTTGTAATTTCATTTTGTTTACTAGTAAGGTTTTTTTACAACATAAATAGCTTGGGTGGTATAAATTCACTCTACATGGAATAAAACTGAAACCTGAAGAACCCTTTTAGTTTCGAGTTTTGTTCCGCATCTAGCTGCATTTATACATTTTAAACATACGTGAATGAAATATCCTTCCATATGTGATGGAAAATCTTGTAGACATGTGCTTATAAACACTTTATTTAAAAAAACAACTGATTTTTATATTTGGTAGGATTATTTACAACATATTATATGTTAAATATTGATAGTTTTCTAATTTCTTAACTGAACAGGTCGGAACTCTGTCACCTTCTAATCCTGACCTCAATTACTAGATTCCCAAGTTCTAATGAAATACAGGTAAGCTAATGTATACAATGTTTTTCTTTTTCTATAGGGAACCTTTCTGTTGAAAGGTCCACTATACTGCTTTTTTCTGTTAAGAAAATACACTGTTGCAAAAAAGATTCACCTACAGTCGTTAATAAAGCAACATGCATGCCAAGTTTAAGTTTTGCAAATGATCAAACTGTCAGTGCCAATGATATTATAGGGCTCATTAAAAGGACGCAAAGTGCAGCATTTTAAACGACCCGTGTTCTCACTCACAGGCAAATGAAACTTTATTTCCTGCTTTGATACTGCAAATTGTGTACAAAAATGCTATTGAGACATACTCTATGGCTCTAGAAACAGTTGTTAGGTTTTGAGAGAAATCGCATCATAGGCCTAAGGAAAACTGTTTTAACTAACAGACGTATTAGTCACAAAACTATAACTGGCATTTTGGTAAACTGACAAATTAAAAATCATCAGCAACAATTTTAATTTAGCTGTTTAACCCTTTGCGGACGGTAGGTGCATCCATTCTAATATTTACAGCATATTTTGCAAATATTTAACCTTGGTATAGGGGGTCCCTATGAATCAGCACTTCATCTAAAGCGGTAAAATATGGTTTTTGTAATATAAACAAACAAATCATTTCTGCCAAACTCTTGCTATGCTGTAATTGAGTATATGTTCTCGTTTTGATTTTAGTTTAATGATTGCATTGGTGAATTATTAGAATGTAAGAGAGTATTTTCTTCAAGTTTTGGTTTTAGTGAAATGTTCGGTAGTGAATTTATTAGGTTATTTCGGATGGCTATGTCAAGACATTTTTATGTATAGAAGAATATACTAGCATGGTAATCGAACAGAATAGTCATAAAAGTAATGCAGATAGTGAAGATTCGTGGATATTTGGTATTTCTGATGAGTACACAGACAGTTTTTATAAATGCAAATTTTGCAATGTTTGTCTGTGTGTGAATCCATGTTTGAAATACATTATGCGTAAAAGGCGTATTAATTAGTAACAAAGCTATTTTCTTCCTAAAAATTGTACATAATCTCTATTAGCTGTGTAAAGTATTAAGTACAATCATTTTAATATTTTTTCTGCGTAACAAGTAACAATTTTAATCAAGTTAATTAATCATTTTTAATCATATGAAATTTTAATATTTAAATAAAAGATAATTTGCGTGTAACATATGCATCTAATGGAAAATAAGTATTTCTTTTATTCCTGAAAAAAGTAGAATGCTGTAACGGATGACTTTTTTTTTTTTAGTTAGGCTAAGTGCAAAAAATATGCCATCCTTTGGAACAGTTCGGAAGTGAAATGCTCCATCCTTTGGGCCACATCAGTTCTGAAAAGCCGCCATCCGCAAAGGGTTAAAAGTAATATAGTGGTGCTAGGGTTAGAAATTAGGAACCGGGTATCAATAGTACCTAATTATTTTTACTCAGGTACCAAAATGTTCTACTTGAATGCAATTTTGAAGTTACTTATTATGCGGCCAATAAAATAAATTACTTTTTATTAGCAGCACTCACTGCGCAGACACATGTAATCCATGACGTGCATTGGTTAGGTTGTTAGAAAGAAGATATGTCAGAATTTCTGCTGTACATATATGCATACTGAACATATGCAAATACATATGCAAGTACATATGCTTACTGATACATGGGGGAAAAAGCAGAAAAGTTAAACAGAGAAAATGATGATTGGGTCTAAAATCTTGATTGTCAAAATAAAATTTGTAGATCCAAAATACTCATTTCAACCTAGAGTGGAGCTTGCTAGCTCGGATGTTGTAGCAAACTATTGGTTATTGCGAATTTTTTTTTCTGTCACCTTGAATCTTCTATACTTTTATAATGTTAAACAAAACATATTGCTTATAGCGAACAATTAAATGCGTGTATGTTGGATATTGTGAAGTTTTTAGTTTGGGAAAGGTAAAAAATGTGTTTTTTTTTTTTTTTTTTTTCAGATTACTTTAAGTAAAAGCAAAATCTCAGGAGCAACAATAAGTTTGGTGACAAAGATTCATCCCGAGAGACATTAATCCCAAACATGTAAAGATTGCCTGTGGATGTTTAAATTATAACAGACGTGATGCTCATCTGAAAACAGTAAAGAGAACCAACAATCCATTTCTGATTCTGCTTATGAAGATACTTCAATGTAAAATAGGTTACAAGAAAAAGGAGTTTTGCTAGGTCTTATTTTTGACGATTATGCTGCAAGTGATGATTGTGTTGAAATAGAATCATAAGAGGTCAGTATTGCTAGCTACAGTTGCAGAAAATACGTTTAATGAATTAAAAAATAAATTGATTTAAAAAGAGATAGGTCAACCTTACTATATTCTATATTGATTTTTTGTTTTACAATACGCAGTCGGATAAGTCATTCTTATAATATTGCTTATCACCTAATCTTTTTATCATTTATTACAGTCTTTGAATTTATTGACAGCCATTTGGGCTATTCTGACTTGACTATGAGGATGTATTGGGAGCAGTGTAAAAATGTTTATCTATGAGTGTAATTAAGGAAATTAATTGTTTTGTATATTATGTCATATAAATTTTTGTCTAGCTAAGAAACCTTAGCTTTATAACATTAACGTTCTGGTGGTAATACAGTTGGCCCCACTTATGTAGGTATTGAATAATAGCATAAAATAAAAAAATTATGTGCAAAGAATATTGCAAAATAAAAAGAAATCCCATTGTAGTAGTAATACTAAATACGCTGCTTTATTGCTAGGCAGCCCTTCATTAATTGTATAAAAAGTGACTCTGTCTTCGCTAATTCCTGATACTGAATCCAATTTGCCTCAATTTATCAAATGAACTGTGAGGAGTTATGATTTTAGTCTGCAATTTACTGCATATGTAAATTTTTAGATTTCATAGTATGCAATTAAAATGAATTAACAGTAAGTGATTGATTGCAGTGATGGGGAAATTCCTGCATATTGTCAAAACAAATCTATTCCCAATAACAAAAGCTATAGTAAAAATTGGAATCCTTATCTATCTATATTAAATGTAAAATAAATGCTTAACTGTTATTTGTCGTAACTTTGAGAGAAGTGGGGGTGAGTATAATCTATTTTATGCCTTGCAAAAATTTTTTAAAATGTAATACTAAAACTTACAAAGTAAACAACATTATAAGATTACTTATAGGTACACCATGAGTGATATAAATAAATTAATATATAGTATTATGTAATATTTCTAATATTATAGTAACTTTTAATTTGTAAAAGAAAATATTTCTTTACATGAGCATTTAAATGCCTGTGGTATATGTTAAGTATTTTTGTTGTTTTTACTTAATTCACATTTTTTCTGGGAAAAAAAAAATAGAGAGAGGGGGGGGGGGGGTTATATTATTGTACGTACAGTAAGAAGTTATCGTAATTTACTTCATCGCATATTCTAAAAGAGTGTATGTGTTTAAGCAGAGCGGACTCAGACCGTCATCCTGAAGTTTATCATGATTGTTTTTCATACTGATGGTGTACTCCGTATAAATAACATCTACAAAAACTACTAGCTTGTTTATAGTTCAACTTCTGGAATTTATCTGTCAAATTGTAATATAAATTCCATGGGCATCATTTTGCTTTGGGCGAATGTCAGGTTTGGAAACTGGCATCAACACATTTACTTGTTTATTTTTGCACACGGAATCACAACATGTGAAAAAGAGAATATAGTGAAATAAATTAAAGATATAGAATGTCAATATAACTTTAATTTATAACTGATTTAAGTCAAATATGTTTTAGATCAAAGATAGAGTTGTGATTTCATTGTGTTTTAAATTGGAATTGTCATTTAAAATGAACTCGCCTTTCATTGGGTATCCCTATTGGAATGAACTCAAATGTAGAATCCCTTATACTGTTTTTTGAAGTGTGGAACATAATCGTTACGCTTACTTGAATATACACTTATCGTTATTACCTGTATCGTTACCTGTATGTAAATTGTATGGACATAATTTTGCTTTGAGGGAAATTATGAAGACGTCGTTGAAACCTACATTATTTCTTTAATTTATATTTATAATGCAAATATTTTTGGAAAACCAATTATGCTAAGTACTTTTCTGATTTTATCTAATATATATGATTATTGTTTTTCTAGATATATTGCCACGAAGACAATGGATAAACGGAATATTCATGTACCGCTGAAGATTGGAAATTTTGTAGAACTATAATAATATAAATTAAATTGTGTATATTAGGTTTTTATTTATTCTATAATAAAAAAAATGTTTTTATGTATGTATGTATGTCTTAATGTATCATACCAAAAATCGGTCCATCTTATAAAGTAAGTATAAAATAATTTAAATAAATTCCTTAAAATGTGGGACATTTTGCATGTCTCTCTAGGGCAGTATTTCATAAATTGTGGTCCATAACTTATACAGATTGACTGTGAATAAATCAAATTATTAGAAATCTCTATAGTATATCACTTGAATTTTGCATATTTGTTTTCAGATTACCAGATTATATCACTAATGAAATATCACGGTAGTGGAGGTGATATTAATTTGACCAATAAATAACATTATTTTATGATCTAAATTATTTTACATTTATTGAAATATGCAGAATGTGATTGAGTTTTTTTTATTGGTAAATGACAAAATTTTATATTCAACTGTAAAAATATTTTACCACTAAAGGAAATTGATAATAGCTGATAGATGGGTCAGAATTTTTGTGTTATAAAGTGGGAAGATTTCATAATTTTCTCAGTAAATAGTTATTTATTATTCGTGGCAAATGAATTTTTGCCAGTAAATCTTATGAAAAAAGATATATAAATCAATGATTTAGAGAAGTAAATACACTCAATGTTATAGAGTCAGTGCACACTTTATAAATAAATGAATACCATTGTTTTCATGAGTTATTCGTCAGATATTAAAAAACATTACTTTTCAACATGCAGCTATATTTTAAATATGAATAAATAAAAATAATTTAAAGTATATGAAAGTTTTACTTTCTATGCACATGTTCTTATTTAAAATTGAATGGCATTTATGACACTTAAGATATTGATATATTGATTTTTTTTTTAATTTAAAACTGAAAAAAGTCAGAAAATGTAATCCCATGAGAGATTCATTCACGTGACACATATTTGGATCAAAATGGACTAAAATATGAGGAAATAGCAGTATATCTGTATTCCAAGGTTTAACTGAAAAAATATTAGTAGACAGAAGGCGACAAATGTCTTCCCTACTAACAAGAACACATTGACTATTAACACTACAAATAAGTTGATTACTTTTAAATAAATACTAGTTTTTGTCATCAAACAAATGAAATTTGGATGTCATAAATATAAACTATATTGACTACTGGATTTCTTTTATGATAATTCGAATGTTGTAATCTTAAATGATCTATTAAGATGATATTCTTTCTGTTTGTTTCTTTTTTTTTTTTATTTCCCATGTTAACCTATGGGAAATAGTCTCTAGCTTGCCTGTTATCTACCAATTGTAGATTTAGAAAAGAGAAAGTTTTATGCTTTTCTTAAAAAATCTGCAAAATTAAAGTATTCTCTAGTATGTTTATAAAAGTAATGTGCATTCATTTTATAAAAATATTAGAAATACTTCTATTTTAACAATTTTTTAAAAACACATTTCTATTCTCAGAATCTATGTTTAATAAAAACATGGAAAAAGATTAAAAAAAAAATAAAGTAATTAGTGATTTTGGAACTTTAACATGGGGAAAATAAAACAAGCAGCTAGAGGAAAAGCATCCTGAAAAATCCTAAATCCTCCTGTAATGTGCTAGAACATGTCCCATAATATCCCTGAAGAAACCTATAGAAAGCCTAGAACCACTGTCAATCCTCCTAAAAATAGCTCCAAAAGCCTCCAATGATATGCATAAGACATCCCATAAGTCCTGAAAGCCTTCAATGGTATTCCACAAAGCATCCCGAAAGTCTCCTGTGATATGCAGCAATACGTCCCACAAGTTCCTGAATATTCCACTAAAAGCCTAAACGCATACTGAATAGGATCTCCATAGGCTCCAGTTACATGCCGTAAGACATCCCGTACGTTCCAAAAGCCTCCTGTGGTATGGTCCTACAGGTTCCTAAAGAATCCACTAAAAACCTAAACACATCCTGAAAAGTCATTAAATCATCCTAAAATGGATCTCCAGAGGACGTAAAAAAAAGAGACATTTGTATCTCCTATGGACCTCCTTAAGACGTCTTTAGGAAAATATAGGACTTCCTTAGAAAGTCCTGAAATCCTGCATAGGACTTCCTCTGGACGTACTTGTGTTGTGTGGGCTATTTATTCGATTCTAAAGCAGCAGACGAATTGAGGTTGATAAAATCTCATTTGCGGGGATCCTCGTCAAAGTGACAATTCTTCTTCATTTGCCTGTCAGCTAAGATGGTGATGTTCCACAAAAGATGGTTCACCTTTCTGCAAGTGCTGACTACCTCAATTACCTCTCGGATCCAAGGATGGAAGATGCGGATGACCAAGTGCGGTCGGAGTAAGCCAGCGTTCATAACAGGCCTCTTTATAGCCTACAGTTTCGTCAAAGTGCAGCTCCGTTCCAAACTGTCATTTAAATCAACAAATTTTGGTGTCTTCAAGTCAATGAGTAGTTTTTCATCACACATCAACTAGGGAGATATCCCCCCCCCCCCTCTTTGTCTTCAACCACTTTTATTTTCGGTTTCAGCAGTCGCCAAAGTGATTGTGTGCAACAGTGAGTGATCAGCAAAGGTGTTTTAATTATGCTCAAGATACAAAAATCAACGGTATAATCCTGTGCTTAATCTGTGCAACATCTGTGCTTAAAAATAATAGTGTGGCATTTGGAAATTTAAATAAGTAACAAGAATTTTTAAGAGACAACTACTTGCATACAATACTTGTTATCTCGTAGTTTTATAGATACAAAATAATTGTTTCAAATTATTGTGTTAGTCCTAATATTTTTGAGAATTGAATACTTTACATTTTTGGTGGTGGACAGCTCCTCAGGCAGACCAAGCTCTGGTCTTCAGACCAGAGTGGATTCTGTACCTGGGTAATTTTGTTAGTGGGTTATTTAATTGAAAAATGAGTTTTCATTTAATAGATTTTAATTACATACGCAATGTACTACTTAAAATTATACAATTTATGTAATGAAACCTTAAATGGTCCAGAACCTTAAATTTTTAATTATTGTTAATAAAGGTTAATTTTTAATTTAACAATTAGTGTTTGTGATTCTTTAGTAGTTTGTTGGCTGTGCTATTTATTTACTTAAAGGTAAGTGGAATTAAGAGTTATTTGCTGTTGAAGTGTTTTAAAAGGTTTACATAGTTCAGCACAGACCAAGCAATAGTAATGGTTGAGTTAAAGTAAATAAAGAAACAAATGAAATAATATTTATAAAAGAAACTTTATTGTATTAAAACTTTACGATCAGGCTTAATCTTAATAACTTAGAATAATGAATTAATAATAATAAATATAATAAGTATAAATAGTAAATTATAATTTAGTAAATAAAGAAGTTTATAATTGTAGGGAAGGGAAAAGCCTCATAACAGAATCTGGCTACACCCCTAGCCTTGCCCCATAGCCACAGTTTGGTAGTGATACATTGAGATTTGTAATAAATCCTATGATATGCCCAGGCTCCTCCGGGGTTGGCAAAAATGAGGGGGAAGGTTGCTAGTACTATTACAGGTGTCCATTTTTATTAAAGTAAACCATAGCATCCTTTGACAATTTACACAGTCTACAGCTGATCCGTTCGAAATCAGAGTTTTGATATGCTCAAAATGTTTCCAGAGAGGGGGGGGGGGGGGGGGGTAAGTTTCCTAAGAGTGAAGTGGTGACAGGAAATTCCAAAGCTGTTCCACGACACTGGTTTCGCCATCTAGGGAAAAGAAACAAAGTTTCTTTCTCAAGTAGTAAAGATACAAATAAATGAGGAATTATACAACTGGAGTTGCACTCGGTAGGCCCGGGTTCGATTCCAGCTGCTGCCAATACTGCCGCCGTGTTCACGCGGAGTACGATCACGTTAAACATGTGGGTCTGTAAGTCCTTCCGTGAGGTTGGTGGTAGGGGAAGGAGGGTACGATCCCTGTGGATGCCTCCCCCACTGGGTTCCGATCTAAATTGGGTGGCACTTCCCGGCCGTCCAAACAGTTACCTTACACTTTTCTGGTAGGTCGGATGGTCTGGGTCTCAACAACAACAACAAAGTATACACATAAATGAAAAGAGATAACAATAAAATTTAACAATAGAATTATACAATAAAAATTATACAATAAACAAGTTATATAGGTATGGAAAGTCTATTTCTCTCAAAATGTATCTAAAGGAATAATTAAGATGAAGGATTGTCACAGTCCGTTCAGTATTATTTCACTAAACAGTCTAATCTAGCACACTTTAAACTAGCAAATAGTTGTTACTCTACTAAGTATATTCACATAACATATAAAGAGTGTTATGTTTTGAGCACACTCTGTGGCTATGCCCTTTGTATTTTAATTAAAGTTTATGTCATGCACATCAGCTGAGATCATTGTTCGTTCACATAGTTTGTAGTGGATCAAATCATTCACTCAGGAAAAACGTGGAAACAAACTGTTGGAAAAACGTGAGTAAACAAATGCAATTCGTGATTCCCCTGAACGTTGTTCAACTAATAAATTCTTTTTGAATGACTCACTTCATTCTTGGGAGTGGATCATAGCATTTTTTCCTGGCAAACTAATCATACAAATCGTGTGCTTGATGGGTATGCAAGTAATTTGCATATCCGGGGGCATTTCTGGTTACGATTATGTTCTGGAATGATCCCATCTTCAAGTGTATATACTGGGCTCATCATAAAGCAGTTATTCCATTCCATTCGTCTTCTGATGATTAAGGTGGTTTCCAATGTTCTTTATTTTTTTTTAAGTAATAAAAAATGTAAAGTGTTTGCACTTAAATTTAGCCTAAAATTAGTCCTATATTTTCTAACAACAATATAGAATATACATTTTGGCACAGCTTATTATGGAGAACAAATAATATTGTTTTCATCACCTGATAATATTAAATTCTTCTAGATAAACTGTTAAATTTCTCTAGGCAAATTGAGCAATCGCCCTATTTTTGTAAAAATAATTAAAAAAATTAACTTTAACAATTAATCAAAATGTGAAAATAAGCAATTTTAGTCAATCTAATGATTAATATTTGGAGGATGGAATTGTGCAATCGCACTAAATGTGTCAAAATAATTAAAACATTTACATGAATAACAAACCAACATATAGAAATAGCAAGTTTTGTCAATTTAATGTGCAATAAATACAGGATGAATCTAGATGGAAAAAGAAAGAAAGATGGAAAAAAATATGCATTTTCTGTAATTTTACAGGTCTTTTCCATAGTCCGTAATTTTGTTCAGAAATCCGCAAGAATTACGGAAAATACATCTGCTTGCTTATTCGGATAACTCCCCAGGTCAAAACAAAAATTAGGTTATAATGGCAATGCGGCTAATGTTAGTGAGAACAGGGAATTCAAAACAATTGAACATAAATTTTTATTTCTGGTCATATTCATCCACCATCAGAAAAAGATTTTGCAATCATTGAGAAAAGGCAGAAGAAATATATGCCACATGTCTTCAGTCCAGACCAATGGAAACAAATAATTTTGGCTAAAAGAACATAAAATAAGTTTGGGTTATTTAACTTAAACAAGAAGACATATGTGACTTTCAAGAACTTCCTAGCGATAAATCAAAACAGACCAATACAGATAATAGTCTTGTAAGTTTTACAGAGGCCATAATCTTTAAGTTTGACACTCATGAACTAATTTTCATAAAGCACCAGATTACTGTTGAATACAGCAAAATAACAATAAAGAAATAAAGAAGACCACTTACTGACAATCTAAATAGGAAGTACACAGATAAAATACCTATCAACTCTAAAAGTCCCTGTACATGATACAAGAAGTAGAATAAAAATATTTATCACTCAAGTTTGCTCATACAACTTTCAATTTATACAAGGCGATTTATTGAACAATCTGTTTTTTCACTCCAAAGTTGGTCTATTTCTTAATTCCACTTGTTGGATATACAACTTTTTGTTATTCATCTGCGAGGATCATGTTTATAATATATTTGATTACCTTATTATTATTTCTAATAACATTTCTTCTTTCTTTTTATAAATATATTGCACTGAGCCCTTCATATATACAAACTAAACATTTTAAACAAAAATTATTTTTTCAAAATGGCATTCCCATTCCCCAAAACACCAAGAACAAAAAGTCACTTACATGTCTTATATTTTTTATCCAGATCAAACGAGTTCTTTAGCAATTTTTTTATAATAAAATTTTTAAAATCCAGGTATGTAGTGTTACAAAGCCATGCTGAGAAACAATTTAAAAATATATAAAACATTTTTACTTACTTGCATAAAATTGTCATTGTAGGAGCGGAAAAACATTTCATGTATTCTTTTGATGGGTTATAGGATCGGATTAGTCTATGACAGCAAAAAAAAAAAAAAAAATATCAATAAATATAAACAAATATTATGACAGGATTGTTAAAACACAATTCATGGAAAAATTAATTGATCATTCTTTGTTTTTACATTAAACATTTTTTAGATGAGCTGCAATTTGAAGTCCACTATACCACACAATTTTAATAGTAACCAAATACTATAAAATCTTAATATCAATTTACAAAAATTAAACATTATTAGAAAAATGGCAAAGTTTGAAAAATACTATAAACATAGTATATAACAATCAAACATAAATGGAAGCAATTTTTCCAGGGTCTAGATTTTTATACAATTTCAGACCTCATACTCGGTTAAGACTCTCTAAAAGCAAGAAATTTCGATAAAAAGGTAATATTTTATGAAAGCAGTAATGAGTTGCAGTAATGAGTTGAAAGCAGTAATGAGACATGGTTCCCTTTAATATCCAATTTTATGACAAATTTAAAAAGAAATTTCCCCAACCAAATGCTGGTTAAGGCTACAGCTAAAATTACAGCTATAAAAAAAAAAAATGTAAAGTTTGATATTTGTAGCAATATTTGAAAAATTTTGTTTTATCTAGAAATTTCAATATTTTAAATTTTATACTTTAAAAGATAAAAACCTCTTCTAAATAAAGGGAATTTTCAATGCTGCAATACGTTAAAAAAAACAAGAAAGATGAATCATGCATAAAGTATTGATTGTGAAACACTTTCCAACTAAAATACAATTTTATTTAAACATCTCTAAAATGTGATACATTCAGCGTTAATATTTTTTAAACTACTACAGTACTAAAGTAACTTATACTTGAAAAAAAAACTTAAAATTTCATAGAAAAAAACAACTCTAGTTAAACAAAATGAATTTTATTCAAATGATGTCATCGAAATATAGTCTGCCTCTTAATGCAAAATCAATAAATATTTCATTCATTCATATTCAGTATACCCATTCTTCACAAGGAATACATAATATAAAGAAATTAAAACTTCAATTATGTGCAAATCCCTATAATATTTTAAATGACATTGTTATTTTAAACATTTTATTAAAATATGAAATTTAATTATCCTAAAAATATGTAAGAATACTTGTTCTTACTATACAAAATTATCTTCCCAGGCAGATCTGAAGGAAAAAACATCCTGATCCCAGTTGTAAATAAATTTACAAAAGCTATTATTTAATTACAACAAAACGACAGGGATTATCAAGGAAATTGAACTTAATTTAGCAAAATATTGGATTTTCATCAATTAAGTGTCATTTTCATTAATTTGACAGCATGTTAAAAAGTCGCAAAATTTGTCAAAAAGTGGGACAGTTGGACTAAGAGACAAATGCTACCAAAACATCATTACAATATTATTATCTTTCAACTCAATTAATTTCATTGATTTGGTGTCATCTTTATCAATTCGACAACAGTTATATCGATTTGGTGGTATTTTCATTAAATTGGCGATATCTGAGCAATTTGGCCACATTTTAAAAAAGTCGCCAAATTTATTATTAAGTAGGATGGTTGGACTGACAGTCAAAAGCTACTGAAACATAATTACAAAACTATCCCCTTTCAAAACAAAATTAATTTCATTGATTTGGCAGCATTTTTAACAATTTGGTGACATTTTTTGTGATATGGCAACATTTATAAAAGTCACCCGATATCCTGCCAAATCCGCCGCCAAGCATTAGAGACGTATGAACGAAACAATTTATATTTTCGCAGATTAGAAGATAATACCCATGTATTAAAAGTTATACTCATGCTACAATATATGGATTTTAAAAATTTTTCTCCAAAATAAAACAGATTGTATAAGAATTTGAAAATATCCATAACCTCTATATTCGTTAAACCTAAAGGTCATAACGGATAGAATCCAATCAAAAATGCAATTTTGATGAAATTTATTTATATATATATAGAGTGTCTCAAAAAGACTGAAATGCGCTTTAATTCTTTACCTGTTGGAGATAAGTGGGCAATGTAAATTGCAAAAATATTGAAAGTAAGGTAGGAAATAAGACTACATTAATGAAATAGCCCTCCCCTTCATTTTCATAAAGTTACACTTTTAAATTTTTATACGACCCCCCTTAGACAAATTTGGTCAATCAGAAAATTTTTATTTTTAATGCAACAAGATCATTAAAAAAAAACCCGCATATCTGTATCTTTAAAATTGAGTGAGTTATATTTAATTGAAAATTGAACATTGTGAATGGGAACCATATATCAAATTAGAAATGTAAATTTGTGACATATCACAAAAAAGATAAAACTGGATGATAATACATAGGATATCCAACCACGTAGTGAGTACCATTGCTTTATATGATCTCTGTCTGTGTAATACTTTATTTAGATGCATTTGCGATAAAGAATTTTGACACATATTAACGTATTTTTGATCTAAACAACTTCCATCGTCAATTTGTTTATGATCCCTTTATTCACTAATGAAACAGCCTTTCACATGGTATGGAAAAGTGGCATGAGTCAGATATTTTCCTTTATCATAATTCAGTTGATTTTAAAGATACAGATATGTGGGTAGATATGGAGGCATAAGCACAGAAATATTTCTTTGCAAAATAATATAAAGGTTGAGAAATTTTGAAGAATTAAAACGTATTATTGATGGATATAAAATTAAGAATTTTTACCTTCTTTGAATCTCATAGTCCATTTCATTGTAATGTCGAAAATAGAGCCTGGCATATCTAGACCAACATCTTGTGCTGAATTTACTTGGAACAAATTTTGCAGCAGAAGCATATGTAATAAAACTGTACACAAACTGGTATATGAGGATGAAAATAGAAAAAACAAAATTTGTAAAGGCTACGATTGTTATCCATCTTTGTAACCTAGTGGGAAAAATAAGATTTAGAACCTTAAACATCTACTAAAGGGAAATTAATAGAGAATAGTGTAAGCAGAGCTCAAATTATATGCCCACGCACAAAACACAAGCAAAGAACAGGAATATGAAAATTAAGAAGTGCACTTATTCTATTATATATTACTTAGAAATATGCATTTATAATTTTCATTTGAATATTTCTTATTATTAGGTCTTGGGCATTGATAACATTTGCATTTTGATAGTATTTTTCTTATTTATGATATTTGATAGATTTTACAGTATTTTCAAAAGTTTAGGGGCTTTCTTTTACATCTTGCAGGTGTATTTAGTTGAGTCAATCAGGAGTGGGGTTGAATGATAAAATGCAAAAGTAATAATGATATAATAAATACAATGTAATATAATATAGGATTTAAAAAACTTGATGTGAAAAAAAAAATGAAAAATGGGGAGAAGTATTAATAGAATACCCCATATAGTCACTAGTCAATGTACCCTTTAAATATACTTCTGAGAATTAAACAAAGTCTGCTACCTATTAGTAAAGTCAACAGCTTTATTGCTTTTAATATTATACTGCATTTTCTACAGCTAGTCTCATTTTAAGCTTTATCTAGCACCTGCTAAAGTTGAAAATATGTGCTTATATTCTATGCAATTGTGCTCTGTAGGCAGCTTAGTAGTTTTAGGGGCGCTTTTCCTAGTATTCTTTTAAATTTGCTTCAAAACCATCACTATTTACCTCTTTCCTGTGTTATTTAAATATATTCTTTTTATCAAACTCAGTTAAATCATATCATTATAAGTAGAAAATTATAGCTGCAATTATATAAATAAATGTCTACTAAATTATAAAGAAAACAAATATTAATATTGCTGCTTTCTGTAATGAATATTTTTTACTAGCCATTTCCGCCCACACTTCACACATTCAAAATGGCTAGTGATCATTCAATGTGACACCTATACTCAGCAAACACCTAACCTGTAGCACTGTGAAAGCTACAAGGGATTTTTCACTCAGTTGGATTGCCAGAACAAGCACCTGATGTGAATTTTGATGACAGAGAATTATTGTAAACATTTTTTTTTACTTGCACAGTATTCCTAACGAACGATTGTTTATATAGCATACCAAATATAATAGAATTATATTTGCTTAAGAATATGAATATAAACTCATGTGTGTACATATAAAATTAAGAAAAATTATAAAATTAACATAAATTAATCAGCTCATAATGCCAATTAAAGGATTTTTAGAATTCATGATGACCATATTTATTCATTACTCATAGTAATATGAAATTTGGTGCGTTGTTATCTTTTGCCGTACATTTTAGTTTCATGTTAAATCTTATCGGGTTAGCTAGTCCTGCATGTGTCATATGGTTGTACTAGTTTTTGGAGGAATATCTCAAGCACAGAATCAGCTATAAAATCCAAATTTAGTATTTCATTTTCTTTTGTGGTACATTTTATTTTTTAAATATTTTCATTGTTCAACCATGTTTGTATATCCATTTTTTAGTAGATATCTTTGGAATGTTTTCATAATGTACACAATGATAAGGAGCATTGTCAATAATGATCACACTGTTTTGTTCGATATTCGGAAGGAGTTTTTCCCTGAACCAGGTTTCAGATGATTCACCAAATTTCCCTGTGATAGTCTCCAGCATATTTTTTTTGGATTATAACATTTCACAGGCGTTAACACAAAACCGTCGTCGCTTTCAGTGTGCATTAAAATAAATCTGGACACTTTTCCTGATGGGGTTTTCAGTCCAGTTAAAAAACCCTTTAAAAAGCTTGTTTTGCAGACTGAATTGTGGAAAATGTTGGGTAAATAAACATAGAATATCAAATCAAAGATCAAAACTAAATTGATTAATAGAATAAACAATCTGCAATTTGGTTTGGCTATAAAAGAATAGAAAACTTCGCTAATCAAACATATCCAAATCTGAGAATAATATCAATAATAAGGCGAAAATACATTAATATTATTTTTTTTTAATTCAAAATAGTCATTTTAATTCAAATCAATTTACATTTTAGTTCTATTTTTAATAGTTTAAAAAATAGAAAGTTTGACTGGAAACAAAAAATTAATTTTAACATTTGTAAAAACAATTGCGATCTCCTACATAGGTTTGCTGCACAATGATATATCGCCAAGATCAATCCAGCTAATTTTGCCATGTAAGGGGACGAATACACATATTTCACTTCCCATTATATACAAAAAAATATATAAATTTTACCTTAAATATGTTTTATTTAATCTTTCCATTTATTTTGTAGTGAAATATTAAAGAAATCTGGTTTAAAAATAATTTTTTATCAACTTTTATGGCGCATTATTTCTTTTGGTGGAAGAATAAATCTCATACCTTCTACTCCACTACAGGTTAGGCATTCGTCAAGTATAAACACTTAATTACAGTGGTTGACTTTTCTGAATGTCAAAAACCTTTTCAGATTGAAGCATAAAAATGACATACATTTTACAAACAAGCCTATTAACATGGTAAAATGTATTGAATCTCATTTTCGCTTGTGATAAAATGATTTAATTGTAACAATTATTTTCAATTTTTCATTGATCTAGAAGCTGAGATAGATCAAATGAAGCCAAAACCAAGATTCTAACTAGAGTGAAAGGAGTTAATAATTATGCAAAGTCGTTTTGAGTTCTTTTATTATTCCTTTGAATTGTCGTCCCTAATTCAAATTCTTCTAAATATTTTCATTGACTTAGCAGATGAAATGGATTAAATAAGACTAATAATAAAAGGTTAAATTATCAAACTTAGATATTTTTTAATTATCAAACACTTTCACTCTAGCTAGAGTGGAAGTGTTTGATAATTAAGAAAAGTGGCTTTCAGATTTTTGATTATTCCTTTGCATCATTGCTCTTAATTTGAATTTTCAAAATATTAACTGATCTGGAAGCAGAGATGAATTGGTTGAGATCTAAAACCAAGATTCCAGTTGGAGTGGAAGTGCTTGATACTTAAGCAAAGTGGTTTGAGTTTTTTTATTATTCCTTCAAATCATCGTCCCAAATTCAAATTTCTCGAAATATTAGATTTTTTTTTTGTTGTCGTTGAAATAGAAGATGAAACTGAGAATCTAGCTAGAGTGAAAGTGCTCAGGAATTAAGAAAAATGGTTTTGCATCGCTTTTTTTATTCCTTTGCGTCATTACTCTTAATTCGAATTTTTGAAATATTAAGTATTTTGTCAACTTGGAAGATAAGACGGAATGAATGAAACTAAAACAGAGATTTGGGCTCACGTGGAAGCGCTTGATTATTTTGAAAAGTAGTTTTAAGTATCTCTTTGCACAGTAACATCTGATTTTGATTTTCTCCTTGGTTTCAAAGCTGAGACGGATGGAATGAAACTAAAAACAAGATTCCAGCTTTAGTAGAAGTGCTTAAAAATTTTGATATGTCACCTAATCAGTCAATTATTCAGTTCGGTGCATATTATACATATATTATATAGATAACTTTTACAGGTGTAATTAAATTTATTACGCCAACAAGCAACAGTGAAAAGTAATTGATGAAAATTCTCTTCAGAATAAGTGACAGGCAGTCAAATTATTAAATTTAAGCTTTTTTTATTAACCATTATCACCAACAATACATTTCATTTGGAAGCCCGTATAGGCTTTCACCCTCAATTATTATATACTAGCCGCCTTTGGTGACCAGCCTGTTCGCTACCCTTGAAAATTCTGACCGTGGCAAACTCGTTGGCGCGACCTACCAGAAAGGTGTAAGGTAACTGCTTGGAAGGCCAGGAAGTGCCACACAATTTAGACCGGAACCCAATGGGGGAGGCATCCAAAGAGACCGTACCCTCCTTCCCCTACCACAAACCTCTCGGAAGGACTTGCAGTCCCACACGTTTAACGTGATCGTACTCCGCGTGAACACGGCTGCAGTTTTGGCAATGGCGGGAATCGAACCCGGGCCTACCGAGTGAAATTCCCGCGCGCTTACCACTGGGCTACCGTGCCATCCGCGACAATCTCCATAACTTTATTTTTATTCGGCAATTTTGGGAATCGAACCCGGGCCTACCAAGTGCAAATCCCGCGCACTAACCACTGGGGTACTTCACCCTCCGCGATATTCTTCATAACTTTCTTTTTATTCACCCAATTTAGACCGGAACCAAGTGGGAGAAGCATCCACAGGGACCGTACCCGTCTTCCCCTACCACCAACCTCTCGGAAGGACTTACAGACCCACATGTTTAACGTGATCGTACTCTGCGTAAACACGGCGGCAATTTTGGGAATCGAACCCGGGCCTACCGAGTGCAATTTCCGCGCGCTAACCATTGGGCTACTTTGCCCTACGCGACAATCTCCATAACTTTCTTTTTATTCATCCAATTTAGACCGTACCCTCCTTCCCCTACCACCAACTTCTCGGAAGGACTCACGGACCCACATGTTTAACGTGCTCGTACTCCGCGTAAACACGGCGGCAATTTTGGGAATCGAACCCGGGCCTGGTAACTGGTTGGACGGCCAGGATGTGCCACCCAATTTAGACCGGAACCCAGTGGGGGAGGCATCCACAGGGAACGTACCCTCCTTCCCCTACCACCAACCTCTCGGAAAAACATACGGACCCATATGTTTAACGTGATCGTACTCCATGTCAGTGGCGGAAATCGAACCCGGGCCTACCGCGTGCAATTCCCGCGCGCTAACCACTGGGCTACTTCGCCCTCCGCGACAATCTCCATAACTTTCTTTTTATTCACCCAATTTAGACCGTACCCTCCTTCCCCTACCACCAACCTCTCGGAAGGACTCACGAACCCACATGTTTAACGTGATCGTACTCTGCGTGAACGTGGCGTAAGTTTTGGCAGTGGCGGGAATCGAACCCGGGCCTACTGAGTGCAATTCCCGCGCGCTAACCACTGGGCTGCCGCGCCCTCCGCGACAATCTCCATAACTTTCTACATATTCACCCAATTTAGACGGGAACCCAGTGGGGGAGGCATCCACAGGGGCCGTATCCTCCTTCCCCTACCACCAACCTCTCGGAAGGACTTACGGACCCACATATTTAACGTGATCGTATTCCACGTAAACACGGCGGCAGTTTTGGCAGTGGCGGGAATCGAACCCGGGCCTACCGCTAACTTCCCGCGCGCTAATTTGCAATTTAAAATGACCATATGCTTAATTCCATCATCCTCATTCCATTGTTTCATTGTTCCATCATTTAAAATATCCATAAAATTAAAATATCCATTTAAAATATCCAAAAGTTAAAATATACATTTAAAAAATCCAGATCGTCCCATCATTTAAAATATAAATATAATAATTTATATAGAGCAAAGGCGCTCTATTCAGAACCGTGACGTCACCTCCACCTTGACGTCCCCACCCACCACCTTCCCTGCTTCAGCGGGGGAGAAACGAACGGAACGCCGAGAAATTTAAAATCATGACGTCTTTAAAATTGCGATCCTGAAGGCAATTTTCATTATTTCTGGACCAGATTAGACTTGTAAGAATGCCAGATCTTTCAGCTTTCTAAAAATGTAAATTATTAGTCGAAATTATGAGTACTTTTTACTATGCGAGAATTTAAAAACCAAAAATCGTTTTTTTGAGCCAAAAGTGACTTTTGTTTTAAAATCTTTAAAAAATATTAGAAATCGAAATGGAGATTTGAAATTGATATATTTTTACTCGTAATTGTCTGCTCTTTCCGATGGTGTGAGTTGTTTTTTTCTACGACGTCTGGATCGTGGAGAAAAAAGGGCAAAAAGGGCAAAAAAAGGTCGAAATCGCATAAAACATTAAATAAATAAAAAAATAATTAGAATTTTGAAAATCGGTTTTCACGTGTCCCCTTCCCTCCCCCCCAGGTCTCCGATTGCCAAATTTCGTAGCTCTCCGACGCGCGGTCGCGAAACGTATAGTGTATAAGACAGACACACAGACACACACACACACACAGACATTGCCTTTTATTATTTAAGATGAATAGTCCTATTTTTATGCTATACTGGTGTCTTAAATTATCTTTACATACATAAGAATAAGTGCTGTGCATAAAGTATATTTCTTTCTGAACTTCTGCAATTCAGGATTTGAATTTGGTGTTTATCTACTAAAAACAGTTTTTGTGACTCCAACGTATCATTTGGAAAGAATCTTAGTAGTGGCAAGCTTTTAGCCATTTTGAGGCTGATCAGACATTGATGAAAGTAACAAATTGTTTCATAATTAGTTTCGTAATATGAACTGATTTTTGATCTTACAGTTTGTATTTATGCGTTATGATGCTATGTATCACATCCTAAAAAAAGTCCATTTAATTATAAGACAGTTGTTGAGAAATCAATGTTTTTATGTATGTAAAGATAAGTTTCTTTGCATGTAAAGATGCCAGTGTATATTTTTATTGTCTCTATATTATATCAACATGTTTAAATTTTGATTATCAAAGCATTTAATATCTGTATTTTTATATGGAAAATGGAAATAAAATGCACATGATTTTTAAAATTCATGTTAAAATAACCCAAAATATTTGTTTTTATTTACTTTTTCATAGAATAGTAACACTTAAAACTTGATTAGTTTTAATGTACACAAGCATATACTATTTACACTTTCATAATGAAAATAAAAGTAAATGAAAAAAACTTTTTACACAATACAAACCAGTTATAGTTGTCTAAATTGACACCTGATCTAAGTTTTCACAAGTAGGCCATTTTTAGGCATTATGCATCATGAAATTTAAGGATGTCAAATTATTAAACGTGTTTACAGAGATAGATGTGAATCACTGTGTGAGTTAATTACTGTTGAGAAAATATATAAAAAGAAAAAAAAGTTAAAAGCTAGATTTTTTAGGAGGGGGGGGGGGTCTAAAAAACACCCAAGCTATTTTTTTCTTCTTTTAAACCTGAGGTTGTAATAATTATGATGCTGAAAAAGAAAAAAAAAGACTCTTACTCAGCTGCTACCTCCTTTCGTTTTGAATATTTTTTGTAGTCTTCTTTCAATTTACCAGTTTCTTTAAAAGGTGAGTTGAAGCGTCCTGCAAATAGACAAAAACATATAAGCAATATACTTAAGTATCTAGATACTTCAAAATGTAGAAAAAATTATTCATAAAAGAAAAAGAAAATTTTTTTGTTAAAGAAAGGAATTCAACATCTAGAATTATCATGCCATTTTCCCAAACTTAAAATTCAAACGTTTAAAATTTATTAACGCTCTAAATTTCTCCCACTGGTTTTTTTTTTTTAGCCATTTTGAGTATGTTTTTATGTTAATGTAGTTTTCTGTTTTCGGTAATTGAACTTTGTTTTCAAGATTTAAAAAATTTTTATATCCAAACTATCTTCATTAACAAGTGCAATTTGCTATTCAAAATTATTTTAGTTTGCACTATTGTGAATTATTTGAAGATTTCAAAATTAGTTTTGGTTCAGTTCAGTCAATTCTGACAGACGATTTGAGTATGAGATACATTTTAGTGAAATTTTTGCTGAAATTGCTTTCAGATGAGCAGAAAAAGGCCTTTCAGCTACTGCTAAACTTCTTGATTGCAATGAAAACAATAAAAATTGTTTAAAAACTATCACAACTGGCGATGAAATGTGGGTTTATGGGCATGATCCTGAAATTGAAGCCCAGCCTTTAATGGAAGAACTTAAAACTCTTCCAAACACAAAAAAGCATGACAGAGCGGCAGCAATGCTAAGAGGATGCTAACTATTTTTTGTAATCATGTGGGAATTATGCATTATGAATATGGTCCATTAGGCCAGGTAATCAGCACAGAGTATTATCATCAAGTTATGCAGCATTTGAGGAATGCAGTTTGTTGCTAAAGATCACCATTGTAAGAGAGTGGTGAGTGGAAATTGAATTATGAAAACACGCATGTACATGCTCGCAACTTGTGCAGCAGCTTTTCGCTGAGCACAGCATTCCACAGATCTCACAGCCACTCTATTTGCTAGCTCTTGCTCCCTGTAATTTTTTTTTGTTCCCCAAAATTAAACTCTACTTGAAAGGAAAACAATTTCAGGACATTGTGGATAGTCAAAAGAATATGATGAAGCAGTTGTTCATTATTCCAAAAGATGACTTACTTAGAAGACACCAAATTGCAATTATTTATCACTTACCAAATAATAAAAACTCTATGTTGTACTCCAGACCAGAAGATAAATATATCCTATTAAATATATATTCATGTTAGAAACAAGAAATAAAATATACAAATCATACTCTTAATAAACAAAAGTATGCATGTTTATTCTTTACAGTATTTCACATTTTACCAATCTTTTTTTTCTAACTTAGTATAGTTATTCCCTGCTTTATTGCAGGTAACCTCCTTTCTGTTTTGAATTTCTAAGCCCAGAAAGTTAAAGAGAAGCTTATAAAAATCTTTCACTTCCGTGGAATTAACATTAGGTAGATGGCTTTCTCTTCAATTAATTTGAGGAAATTTGTTGCAAAATAACAAAAACAAATATTATTATCTTTGTAAAGACATTTAAATAATGCAGTCAGCAATTTTGTAATGAGTTTTTCTTTTTAAACTTTTCATAATTTGAACAACAATAAAAGTGTTAGATAATTGAATTTATTAAATGCAAGGTTTTTTTTTTTTTTTTTTTTGTATTCATGTTATCTTGGTTTATGCAACAGGATAAAACAACATCACAGGATTTATTGATATCCTCAACTAATCATCTATTTCACTTTGACATAAGATATCCAAATTTTATATAATTAAACCTTTATTAAGAAAGTCATAAAATTTCATTGAAACATTTTGTTAATTGGAAAATTCATTTACAAAGAGATAGCATTTTTTTTTATCAGGATTTTGTTACTAATGGGCTTCATCCTCCGCTAGCTGACACTTGTCAATCTCTGGAACTATTCGCTGGTACTTACTGAGCTCTTTTGGGCCACCTGAGATTCGGGTGTCCACCTGAGCTCTCTTAGCTCCATAGGACTGGAGACAAAGAAAATCCAGGGACAAAAAACATAACAGAGAGGAAATAAAATATTCAAGATTTGAAAAATGGACAACTCCAATATATTTTTTTTTTTTTATATTTTAGTTGATTTGAAATGTTGCAAAACAAACAAAAGCATAAAAGTTTTTATTCTCTGAGCTGTATATAATGTTTTATTAGCAGTCAAAGTCACAGATTGTCACAGGAAAATGACCCATTTTGGTATGCACGGAATGTCATGTCAGAATGCTCAGCCATGGCTCGCGTCTTCAAGAATTGATAAATAAGTTTGGTTACATTCAGAAAGTTCCGCTAATTACAATTGTTTCTTCTGTCCTAAACTGCCGAAGTATTGTATCGCTCCAATGTGCAAAACTACTACTTTTACATCATCAGATAAAATATTTATATGTACCAAAAAATGATGTTTTCCGTAAAAAATAGTGACAGGTATGCAGCCAGATTGTAAGCAAAATTCACCACTGTCATTAAAGAGTGTTCCTTATGTATGTTATGGTAATAAATCAGTGACTGTACCCATATTTCACCAAGGAGTAAGTAAAAACACTGAGCTGCAACACTTGTGACATTTTAAATATTGCAGCTTACCCGGCATTGGAAAATCCAGGTTAAAAAACTACACTACTGAAATTATAAAGTAGTTTTAAGACTTTTTCAATAGTCATGTTAAGAAATTAAATATACATGCTCACATAATACAAAAATGCATATGCATAAAATTATTTAAGCATATATATATATTTATGTTATAAGTTTTTATCCAGTTAAAAATACTTTATTTTGAAAACAAACATTTCCGTTTGATAAAGCAGAAGTTTTCATTAATGATAATAACAAATCTTAATCTTTAATAAAAAATAAAAAACAGTAATGTATTTATAGATGTGAATATATCAATTTTAATATATCCTTGCCAAAATGGTTGCTCTTCTATTTGTTTAAATCATTATTTTAATACCACTTCTTGAAAATATTATTTCAAAAGGTTCATACCCATTTTCCAAAATAAGAAAATATGTATTATGCAAAAATAATAAAAAAATTAACCTTAATAAGTAACTAGAATATAAAAATAAGCTAGTCTAGTCAATCTAATATGCAACATTCAGAAGATGGATGGAAAAAGATACTAATGGACTCTCGGCGATTCACGTGAACATATGCGAAAATAATTAAAAAACCAATGCTTAACATAGCCAAAATATGAAAAAAAACTAGTTTAGTCAATCTAATACACAACATTTTGAAGATGGGGATGAATGGAAAAGATACTAATTCACGAGATTATTGGGAGCATAAAGTGAATTGCATAATCATGCTGTTTAAGTGAAAATAATTAAAAAAATGAACCTTAATAATTAATCAGAATATAAAAATAAGCTAGTTTAGTCAATCTAATATGCAATATTTAGAAGATGGAGGGAAGAAAGATGGAAAAAGATACTAACTGACACTTGGCGATTCACAACATAAAATGAATTGTGCAATTTCACTGTTTATATGCAAATAATTATAAAATTAACCGTTCAGCAATTTATGCGAAATTTAACATACATTTATTACTTCCATGAAAAGAAAACCCATCTTTCACATTCCACGCAGAGGTAAATCATCGTCATGGTGATTAGATTGGCACTGTTAGACACAACAAAAATAAACAAATGTCATATCACGATAGTGTTATGTTCAAAATTTAAGTATTGGATATTTCTGGTTAACTGTTTGGATTACAGATTGTTTGTTTAGTGTAGTAGTTAATTGAATTACATTTGAGTTCCTGCAGATTGTATCTTAGCTGACTGGAATATGCTGATTTTCTATATCACTGGAAATTAGCATACTCCGGAAGCATTATAACAGATGATAGGTATAAATGCCCGGTGCCGGTAAAGGCACTTTAGCTTGTTGAGAAGCTTGCTGGAATAGCTGGTGTTTAGCTATGATAGGCTGGTGATTAGCCATGTTTAGTCGAGCTTGCTTGGATAGCTCTTGTAATATTTGTAGCTAATATCAAGTTATGTTATTTCTATTTGATATCATTTTGCGAGTAATAAATTCAGTTTTTATTTATACTTAATTGAAGTACTTCTTTCGTAACACTATGAAAACGTGACACACCCACTGCTATGCTCATCAGTCATCATGTTTAAATTTACTCACCTCAACTGAAATTTGCTGACAATTATTGTGCATGTGGCAGTAAATCCCTGTTGTCACATTAATGTGAATGGCATTAATGCACAAGTGGCTGTAAATTCCCATTGTTACGTACATTTGATTGAAATTACTGTGCACGCAGCCATAAATTTACATTGGCCTTCATAGAACACAATTTTCATGCAAATTCCATAATCAGCAGTAAGAGGATGTTTCCCATAGATACTACGGAGAATCTGTAGTAATCGGCATCTTTATGAGCAGGTTGGCATGCTAAAAATTGCCTGATTTTTCCAGAATTTTGTAACAAAAAATCGGTTTTCCCTGCAATTTCCCTGACATTTTAGTCCAATTTCAAATTCACTGTAAATTTCCGGTTTTCTTGATTTCCAGAGTGCATTGTATGTCAATTATGTGGTAACAATAGTTGTCATAATGTTGATAAATCTTGAATATATTTAATTTGGAATTGAAAATCTTGAAATATATTTAATTTGGAATAAAAGCCTAAAACAAACACTAAGCAATATCTAAAGCAACTAAAAAGTTTATATTTTAGAAGCTTGAATCCATACTCAAGAGTTCGATGGCAAAAAATTCTATGCATAAATCATGTATGCAGAATTGAAAATGCCAGTATTATAAACTCCTATTTATAAAAATTGTAGCATCATGAAGGAATCATCAGAATTGAAAGAAATTTATTCCACAAACGACCTATATTGATACTGTTATGAAATGCATGCCACTTGTTTATTAATTATTCTCTTTCAAAATTTAACTTTCGGCGAATTCTAATTTACTTTCGATTCTAAAACTTGTTCTTGAAAATTTATTCCAAATTGATAAAGCGCCATTTCTGTATTTCGGCCTTTTGGATATTTCCCGCCAGTTTCGGTAAACCTTGGCGTAGTAATTTGTCACGTGCTATTGTACATGTACTTCGTATTTGCATTTCATATTCTTTAACATGGGAACTTCTTTTTCTTGCGTCATGAACGCGTAATAACATTAAAGAGGCTTATGTCTGTTTTAGAAAATAGTTTTCAGTTGGCGATGTAATACCACGGAGATAAGACGTGTTTAGCCCGCGAGGCTCGGCATGAAATCGAAAATGCCTTATTATAAATTAATTGTATTTTCTAAATTGAATTATTAAGAATAATTGAAGTAATAACAAAATGCCACGTTTTCTTTCAAGACTTAAATGGAATTGGTAAATATGAATGAAATTATGAGATGTCGAGTAATTCTAATTGTGGAACGGAAATATGACCTGATTCATGAATGTTAATGTTTATCGTCTTTTCGTGGAGAAAAGCTATTGATTCTATGAGATGAATATTTATGTTTCGACAAAAATAAAGAAGTAATTATTTTTATGGAATATATCTGTCTGGGCATTCAAACCTCCAACACTTCCGTATTCCAAGCTGAATCATCACTGATTTCACCTTCATTCGGACGTCCAAGATATTTAGACACAACGCAAGTATGATAAAAAGAAAATCAACCACGTCCAAAGCTGTTCCAATATGTGGAGTTTGATAGAGAATCCGCCCGAGGAGAATTCCTTACGGCCGTGATCACTGTTGGCATCGTATCACGTCAATTGACCGCCTAACCACTCCTCTCGATCATTGCCAGTTGTATGCTATCTGTGGCATACAACAATACAAATAAATGATTAAATTTACACAGCAAAATTGGGTTGACATATTACATGTTAAAAATCAGTATTTGGTGAAGCCACCAAATGCTGCAATAAGTGCTTCTATATGATGTGGCATTGTATCAAACAGATTTTGAATTTGTATCTGAAGACGAGTATTCCAAATTGCTTCTATTCGAACCCAAAGTTCAGCTATTAATGGAGCTGAAAAGACAAAAATTTGCTTTCGTTTTTTTGTTTTATTGTCACGTTGTTTATAATTAGAGCCGTACTTTGAACATGATATAAAATTTATAAACAAGCTTACATATATCTTTTACTGGGTGCCGGGACATTTAGGCAATGAATTGGCTCATGAGTTGGCTAGAAGAGCTTCGAGCATACTCTTTGTTGGTCCAGAGCCAGCTTTGGGTGTCTCTAATGAACTGATCAGAAGAACTGTTTATGACATCTTTAGGAAACTGCAGTGCAAAAACTGGCTCGATATCAAGGGCCAAAGGCAAGCGAAAGAACTGAACTGTAAGTGCCCTAGTGTGCATCATAGGGAGCTTTTCAAGCTCAATAGAGCTGGCATTAGAAGGGCTGTTGGGCTCCTTACTAGGCACTGCACCCTTAAAAGACACCTAAGCATTATGGGTGTCTCTAAGGACCTGATCTGTAGAGGCTGTAAGTACAGCGAAGAAAATGCCACACACATACTCTGTGAGTGCAAAGCATTTTCTACCCATAGGTTCGAGCATTTGGGTTGACATGTGATCGAGCCCTGGAAGTTGCAGGATATTCGGGACTATTTCATCTTTTGGGGACAGTACAATAGACCTCTGGTCACTGTGCTAGGCTCTCTTTGAATCACCCACTTCTAAGTTATAAGTCATACATATATCTTGCTAATAGTATACATCCTTGCAAACAGCTTGCTGCTAGTCTTACAATGTATTTTTCTGCAGTCCCTCCACTTTATTACATTGAAGTTTGTATGCCGCATAATGTTAATTCAAGCAAGAAACCATAAGCACAAACAAAATGAAAAAAAAAAAAATCTTTCAAACTGAAACTTCAGTCCCAGACATGAACTAACTAGTCAGCACATTATATAATCTGTTTGATTTCACATTTCCCTCATCTATTATAGCAGACCTAGAAATTGTAAAATAGAGAATAAAAAGCTGCTGAACACAATGTTTTTCATAAACATCTGGCTGAACAACTGGAACGCGCTTAAAGCTATTGGCCTTAATTTTGTTTGCTAAAGATTGTTATAAGCTTACAAAATGTTTAAATGCTTTGGATTTTTTTTTTTATTATTTAGAATTTTCGTGATTTTTTCTAGGCTGATCATAAAAATGGTGCAACGTGGCACAAATCAAACTGAAAATACAGTTTAACAGATAAGTGTAATTGGCACAGTTTGACGCAGGCACACGGATCATGAATTATGCATGTGTATTATGATTGTTAGTTTAAAGATTTAAAATCTGAATTTTGGGTATAAAGTAGAAATTTGCCTAAAATAGGAGACACAGCCTTTAGATGAATGTTATGAAAATAAAAAATAAAGAAATTTAATAGATTTTCAATTATTTGAAAAAAAACAAAAACCCTAAACCAAAAGTTTTGTATTTTTGGACTGTCCAGGGATTTAAAATGCAAATTCTTACTGTATAAAAATGGAATCTGTCTTAAATGGAAGGTACAGATCTTGAGATGAAAGTTATCTGCATGAAAAATTAAAATTAAAATAATAATAGAATTTTATTTATTTGTAATAAACTGGCATAACCTCTTGACAATTAGAAAAATGTGACTCTCAAAATGAAAAATAAACAAACAGATATTACAGAAACAGATGATATCCAAACTGTGCGGCTGGATGCAGATATTATAAATTTCAAGCAGCGAATAGGACACTTTTCTGATAAAAACAGACCTCTCTCATATAATTAACAGCTTATATTAAACATGTAATTATTATATTGGATATATAAGCACATTTTATTGCTATAATAGAGTCCACTTAAAGACAATTCGGATGTAGCGAAGTATCCGTAATTACAAATTATTTTTTGCTGCCTTGGATCTGCAATACTTTTTAAAATATTAAATACATTATTTATAACAAACAATTAGATGCCTGTACATCTGATATTACGAAGATCTTAGTATGGGAGATATAAAGAAAAAATGTCATTTTCATGGAAACGATGAGCCTAAACACATCCCCAGATATGTTGCTGCTGTTTTTTTGGCTTGAAGAAGAGGTCTTATAATGCCCTCAAAACAATTAGTCATCTAACTGGCATATCCCTGCTTTCTTTAAGGAAGTATTGTAATCTACTGTCTTACAAGCAGCAGTTTCATTTATTGTATATATGAAGATTGACTGTGAATTTTTAGATGATGTTTTGGGTATTGTTCATCCACAAACAGAGTGAAATTGTTAGAAACATGTTAGGCTTTTAAGAGAAATCCAGCTATCCTTCATTTCTGATCCTGTGTACGAATATAGTTCAATGTGGAATAGGTTATGAGAAAAAGGAGTTTTGCAAGGAGATCTTAATTTTGTCAATTATACTGCAAGCGATGATTGTGCTGAAACGAAAGCACAAGAGACCACTAATGACATTATTGCTATAGTTGCTGATAATAATATGTCTAATGAATCTGAATCCAAAACTGATTTAAAAGAGGGAGGATAACATCAAAAATTGTCCTGGAAAGTCTCCAAAATTTGTATGACTATTTCAAAGCTCACAGCATTAACAGCAGTGACAATTTAGATGCAATAGGAAAAATGATATATATATATTGCAAATTCAAATGTTCAAAATAAAATTAGACTTTTCTTCAATGCAAATAAAAAAGCAATACATTTCAACCTAACTGTAATGACTTTTCTTTTACAGTATGCAGAGATAAGAGATTCTTATTGTTTATTTCATACCTAAATGTTTTATTGGTTATTGTGAATATCCTTTATAACGAATTTTTTTCCCTTTGCATTTGCTAAATGTGGGCTCCATTGTAATGGTAAGGTGCCTAAAAATTATGCAATTCAGAGTAAAAAAAGTGTTATGAATTAATTTATTTATTTCTAAAAAATTTGGTATGAAATAACTCACATAGCAACTTTTTTTGCTGCCATTGATGATACTAACTATTTCATGCTAGCCAGCATGTAATAAGAGTAGAATGTCTCCCTGGAAGCTATTATCTTCAATAAGTGCTTAATCGTAATGTTGGAACACTCTTTATGGGTAGGTTCTGTGAGTATAATTTTTTTTATATTACATGCTGCTTTCATATATATATATATATATATATATATTTAAACGGCAGTATCTATTTTTAGTTTACCTTATATTTCCTCTTTGGATTTAGATAATTTTAAGCATTCTTTTCTAAAAAAAAACTAATTTAAAAATTATTACTTACCATTCTCCAAGGAACTTAATATTGTGCTTGAGGGGCAAGATATTTTTATTCACCATAGCAATCATGTAATTTTTATTCCTGAGAATTCTGTGGCAAATATCTAATAGAAAAATCATGAGTTACTTTGGCTGTAGACAACAAATCATACATTTCACATACAATGAATAATAAAAATTTATAGCCACAATATTTATTCATTTTATAAAAAAATTTTCTTATGTAACTTTATGTATGTAACTTTTTGTAAAACATTATGTAACTTTACTGTGAGTATGTAAATTTGATTTTCATGTCAGTAATTAGAGATAGAGTGCATTTTCTTGGCATTTGTCATGTAAAACCAATCACTTACGTGGTTTTAAAATCTTGAGCTATACAAAAGTTTAAGTTCAGAGATTTTACCTTTGTTAATCTGTTTGTGATAGAGAAGAAAAGGCTCTCTGATTTACTTTTCACTAACAGTTTCATTTCAGCAGTTTAAGACTAAAATATTGCCTAAATGGTTAGAAAGGCTCAACTTACAACTATGAGCCATTAATTAGCTAAGTAACATGCATTGTGATTGGAGTAGCAGAAAAATTACAAGTGAAATTGGAAGTCAGAAATATGCGTAAATGCATAATCGCTCAAAATACAAAACAGCAAATCAAAGTAGATATCCTGAATGCATCACACCTCAAAAGAACAAGATGAAAATCAAGAGAGCAAAAAGAGATAAAAAGACAGCAAATCAAATTTTTAATTAAATACCCCTGAATAGCCACCTTCACATATTGCAACATTGACTTCAATTGAGTTTGTATCTCGTTGAACATAAAAGGGATCAGAAAGAAACTTGATTAGAGTTTGCTCACATGCACATATCCTGGACAGCTGAATGGAGGAAAGTAATTTTTTAAGATCAAGAAAAATTTAATCTTGATGGTTCAGATGGCACTCTATTATTGGCATGATATACAAGGGAAATAAAACACTTTCTCTCCAGTAAGCAGCACAGTGGTGGTTTCTAAATGGTATGCTTTAGGTTACAATGAACAATTAAACATGGCTTGTTATCAGTAACATAAACTCATATGACTATCAGAATATGCTTTGGGAACATTTATTACCATTAAGACCAGTAATTATGACCAAGACTGCATATTTTTACAGGATAACGCGACTATTCAAAGTGTGTGTCTTAACTGACTGGCTTGAAGCACATGCGTCACCAAGTTCTATCGTGAGTTCTATCGTGCTGAGATAATAAACAGACAGATAGATGCACAACTTACAATTTTTTATGTATACTGTTAATAGCAGATATACCCGACATTGCTCATGATTTAAAATATGTGCAAATTCCTGCAGTATTCTAAATGACATTGTTACTCAAAAGATTCTATTAAAATATTTCATTTAATTCTCCTTTCACTTAATTCTTCTAAATTCAATTCTCCTTTCTATGTTTTTTATATAAAATTATCTTCACATGCAGATTTGAAGAATAAAACATCCTGATCCCGTTTGCAAACAAATTATAAAAATGAAATTGGTTCAATATATACTAAAATAAAGTGCTAAAATGGTGTTATCACTTTTATTTTGTTCCAACATTTGGCTAAGCACAATATCTGGGTAAATTGACTAAACACAATATATGAATTAACTAAACTCAATATATGAATTAATTGACTAAACACATCATGAGTTTTTGCCAAAATAAAATGTATAAGGTATTAAATTGAAAATGTTATTAATTCCCGTAATATTTAAACCCGAAAACTGCAATTGATATAATCTAGCTAAAGATGAAATTCCGATCATTTATAAAATTTTCTTTTATATCAATTTTTTATTATTTAAATCGAAAAAAAATGTAATAATAATCGTTTGTCTAATAAACACATTTGATTTAATTGCATTGCTAAGCATCGTGATATAATTTTCTTAATAAATTTGCGGAAAATATATCATCTGCATAATTCTATTTCTATGGAAGGTTGAATTGTGGGATTTTTATTCATATCTCGACAATCCCTGGTCCTAGAAACTTGAAACATGGACTAAATTTTAAGTGGGGCTATTTTAAGGCTACCCACAAAATATTCACGAAATTCGATGCAGCTGTTCTACCATGATGATGAGATAGATAAACACACAGGCAGATAAATGTATTTTCAATTTTATTTATATAGATAAAAAAATTTCATTCTCTTTTTAAGATATTGTCAATAGTAAGAAATCATAGCAATAAAAATGCTACACTGAAGTTATGAAAGTAAAATAATAATGTAAAATGTAATATTTCATACATCAAATAACATATTTTTAACCATTTGACAAGTAATTGCATGTAAAAGATTTAGTATCTTAATATATTGCATGTGTATTTTTTATTATTTGTTATGGCATGCTGAAATTTTAAAGAATGGGTTAAGAAGTCATTTGTGTTTAGGTTGTGCACATTTTTTTAATGTAGCGAGTTATTATGTTATTGAAAATTGTTAAAATTACTTGGAAAAAAGTAAAGTAACCAACTTACAATTTCAAGTTACCATTGCATATTTCCTTATATTAGTTAATGTTATTTTAATAATACAAAACTAATTTAATCTTTCTTACATTTTCAATTCAATGGAATTGTAAATGAAATATTAATGCCAAAAAGTTCTATTATAGAGCTTTATTAAATTTGCAAAGCCCCCGAGGTATTTCAAACTCTATAATTAAACAAAATTGTTTACAATTTGTTAATGTGTGATAGTAAAAAAAGGAATATAAGATGCGCTATATTAGAAAACCTGAACTTCTGCAAATTATAGTGCATAGGTTAATGAATGACATTCAACTAGTATTTTATCTTAATTCAAAATCATTTTACAATTTACAACAATAACAACAAATAAATAAATAAAATAAAATAAAAATAAATATACAAATAAGCATATTGGAAGTTAAATTCTGAGTTTATTTTATGATTATCTTATGATATTCAAAGAATCACCCATTTTAATGTAAATTATCAAATTATTTGGGAACAAGCATAAATACAGCATTTCCTGACGTTTCACATTGTTTGTTCTACGATTTGTAGGAAATTTTAAACTTCCAAATTTAATGAATATTATTGCTTTACTGCCAAATTATTATTCCTTTACATCAAACAAAGAAACAAAAGGGAAGCAAATAGCAAAAGCTCCAATCACGATCTGGAAGACCTACTCGCAGTGGGCCTACAAGCCGAGATGCCAAAAGTTAGCGTTCCGGCCTCTGCTCTCAGAAGTGACGGTTGAGTAGGATAACAGAGCAGCATGATCACCTTATGACTCCTACACATCGAGTTAGAAACCTGGAATTTTACCCAGGGATGTTCCTTATGAGTCTTGGTAAACAACTAAGTAATATTTCTACAAGCCATTCACCCCTAAACAAGTGACAAAGGGTTGGATGAATGAGTGGCATGATCACCATATGTCTGTCAACAACCCTCCTTAGTTTTTAACCTGAATTATTAAAAGAATAACACAATAAATATGAACTTTATAAATACAGAATACATACAAAAAAGTGGTCTACTAGTTTCAAAGGCAAATAACAGTCTTCTTTTTCAGGACGGACAAGAAATGTGACCTCACTCACTCAAATAAAGTCAACAATTGAGGATGGCATACATGGTTGGAGAAAAGAGAAAAAAAGTTGCCAATGCCATGGAAATAAATGGGAAAGGAGAAAACAAACCAGGTCTGTTTGGTTTGGGTAGTGCTGCAGAAATTGTACACAGGCTGCTATTGTGCCATGTTGTATATAATCTTAGTGGACCATTTATGATTAACTTCTAATTCTGCACAAGATGAATAAAAATTTTCCCCATGAAGATAGATATAAAATTACACAAAAATATAAATTTTCAAATATTTTCATTTTAAAGGGCAGTATAAATAAAGCATCAATCAGTTTTCGTAAATATAATAAAAGCACTCTTGACACACATAAATTACCTAATTCTGTAAGATCTGATTTATGAACACACATCTGCTGCTCATGTTGCACTTCCCTCAGCCTGCATTGAACCTCATACCAAGTGATGCTGCTGAGTTGGTCCTGAAAATAAAGGAACTGCATTCAGGCATGGACAAAATATTGAGATATCTAAGTCTAAATCAGAGTACATGGTTTCAAACACAAATTACAGTGAACCTCATTAAATAACTTTGACATAATTAAGCAGAGTTTCTTTCAATAAAACATTAAGTTGTAGAGTTCACATATTGTTGGTTAAATTAAAATAAGTTAATACTACAATATTTTGATAGAAATGAAGAGTAAATACTCACTGTACTTTTAACTTTTACTTTTTACTTCCTGTAAATAGTTTCTAAAATGTATTATATTTCAAGCATCAACTTAAAATGACTTTAATTCACAATATGCAATTACAAAGAAATGATAAATTAAACACTAGTGATGGGAATTATAGCTATTTTTCATTAGCAGTGCTAAATGCTAACAATAAATTTTATTAACTACTAATTTCAATTGCTATTTTTATTAATTTCCAATATGCACCAGTTTCAATAATTGAAAATATTGAATATCTCACCAAGCTATATATCATATGGGGTCATTACTCCCTATTCCTCAATGTTAATGCAAAGTTTACACCTTCTTCTTCAACCCACACCATTCGTCCTACTCAAAGGTGTAAGATATCTGTTTGGACATCAGGGAAGTGCCACCCAATTTGGACCCGAACGTAGTGAGGGCGACATCCATAGGGACAGTATCCTCTCTTACCACCAACCACTCAGAAGGACTTATGGACCCACATATTTAACGCGCCTATATACTGAGTGATCAGTTTGGTCGAGAATCAAACTCGGGTTGTCCGATTGCAATCATCCTCATGCTCTAAACACTGGGCTGTCCCACCCCAAAGTTTACACTTGGAAGGATGAAGCAAATATTTTCCACATAAGCCAATCAGTCAACTTTGGAAACAAGTTCTCGAAAGTACCCACACTTTGACTGCCCAGCCTTATTAACACTGCAAACGACTTTGACAAAAAGAAAATAAAAACACCTGCTTATATATATTACATGTTGCTTTTTTCTTATTTCCACTGTTTGAAAATAAATTCCAAATAGATGCCTTTTTACTCAAGACTTTTGAAAGAAACAAAGTATTCTATTTTAATCCGTGAGATAGAAATGAAAAACAATACACCAATTAGACTGGATAAAATTGACTCAAGCATATAATTTTAGCACTAACATGGATGATTAGATGATTAACAAGCCTTCAACAAACCCTGCTATTCCTGTTAACAAAACACTCCATCTGTATCTTAGCGTCAAGCCATTACCTGAGCATAAACATGATAATGCAATATTAATGCCAATAAGTGTGACAAACATCCGATCTGCAATTTCTACTGTCCTTCTTAATACTAAGATGACACTATGCTACAGATTTTTCTCACCAACCTCTCTCTCAGAGCAAAAACTGCCTGAGAAAGCAAAATATCAACAATCCTGTTCCAAAACCTTAAAAAAAGCGACAACAAAAACCTCTGAAATATAATCGCCAATATTAAAATCCCATCTACAAATTCTGTTAGCCTGCAAACATGTCCATTAACAAATATGCTGCTTCATGCCAAGCTTTCTATTAACATTGCGAATGAAAATTGTAGCAACCCCATGAAGCATGCAATGAGAACAAAACAGGCAGCTGCGAACAAAGCAGTAAACATTTCAGAGAAAAGTGATTAGCTAAATAACCGTTGTTGGAGCCCGTGAAGTATGTATTTGAAAGAAGCCATGTGTTCTTGTTTGGCGAGCGCCAAGCAGCGGGTGGCGAGTTTTTAAAAGCGAATTAGTAGTGTTGGAATAAAACTTGTAGCGATAGGAGACACGAGAAAGTGGCTCGTTGTTCTCATTATTTCATTTAAATAGTTTGTAATAAAGGTATGGATAAGTATTACTGAAGTTTTCTTTTATAGAACAGTCCACTACTCATTTAGAAAGACTCTATTTAGGTATGTTTAATTCATCCTACATTTGTGGTCCGCTCGCGGAGATACCTATGGAATCGTAATACTTTCCGTACAAAATCGTCAACCGCATTAGTGTTGTTTTTATAGTTTAGATTGATATTCATTTGTAGCTGAGATGTCAGAAATAACAATTTTGAATCGAAAATGCGGAAATATCAAAGGGCAAATCACAAAATTTGCAGCTGCCCTAGTCTCCGATGAAAAGAATGAAGCGGTGATTAGTGCCCGGTTGGAAGCTTTAGAACGCTTGCAAATAAAATTTGAAGCCTTAAAACTGGATTATTACTCAAATGTTCAAGAAGAACATCTTGAAGAAATTGAAGGCCAACTGTCAGAAGTCGATGAGAAACTGCAGAATTTGGAGGTGAGTTTGAAAACTTCCTTACATCAGTTTAAGATAGCTAGTACACTCTCTGTTGTTCCGAACACTAGTGTTCCCATTAGTAATGATCTTGCTGGAACTATATCCGTAAAGTTGCCCGAAATTCCACTGCCAATATTTTCTGGCAAATATGAAGAGTGGAGTTGCTTCAAATCCCAATTTAAGAGCTTAATTGAAGATAATCCAAAATTAACGGACAATCAAAAAATTTATTATTTGCATGCAGCTTTGAAGGGGGAAGCAAAGCATATCGAAACTGTCGATGATACGTACAGTTCTCTGTTTCAAGCATTTGAAAATAGGTACGAAAATAAAAGAGCAATCGTGGATACGCATATCAAAGGCATCATTAATTACGAAAAATTGACACAAGAATCAGCTAGAGATTTGCGCAAATTACTAGACTGTGTTAATAAGAATTTGAGAGCATTGAAGAGCTTAAAATTTGATCGAGATATTCTTTCGGATGCCTTACTTATCAATATACTTCTTCAAAAATTAGATTGCGAAAGTCAGAAACAATTCGAACTAACTTTGAAAACTAATGAGGTTCCTGTTTTTGAAGAACTCATAGATTTTCTTGAGAAAAGATGTCAAGTTTTAGACAGTATCAATCGTAACATTTCGAATAAACCTAAAATGATCAATTATGATCAAGGAAATAAATCCAGAAATTTAATGGTAAAATCTACTGATAATACCCCAACATGCATTTTGTGTAAATATTCTCATCCATTACATAAATGTGAAATGTTTCTGAAACTTTCCCCTCAAGAAAGATACGAAATAGTTAGAAAAAATAAATTATGTTTGAATTGCTTTGGATACCATAAAGTGGCGGTTTGCCGATCTCAATTTGTGTGCAACACTTGTAAATCTAAACACCATTCCCTATTGCATAAAACAGATGTAAAGTTAATGAAGCCTAAATCTCTCCCCACTTCGTTTGAAATGGATCAGAATTCCGATGCTGGGAACTCGAATCAAGTAAACATTGGCGGCGATGAGTCGGCACGAATATTAACCTCTTGTTTTGTAACGGAGAAAAAGAAAATAATTCTAGCAACAGCAGTTATTTATATTATGGATGGAAGGGTTAATTACGTGAAAGGAAGAGGTATTCTTGACTCTGGGAGCCAAATTAATTGCATACGCTCTGATTTCGCAAATGCACTTGGTTTACGAAAGAAAAGAATAAATATCCCAGTCACAGGGTTAACAGATTGCTTGATAAATGTAAAAAGAAAAACAAGTACGAGTATTTCGAATTCAAATGGATCTTTCTCTGCAATGATTGACCTTTTAATTATCCCTAAAATTACAGAGATGATGCCTGCTACATATTTGGATACGAAAGAGTTAAAAATTCCATCGAATATAACTCTCGCTGACCCAAGGTTCTTCGAACCGGGGAAGGTAGATTTATTGATTGGTGCAGAGCTATTTTTTGAAATTTTAAAGAGTAACAAAATTCGTTCCACTCAGTCCGTTACATTCCAAGATACTGTATTTCGTTACGTAATAAGTGGAGCGGTGGAAGGTAGAGTTGAGAAAAGACAACACTGTGGGTTGCTCTCTCAGATAAATAAGTTAGAAGATATCGTACAAAGATTTTGGGAAATAGAAACAGTTTCAGATCCTCCCTGTTCAAAAAATAAAGAAGAGTTACATTGCGAAGAACATTTTTTAAAAACTCATAGTAGAGATGTAACAGGGAAATATACAGTGAGTCTTCCTATCAAAGAAAATGCAGAACTTGGCAGTTCTATACAATCCGCTAGAAAAAGGTTGAATAGTTTATGGTATCGATTGGATAAAAACCCTGAATTAGCTATCCTTTACAGTAACTTTATGAACGAATATGAGAGGCTAGGACACATGCGTGAAGTGAGGGGGGTGACTCCAGAAGACTCTATTTATGTTATGCCCCATCACGGGATTTACAAGGCTGATAGTAGTACCACAAAATTGCGTGTCGTTTTCGATGCTTCAGCACCTTCCACTACTGGAAGTTCCCTGAACAACTGCTTGTACAAGGGAGGGGTAGTTCAAGAAGACCTGTTCTCCATACTTTTAAGATTTCGGAAGCATAAATTTGCCTTTACGGCAGACGTAAAGAAAATGTATAGGCAGATTTGGGTTCATCCCAAACAGCGTCACTTGCAATGCATTCTTTGGAAAAGAGGCTTTACTGAGGAAACGAAATTGTTTGAACTGCTAACTGTGACTTATGGTACTGCATGTGCACCATTTTTGGCCACTCGAGTCTTGAAACAATTAGCTATAGATGAAAGGGACAATTATCCATTAGCATCTGCGGCTGCTTTAACTGACTTTTACGTCGATAATATTTTGTCTGGAGCTGATAATCTTGGTACAGCTACTGAACTACAACAACAGTTAATTGCAATGTTAAAGTCTGGAGGAATGGACTTGCACAAATGGTGCTCCAATGAGAAACTATTGCTTGAACAAGTTTCTTTCAGTGACCAAGAATATCACTTTGAAGAAGAATCTAATATGGACACTGTGAAAACACTTGGTTTAAGATGGAACCCAAAGAATGACGATTTTAGTTTCACAGTTTCATCTTATTCAAACGCAACTACTAAGCGCTCTGTCTTATCAGACATTGCTAGATTGTTTGATCCTTTGGGATTTTTAGGTCCAGTCATAGTAAAAGCAAAGATATTTTTACAAACTTTGTGGCATTTAAAGATTGGGTGGGACCAGGAACTTCCACAAAAAGAAAAAAGAAAATGGGAAAGGTTTTTACAGGCCTTACCGAAATTGAGACATGTGAAAATCAACAGATATCTTCTTGCAGATTCGGTTAAGGAAATAGAAATTCATGGATTCTCTGACGCATGTAAAGATGCTTACGGCGCATCAGTGTATATTCGTTGTGTGACCAACTTAAATGAAGTGAAGGTCAACCTTCTTTGCAGTAAGTCACGAGTTGCACCTCTCAAGGTGCTAACCATACCGCGTCTTGAGCTGTGTGCAGCAGAATTACTTTCAAGGCTTGTGTCAAAAATACTAACTTCATTAAAACTGAAAATTGACAGAGTTTACCTTTATACCGATTCTTCAATAGTGTTAGCTTGGATTGATTCATCCCCCCATCTGTTGAAAGTGTTCGTGTCCAATAGAATCTCACGCATTCAGGAGCTCACTCAGAATTTTCAATGGCAACATGTGAGGTCTGCAGAGAACCCAGCGGACTTGGTCTCTCGAGGACTCGACCCTGATCAGATTGGTGAGCATACCTTGTGGTGGTACGGCCCGGAATTTCTTCATCAGGAAAGGCTGGTAATTGTTGATAGACATTATTCCCCATCTGATGAACTGTATATCCAGGAATTCAAGAAAGTGACTGATGTGACACTGACTTTGAATTTGAACTCTCTGTTTTTAGATTCTATTCTCAATATTTCAAATAATTATGTTAAATTAATTCGCATTTTAAGTTTCATTTTCAGATTTACCCATAACTTAAAATCTCCATTGGGTAAGCTTTGTGGACCCCTCTCCAGTAACGAACTTAAACATGCAATGTTATTTTTAGTTCGTTGTGTGCAAGAACGGGTATTTACGGATGACATAGCTAACATTCAGAAAGGTAAATCTCCAACTGGAAAGGTAAGAAACTTAAACCCTTATTTGGATCAAAATAATGTTTTGAGAGTAGGAGGTCGTCTCCAAAATTCTCATATAGCTGATACTCAAAAACATCCCATTTTATTGCCTGCCAAGCATAAACTCACTGAAATGATTATTGAGAGTTATCACAAAAAATATCTACATGTTGGACCTCAAAATTTATTATATTGTATTCGTAGGGAATTTTGGCCTTTAAATGGCAGAACTACATGTAGAAGGATTGTGCATAATTGTATTACTTGCTTTAAGGTCAAACCTCTAATAGCTGAACAAATTATGGATGATTTACCAAAGGAAAGGGTAAATGTAAATTTTCCATTTAATTGTACAGGGGTGGATTTCTGTGGACCATTTTTTATTAAATATAGGGGTCAACGTAAAGGGATTTATCATAAGATTTATGTTTGTATATTTGTATGTATGGTTACCAAGGCAGTTCATTTGGATATTGTATGTGACTTATCTTCTGAAGCATTTATTGCCACCTTGAAAAGATTTTTTGCTAGACGAGGAAAGGCGACGACTATCTTTAGTGATAACACAAAAAATTTTGTGGGTACTAATATAGAACTTAAGAAGTTACATAATCTGGTAACCAAACCTGATGTCAATCTTGCCAATTTTTTGTCTTCGGAATCTATACTTTGGAAATTCTTTCCTCCCAGAGCTCCCAACTTTGGAGGTCTCTGGGAGGCAGGAGTCAAGTCTTTCAAGTATCATTTAAAATGCGTAGTGGGAGATGCTAAATTGACATATGAAGAATTTTTAACTATAACCACTCAAATAGAAGGAATTTTGAATTCTCGGCCACTTACTCCCTTGACCACGGATATTGATGACTTGGAAGTATTGACTCCTGGTCATTTCCTTATTGGTAGACCAATCACTGCTATTGTAGAACCCACTTTGACAGAAATTGATGATAACCGATTACATTTGTGGAAAAGAACAACTAAAATGTGTCAAACAATATGGAAAAGATGGCAAAACAATTATTTAAGTACGTTGCAACAAAGAAATAAGTGGATGATTATAAAAAATAATCTAAGGGTTGGTGATATGGTTGTAGTAAAGGTAGATAATTTACCTTCCTGCAAATGGGTTTTAGGCAGAATAGTTGAGACATTTTTGGGCTTGGACAATAAAGTTAGAGTTGTCAATGTAAAGACACTAAAGGGAATATACAAGAGACCCATTTCAAAAATAGCTGTTTTGCCTATGGAAAATTAATGTCTTAATTCAGATAATGTAACTACATTATGTGATTATGGTTAAAATGTCTCCTTGAATTATTTGCAATTGCTTCTTGTATTCTTTATGATTATTGTGTGGTTTTTATTATGATTATATTATGTACTTTAGTAGTAATTTGATTTAAATTCTTGATTTTTTTTGTTTTTTTTTATAATTGTACTTATTCATTCCTTGAAATTGACATTTCAACGCCGGGCAGAATGTTGGAGCCCGTGAAGTATGTATTTGAAAGAAGCCATGTGTTCTTGTTTGGCGAGCGCCAAGCAGCGGGTGGCGAGTTTTTAAAAGCGAATTAGTAGTGTTGGAATAAAACTTGTAGCGATAGGAGACACGAGAAAGTGGCTCGTTGTTCTCATTATTTCATTTAAATAGTTTGTAATAAAGGTATGGATAAGTATTACTGAAGTTTTCTTTTATAGAAATACAGTCCACTACTCATTTAGAAAGACTCTATTTAGGTATGTTTAATTCATCCTACAACCGTTAACAAACAGTTAATGTTTCAGAGAAAGGTGATTAGCAAAATAAACATTAACATTTCAGAGAGAAGTAATTAGCTAAATTTGCGAACACTTAAATTTTGCACTGCTATGCTAAATTCCACACACTGCTTCTTTTAGAAGTAAGTTGGAATTTTTTTATAGATGAGTGCTAAAAGCTATGGCGGTAGAAAATAAGTTTCGAAATTCAGAAGAGTAGTAGGATGAGATATCTTAATTTAGCTGAGGACTTTAGTAGCTTTTCCGAAAGGAACCAGCCCATTTTGGGCCTGCAATAAAAATGTATTGGTTCTGAGGGGATTAACACGAAAACAAAAGCAGCAAGCAAATCCAAATTCAGTATGTGGTTGTCTTTTGTGATACATTCTAATTATTTAAATTTTGAACCGCATACGGCTATCCCATCTTGACCCACCACAGGAATGTACTCAATTTTGCAAAATAACTCAAGAGCCATTAGAACCACCGAAATAACCGAGAGAGTAATTAGAAAGTCCAAATTTTGTATGTAGCTGTCTGAGGTATATTTTAATTTTTTGGATTTTTTATTATTAGAGGGCTAGTCCATTCTATGTTCATCACAGGAATGTATTCGTTTGGGTGGAATAACTTGAGCACCAGTTGAGCCAGCCTGAATGTTAAAATGTAGTATACAGGGTGTCACAAAAAAATTGAAACACGCTTTAATTCTTTACCTGTTGGAAATAAGTGGGCAATGTAAATTGCAAAAATATTGAAAGTAAGGTAGGAAATAAGACTACGTTAATGAAATAGTCCTCCCATTAATTTTCAAAAAGTTACACTTTTTAAATTTTTATATGACCCCCCCCTAGACAAATTTGTCAATCACAAAATTTTTATTTTTAATGCAACAAGATCATTAAAAAACCCCGCATATCTGTATCTTCAAAATTGAGCGAGTTATATTTAATTGAAAATTGAACATTGTGAATGGGGACCATATATCAAATAAGAAATGTAAATTTGTAACATACCACAAAAAAGATAAAACTGGATGATAATACATAGGATACCCAACCGCATAGTGAGTACAACAGCTTTATATGACCTCTGTCTATGTAATGCTTTATTTAGATGCATTTGTGATAAAATTTTTTGACACATATTAACGTATTTTTAATCTAAACAATTTCCATCCTCAATTTGTTTATGATCCCTATTTTCACTGATGAAACAGCCTTTTACATGGTACGGAAAAGTGGCATAAGTCAGATTTTTTCCTTTATCATAATTCAGTTGATTTTAAAGATACAGATATGCAGGTTTTTTTAATGATCTTATTGCATTAAATATAAAAATTTTCTGATTGACTAAATTTGTCTAAGGGGATCGTATAAAAATTTAAAAAATGTAACTTTTTGAAAATTAATGGGAGGACTATTTCATTAACGTAGTCTTATTTTCTACCTTACTTTCAACATTTTTGCAATTTACATTGCCCACTTATCTCCAACAAGTAAAGAATTAAAGCATGTTTCAAACTTTTGGGACACCCTGTAATGTTTCTTTGAAACAATATACTACATTTTAACCTTACCGAGCTAGCCTATCTTGCCCTCTCCTTATAGGAATGCACTCTTTTTTAGAGAATAACTCGATAACAGGAGCAGGTACAAAATTCAAATTCAATATCTCACTGTCCTTTGTGGTATATTTGAAGTCTTTGGACTATCAACCTTTCTGGCTAGCCTGTTTTGAGCCCGCCACAGGAATGTACTGGCTTGGGGGAAATAACACGAGAACCGGAGCAGCTAGAAAGTCCAAATTAAGTATGTTGTTGTCTTTTGTGGTATAAATTCTCTAGATTGTTAATCTTACCGGGCTAGCCCATTCTGGGCCTGCAACAGGAATATACTCGTTTTGGGGAATAATTCGAGAAGTGGATCAACTATAAATTCCAAATTTAGAATGTTGTTAACTTTTGTGGTACATTTTGATTCTTTATTTTGAGTCTTATTGAGCTAGTCCATCTTGCCCCCTCCTCTATATAAATGAAGAAACTTTTAAGGCATAACTCCAGAACAATAGCAGCTAGAACGTTCAAGTTCAGTATTTTGTCTTTTGTGGTATATTTTAATTCTTTGTACTTTCAAACTTATCAGGCAAGCCTATCACATGACTGTACTCACTTTGGAGGAATAACTCGAGAACTGGAGCAGCCAGGAAGTCCAAATTAAGTATGTCGTTATCTTCTGTAGTATATTTTAATTCTTTGGATTATTAATCTTACCGGGCTTGCCCATTTTGGGCCCATCCTAGGAATGTACTCGTTTAGATAGAATAACCCGGGAACCAAGCAGTTAGGAAGTCCTAATTTAATATATTGCTTTCTTTATTTTGTGGTATATATATTAATTCTTTGTATTTTGAATCTTATTGGGCTAGCCCATGTTGGGCTTCTCATATAAAGGGAATTACTCGAGATTTTTAGGGAATGTCAAGAACAAGAGTAGTTAGAAAGTTTACGCTTAGTATCTCGCTGTCTTTTGTGGTATATTTGAATTTTTTGGATTTTCAAGCTTGTCAAGCTTGTCGAGTTAGCAACTGCTATTTGGCATTAGCTGTGTTAAATTCGCTGCTAGGCTAATAACAAACCATCTGCATTGAACACAGAACTAGATTATATATATACTTATGTACTCTAACTGTGGCACCCACAGTTTGTTAGTTAACAATACTCCAGGTCAAAAAAGAATAGGCTATAATTTCTCAAAATTCCACCTCTAGTGACACACCTTCTAAATGTCCCATCTCAGGCTTTACCTTCAATCCTTCTCTCTCGGTCTCTCTCTCTCTATATATATATATTTTATTAAAAATTTCATAAATACCGAAGCATACTAAAAGAGTTAAGGATACTTTGCAAATATGAATAGTTAGAAATACTAAAGTTATTAAAGTAATAAAGAATTGTTGGAAATCAGAAAAATTTCTGGTCGAAATTCCAATTTTTCAATTCAATTTTCAAATCATTCCAATTTTTTTTATTAATGAGCGATAACTATATCAGGTCCTCTGCAGTATATATTTCTTAATTTTGCATATTGATCGTCTGTTTGAATAACACTATTATAGACCAATTGTTTAATATTTAAAAAAATAAAGTTCATTAATTTTTACTTACCTGACTAATTTTCAAGGCATACGTATAAAAATTCTTAATGTCATTATAAGTATGTATAGTGTAGCATAACTTGTAGCATTTATACAGTATGAAAATAAAACCAATAATTATGAAGAGCCAAGTGCCGAAACCAAAACTAGAAAAGAAGAAAATTTTAAAATTAAACTAAATAAAAATATAGATAAATACACTGTGTGAACACTCAAAGGCAAGGCTGGATAAATTCTATATGCCAGGTCATCTAAAATTGCCCATAGCATCAAGCAGTTTTGACTACTTTCCAAAATTTTTGGTTTGCTAAAAATTGTACATTTGCAGAGCCATTGAAGCACAAGTTCCCATTGGGTCGAAGCTCCCACTTCTGATCATGATCGGAGTAAAAACTGAATGCGGCAGCAAGACATCACTCAAAAAATAACCCCTGGTAATGATAATCAACATTCCTTCTTCCTGTTTTTTTTAATTTAGGTTTCGCATTATAAAGTATGCAAATGGCACAGAACATGACTTAAGGTCTTTTTTTATTTTCTTTGGTATCTAGAAATTAAAACAAATTAAGACTTCAAAAAATCATATTCTTCTCGAGGAATAATAGAACATGGAAAATTGGCATCTTTTGTCTGGCTCCTAAATATACATAAAATTTGTCCAGCTTTGTGCAAAATTGTTATATGACAGGAAAATATGTTATATAATTACAGGTTCAATACAGAAATTTTCTATTCAAAGGGGTTCTCCAAAAGTCTGAAATAGAATATTTGACATTTATCCTTTATATATGCAACTCATCTGTGAGAGAATATTTTAAAAAGATGAACCAAGCCTCATTAAAAGTTAATCAAGAGGTCACGACTTTGAGCCTCCATTGAAATGATATTAACAAGATGCATATGGATTATTTTACAAATACAGAAATATTTGGGATATCAAAATTTCAAGTTCGGTTTAAAAATCTGAGAAGACATTAATAGAGCTTACATGATTGTATTTTCTTGTATTTTTGTATTTGTATTTTTTTTTTTTTTGTCATTTCAATGACATTTACGAATACGTGAATGAAAAAACACAATTTGCAAATATAATGTACTGCCAGAATTATATTATTTTTTAATCAGAGCAACAGGTTGTTATAATTATTCTTAACTAGCCGCCTTCGGTGGCCAGCCTGTTCGCTATCCATGAAACTTCTGACTGTGGCAAACTCGCTGGCGCGATCTACCAGAAAGGTGTAAGGTAACTATTTGGACGGCCAGGAAGTGCCACCCAATTTAGACCAGAATCCAGTGGGGGAGACATCCACAGGGACCGTACCCTCTTTCCCCTACCACCAACCTCTTGGAAGGACTTACGGGTGCACAGTTTTAATGTGATAGTACTCCACGCGAACACGGTGGCAGTTTTGGCAGTGGCAGGAATCAAACCTGGGCCTACCGAGTGCAATTCCCCCATGCTAACCACTGGGCTACCGCGCCCTCAACCCTGTGGAGTTAACAAAGTTTGGTTTAGTTTAATGACGTTCGCTAAAACTAATAATAAAATTTTAAGGCACCACGACAATCTCCATAACTTTCTTTTTACTTATTTTTTTATTTCTTCAGTGTTTAAGTTTTTTCATTGTGGTCCCAACCACCTCCCGATGTAAACAATACATCGCCACAATTCAATCCAGCATAATGAGCCAAAAAGACTGTACCCTCCTTCCCCTACCACCAACCTCTCAGAAGGACATACCAACCCACATGTTTAAAGTGATCGTATTCCGCATGAACACAGCAGCAGTTTGGCAGTGGCGGGAATCAAACCCGGGCCTACCAAGTGCAATTCCCGCACAGTAACCACTGAGCTACAGCGCCCTAAACCCCATGGAGTTAAAAAAGTTTGGTTTAGTTTAATGACGTTAAAACTAATAATGAAATTTTAAGATACTGTGACAAACCTCCATAATACATCACCACAATTCAATCGACCATAATTCAATCATTTAAATTTTATAATGACCATATGCTAAGCTCTTAATTCCATCATTTAAAATATCACGTAATTTTCTAACCTGATGCACAATCTCCATGGAAACAGTGTGTGTCTCCGCTCGCAGTGCATGGGCATGAGAGAAAAACTTATTTTGCCGGTTTACTGCCGATAAATTGAAATTCGAAAATTCTTAAAATCGTGATCCTGCAGCTACTTTTTCATATTTCTTGACCAGATTGGTCTTGTAAGAATGCCTGATGTTTCAGCTTTCTAAAAATGTAAATTATTAGTTGAAATTGTAGGAACTTTGCCCGATGCGAGGATTTAAAAACGAAAGTTCATTTTTCTGAGCCGAAAGTGACTTCTGTTTTAAAATCTTTAAAAAATATTAGAATTTGTCCCTGAGATTTGAAATTGATATATTTTTACTCACAATTGTCTGCTCTTTCTGGTTGTGTGATTTGCTTTTTTCTACGATGTCTGGATGGTGGAATAGAAAGGGGGAAAAAACGGTCGAAATCGCATAAAACATTAAGTAACAAAAAAAATAATTCAAATTTAAAAATTGGTTTTCACGTGTCACCTCCCCCCCCCCCCCCCCCTCCCAAGGTCTCCGGTTGCCAAATTTCATAGCTCTGCGACGCACAGTCGCTGAACCTATACTGTATAAGACAGACACGCAGACAGACATTGCCTTTTATTATATAGATATAAGATGGATAAAAGTATAAAGCTTAAAATTACTTAAATGAAATATATAAGTACTTTTCAGCTTAAAATTGGGGCACGTGGATGACATGAAAATTGTGCATGTGGATCACAAAATAGAGATTTAGTGGTTCTCAACAAACCATTCATAAAGCTTTTACTGAAGGTACTAAAGGTACTTACTTCACTTCAGTCATGTACCTTCAACAAGTGGTAGGTTTATAAAAGCACACAATCACAATCAAAATTGATTTATAATCGCATTTTACATGTGTTTTATAAATATCTTTATAGTAAGGGAAAAAAATGCATACATTGAAAATGAAGTAAATGTTGGAAAAATTTCTCCTTCAATCAGTAGAAAGTGGTTTATTAGCAGAGTAGACCCAGTGATGATATAAAGTCAAGTTTGTCAAACATAAACCATGTTTATTGAAATATATAGGTATCTTGCTAAAGGTACATGGCATTTGCTGTTTGAACAAAACAGAATGAACATATATACAAGATTTTGAGTTTAAACAAACATAGGAAGCCCATATCAGAATACTTAGACACACATGATTCAGAAATCATGTGTGTCTAAGTATTCTGTGCTAAAAAAGCAGAAACCTGTGTTTCACAGGAATTATACCATGTCTGGGTAATTGATAAATTTCAGACAAAAAAGCCAGAGAATTTCGTTAGAAAACAGAAGGCCGGAGAATTAATGAAAAATCCGGAGTCTCCGGCCAAAATTCGGAGGGTTGGCACGTGTGAACAGCTATAAGCATCCGCATTCTCGTGCTCATCCGCAGCAGCAATTGCATCTGCATGCTCAGCATCAACCGCATGAAATGCATCTGCATCTGCATGAATAAGTTTCCAATGTGTGCTTTCTATATACTATGAGATCGGCACTTACCGGAAAGAGTTCCAAGGTCCGACTCATATAATATGCAAATGAGCCAGTGCACTCGTCGAATATCCAATCTTCATGAAGATACTTACTGGAAGAACACCGTGAGTCGTTCCCATGAATAAAGTAAGTTTACAAAAAGTAAGTTGAGTTTTTGAACGATGTCCGGGAAAAATAGCGACTCGCTATCATGTAATTACGTTTTTCCAGCAATCGGGCCCCTTTATGCAGATTATCGAATACGACGCATACACAGTAATGCTCAAAAATTTAATCTAAGAACAACAAATTATCAAGTTTCTAGTTTTGTTTTCAAATTATAATGAATGACAATTTTAAATAGTCATAGATTATAAGTAACATCATAGCATGACACAGTAATAAATAGTTATACACTCAAACTTTAGTTGAGTATTATTAATGGACGCTGATAAGTTTCGTGTAATACAGTCAATTATAAAAACATTAGACCTTTAAAAATTTTAAGTATAATCAATTTAGTTTCAAGAATATTTAAGTAAAAACATGTCATAAAGTTACAATTTAAATTTAAGTATAGACATGTTAGAAAACAGTTCAAATTTAAAAGTTTTGATGTATAAACATTTCGTAAAGTTACATTTTAAATTTAAGTATAGACATGTTAGAAAACAGTTAAAGTTTAAAAGTTTTTATGTATAAACATGTTGTTTCATTTAAGTTTAAATTTATTATTAACATGAGAAATACAATGTTTAAATTAAAAATTTTTAGTATAAGCATTTCTATAATTCAATTCTTAAGGAGAAATTTAAAAATATAAACTTTTGGTGTCACAATTCAAATACAGTATATAACAAAATACTTAAAGTTTAAATCTAAAAGCCAAAATAACTTCATCCATCATACACTTTGAAACACATCAGCAAAAATTGCTTTGTGGAATTGAAAAAAAAAATTGTATTTATATTTTTAATGTGAAATATTGACAAATCACTAGTCTTACATTAGAGCAACTATTCTACTCTGTTGGAAAAGTGAAAATGAAAAATGAAAAAGCAATTATGTACAACATATATACCACATTTCATACTCAAATGACAATTCTTTTTTTTTTGTACATTGAGGTAGGAGTAAAAATTATAGTGTATTTATACTATAATATTAAATTTGTAGTTTATAAAGACAAAGTTTGACAAGTAAAGCAAGAAAATTACACTTTAACCAGTTCATTGCAGAATTTCAGAACTCTATCTTTAGTCATAGGTTTTGTAAAGTAATCTGCATCATTATTCTTGCTATTTACAAAGTTAATTTTAAATGACTCATTTAGAACTAAATTTCTCAAAAAGTGATATTTTGCATCAATACGTTTAGTTCTATGATTTTCAATTGGTGAATTTGAAAAATTAATAGCTGCCTGGTTATCACATAAAAAACTATACACTTATTTTTGTTAATCTTTAACCCTATCTGGTAGCATTCCTCAATTACATTTTGCATCCATACCATTTCTTTGACAGCTTCAGTCAGTGATACGTATTCCGCTTCCATAGTGGAAAGACTAACACATTTGTGTTTGAAGGTATGCTGCAATATCAGCACTTTATCAATATAAAATATCATACCTCCTAAAGATACCCAATCATCTCGGTTGGCTGCAAAATCTGTTTCTGAGTAACAGTTTAAACTAAGTTCTTTGATATTTGAGAGTTGTAATGCATAATTTTTAGTTTTATGTAAATATCCCATCATTTTTAATAATGCATCCCAATGTTTTATATCGGGTTCTTTTGAAACTGAGAAAGTAAATTTACAGCATAGCTTAAATCAGGTTGTGTCCTGCTGGAAATGAAACTCAAACATCCAATTAAACTTCTATATGGAATATTTTTAATTTGATTCAACTCATCACTTGTCCTAGGACAATCTATTTTACTAAATACATGATGTAATGAAACAATTGTTTAATGTAATGAAACAATTGGGTATTTAAATTCTTTAAATTTCCTACAAACTTTATCAATATATAATGTTTTTGGTGAATCTGAAATTTATTTTCAGATTCCTTAAATTCTACACCAAGTAGTTTCTTTATTTTTCCTAAAATTTTTATATCAAATTTGTCTTTAAGCATCGAAATGACTAAGAGGGGTCCTATTTCAGGGCGAACCCACAAGATTCTCACGAAATCCATAAAAAATCTAGCATAAAAATTTAGGTTGCGCGAGAATTTCTCTCTCTCCAGTTCCGGCCTAAAATTATTTTTTCCTTCAAATTGGATACAGCAAAATCCGATTCCCGATGACCACAAAGCCTAATATCTCGTATTGCCTATGAAATTCTAAAAATAGCCACAGGGAGAGTTGATTGATGTCTCGTTCGCACTTCCTTGTCACGTAGGGGAAGCTAGTGGTGGTGGTGGTGGTGGTATGTGTGTGTGTGTGTGGGAGGGGGGGTGATAGCAAATAAACAGTAACCCTAAATACTTATATAGTGGAAGATCGCTGGTATTACCAGCTGGTGACCACAATGGATAAATTTTTAATTAAGAAAACTAATCAAGTTGAATTTGAAGAAAATCTGATTAATGTTGAAAATGTTAATAATTTTCAGCCAAACAAAAAGAAGAAAGTCGATACTTTTCAAACAAAATGGCTAAAATCACATGACCGGCTTGAGATTCAACAAAAGGACAATGCAACCCTTATGTTCTGCAAGCTTTGTAAAAAAAAAAAAAAAAATCCATTTTCAAACGGTAAGTCAAAATTATTACCTAATTCTATTTGCCTAGTGAAATAGTTTTCGTCGATATTTGCCTTTGGTGATCAGTTTTAGAAATGCTATTTGTAATCAAGTTTAGAAATGCTATTGCTGGATGAAAATTGAAAAAAAAAAATGAAATTTTAAGTTTCTCTCCTTATGACAGAAAATCCCTCCCAAAATTTTCTGGAAGGAGAGAAATTCTCCCCCTCTTTTCCTGGCTTAGTGGGAACCCTGCTAAGTCAGTATCCTTTTGATATTTAGAAAATAGAACTATATCATCTACATAAACTAATATAAGTACGTCATTATTGAATATATAACAGCAATTACACCATTTGAGTTTTGTAAATTTAAGTTCTTTGAACATTGAATCTAGTTCCAGAAATCAGTCTCCACTGCTTTGGTAAAGTCCATATATTGATTTATTCAACAGACATACGTAATCTTGATACTTCATATTAGTGAAACCTTCTGACTGTTTCATGTAGATTTTATAATTTAACTTAGCATAAAGATAAACACTTTTTACATCTAATTGGAAATGTACCCAACCTAGCATACTGACAAAGATCGTGAAAAATAATCTTATTAAATTGACATTTACAACTGGACTAAAAACTTTTTCGTATATTTCACCTTTATCTGGGTATATCCTTGAGCTACCAGTCTGACTTTAAATCTTTGAATTTCCCCTTTTCACCTCGTTTTAATGTGTAAACCCATCGACTGCCAATTACTAACATATGAAAGGCATCAGGGAGACTGATTGACTTCACTATATTGTTAGCAGCAGACTTTGTCGCATCCTTGATTGCCTCAACAATTTTCATTCTTATGTGTAATCAATAAAAAGCAAGCAATGAATAGCGAATTTTTAGAGAGAAGCAGAAAAATCTGATTCATTAACCCAGAGGTTTGGATTTAAATATACAACAGATTTTTATGTAAAATGTGATTCCATTCTATGTTCAGTGCTTTGATTCATAACAGTGGCTGATTCAATTAACCAGTGATTCAAGTAACCGGTGACCACTGTAGTTTTTTAATAAATTAAAATTTTAGTGCACAATTCTAAATGTATCAATGCTATACAAAAGTTAAATAAAATTATCAATATGAACTAAAATTGCTTTATTTTACAAATAATGTTAGTTAATTAATATATAAAATAAAAGTAAAAATGTTTGTTCCCTCTAGAAAAACATGTTAAACAAATTTTTGCTTAACTAAAAACACCAAAGAGTATAGATTATGGACAGGGCACACTGAAATTTTTTTGTTAATGGGCACCAAAAGTTTAGTTATGCCACTGCTTCTGATAAGACCACCTTCTTCCAGGTCATACCCTCTTTCCTATTTCTACATCCACTCAAGAACAAAGTCAAGAATGTTTTTTATTTTGCTTCAATTTTTATTATATTTTTGATATTTAATACATTATTATTATTTTGTGTAGATCTGGGAAACTAAAAGATTTGGTCATTGAAAATGAGTAAATCAGACTTAAATTAACATTATAACAATTAAAAGTTCAGAATTTCTTTGTTAAATCTGGAATCTTGCAACTCCAGATTCATTATAAGTCAGTTCAACTGTACAACACTTGATGAAATGTGGCATTTTTGCAACCATACTATTTCATATGGCTAAGCAGAAGAATCGTAAAATAAAATTTGACCATTGGCTTTGCAGAAGTTTCAGATCGCTGCTTTAAATGCTTAATATGATTTAATACTTTAACTGTCTGTAACAGTTTATCTGCTAAAAGGAAGTCACACATGAAGTGAAGAAAAGAAATAGAAATGAAAAATAATAACCAAAAATACATACCTAGCTGCACATACAGGCAAGCTAATAAAGATATCACTTAATTCCACATGCGTCACATTATAAAATTGAGATGAAGGTGAGTCAAAATTAAAAAATATACAGTTCGAGCAATAGATGAGGAAAAATATCACCATAATAGAAAGTCTGGAAAAACAAAAAAGGACAAATAGTTTTCAGTCATATTAATATTTCTTAAAATCATACTTTGTGATATCTCTAAATATGCAAGATGCTCAAATAAGTAAAAAAAAAAAAAAAAATTATGGTAGAAAAATATAAAATTATATCTCTCTATATTAAAAAAAAGTAGTTGCTGCCACTGCCGCTATTTGACAAATTTCTTTGCTTCATACCACAAAAACTTTTGCATATAATAATATAAAATTTGGTACACTTGTAGAGAAAGGTTTGGAGAATATTCTGAAATAAACCGTTTTTAACACTTTACAACATAGTTGAAAAGTGTTTATGACTTTGTTTATTCTGTCTGTTTGTCTGTCTGTCCGTTAGCACGATAACTGCCATAAAAATGACTTTATCAAAATGAAATTTTAGTATGTTTTTCAGACGGTCTGTGGGACCTATGGGCATATAAATAAATAATATCATCCAATTAGTTTTTTATTGAACCCAGGTCAAAAAAATGAAATACATTGAACCCTATGGAACCTAATTTTTCAAACATTTTTAAGCAAATTTAAAATTCACAAATTGCTTCGAAATTTTTAGAAAATATTCACATTATTTCATAAAATATATAAAAAAAATTTCAGTAAAATATGCTAAGTAGTTTTTTAATTAAAAATTATTTAATATAGGGAAAAAAACAAATTCAATTAAATTCTGACTTTTGGGATATCCTCCAGAAAGAAAAAAGAGATATCTTATATAATAGATATCTTTCCAAGAGTTTAATCATTTTGTATATGAGAGAGGCTTCACATTTTAAAATAAATTTGGTAGATAACAATTTTTCAAATTTTTTCCTAATTTTATATAACTCTTCATGATATACTTATTTGATGGCATTTTTAATGCACTTTCCTATGTCCTAGAGAATTAAAATTTGGTACACAGCTTAAATTTGTTGAACATTTTATTCTACAAAAATTTGGTGGATCTTTAAATATAGATCATACATTTTTTTCAAAATGGCCTGTAAATAATCCCCGTTCACTTCTATAAATCACTGTTGTAATATTGTTAAAAATTCTGGTGTGGGCAGCACATGTCTTTCCCTGCAGACTCATATTCACGTTCTCTTTATATCTTCAATAATAATTTCTTCAATAATTTGCACAAAATAACAGCCATAAGTATTTTAAATGACATTGAATTTGCACGTTAAACCTAAATTTGGTTCTCATTTGATAGCTGGACTTATTGTCAAAGGCAGCGTAGCGAAAACACGAAAAAACTAGAATATCTCAAGAACGGCTAGTCTTAGAGTAATAGGGTTAGTCTTATTCTTTTTGTTGTCAAAAATCACATATAAAATAGGAATTTAATTGATATAATTGAGCACACGTAGTCCTTTATTTTTATATTTAACGATTTTTGCTGGCCATTTCACAAAAATAGCTTGTTCCTTTTTCCCGAATTGTACTAGAATAACCTACAAATGATTTATGTACCAAATTTTGTTAAATTTGGTATATAAATCACTTGTAGGTCATTGAAATATTATACACCAAATTTCGTTAAATTTGTTCCATTAGTTTTTAGCTAGAGTGGATAAAGGCAATTTCTGCCGGCCATTTCGCAAAGAAGGCAGATTCTTATATTACGAATCGTACTATAATCTAATGAACATCAGGATTTCCCACAAAAAACATACCTACCAAATTTTATGAAATTCGGTCCATTAGTTTTTTAATTAGAGTGGATGTAATATCCCCACAGACACACAGAAACATACACAGATACACTCTTACACACACAGACGTCTTCCTAAAAATAGTTTTTTCGTGTTCTAGAAGTCCCAAAACGTGTAGATCCTTTGAAAATTCGAGTTCCGATCTTCGGCACGATTCCAATACTTTGAATACATACACATACACACACATATATATTATCTGCGTATCTAAATTCCGTGCCTATGCAATTACAATAGTTATGATTTTAAATGATCCCTAAACTTTTATTATTTCTTCAACGAAGCCTAATTTTAACTTATGCAGAATGCAAATATCTGAAGCGATTGCAAGGTGAGTTACATAAGAATTGCTGAATTTTTTTCATACAAAATTATTTAGCTCTGGAGTCTGGAATACAAGTTATATGAATGAAATATTCATTGATTTTGCATAGAGAATCAGATGATTTATATTTCGATACAGTTTTAAATATTTAAGTATAATAAATTACTGTATTACTGTGATAATGTAAAAGATATCACCACTGAATGTATCACATTTTAAAAATTTTTAAATGAAATTGCATTTCAGTTGGAAAGTGTTTCATAATCCATGCTTATGCATGATTGATCTTTCTTGTTCAATTTAAACTTCACTTTAAAAAAATTTTTAATGTTAAAATCAAAGAAATATTTGAGTTGTGAGTTCGCATCCTGGACAGACTAAGAATAGTAAGACCACAAATCTTTGCAGGCATGTACCTACATAGTTGAATTTTTGCAGGAAAGAGTCCGCTTAATTTCAATTTAATGTATGAGTTATCTTACTTTATATGCACTTCTGAAGTAAAAAATGTTCTTCAGTATTGGTGCGTCCCTACCACAAAAACCACAGCACACAAAAATATGAAATTTGGTACATTTGTAGAGAAATAATAGAGAACCACGATGAAAAAAACCATTTTTCGATTGAAACATTAGTTTGGCTTGAAATAGCTTGTGAAGTGAGCTTTAAAACATACACGAGTAAGAGTCTCACAACAAGAGTTATGGGGATTAGCGAAGCATAACGAGCAGGTGGCGGAGCCCCCAGTAATAAAAAAAAGAAACTTTAATTTATAATTTATTACTAAAATAAATGGAAAATAGTCAAAATGATGTCAAAAATACAATATCACAGACACAAAGTTATAACTTCAATAACTCAATTTTCCCATACTAAGTTTGAATGCCTTTAAACCCTTTGAATATCAAATATGCATCCACATCTGATCTCATTTCTCATACAAATCTATGATTTACATTTTTTAAAGAAATACAGCAATGAATGATAAAATCTTTACATTTCTTTTAGTTTGTATAATTCCTTGATCTTGATCTGATTGGTCGACAATTTTCTAAAAATCAACAAATGACATGAACACATATACAATTAAGAATTTTTAAAAATTTCAAACATAAAATTAAGAAATTATACAGTTTTAAGCAAGAACTGCAAGTAACTTATTTTATAAAATTACTTTTTTATTTGTACTTATATTTTTCTTTTAAATTCTACACTTACACTAAATTCAGCACCGCTTCCAGTATGATAGGATAAAAGCCAGACTTCTGGTGATAATTATATACTTATACATGTTAAGGACAAATAACATAATTATGCAGAAAGTTAAAAATATATTAAAGCATTCAAAAAATAATTACAAACACATGATTGAAAAATAATATAATGCTAATAACTGAAATACACTCATGATATTTTATTATTTTATGGTAAAAATAAACAGAAAGCTTAAAAATATAAATGAAATTTCTGAAATAATAATAATTTGAAGTTTTAATGTTGTTTAAAGTATCTGATGTTGAACTCATAAAAAATTAATCTGTATATTTAAATTCTAATATTTCTTTACCTAGCATGTTGAACTTTAATAGGTTATTCTACTGATTTTAATCTTACAAAAGGTTTTGATCTGCAGATTGTAAACAATATATTGAAAATAATTTAAAACAAATTTGAATTCTTTTCATACACCTATCCTCAGTGTTCTCTTGAAATCTAACTAGCCATTCTTATAACTGTTTTTTTTTTTTTTTTTTAACAAAAGGCAGATTTAAACTATAAAAGAAAAACTATAAAAAAATCTTTACAATTAAGAACAAATTTTTTCTATACATTGTTGCGCCAGTAAAAGTAAAATAAGAGACTGGTGAATAACATCAGTTTATGTTTCATTTATATATATATAATTGTGTGCTTATAACCTAAAGATAAATTTTAATTTTACTCGCATAAAGTTAATTTTCAATTGTTCCTTGCGAATGAAAATGCTACTGGCAGCAAATCTATTTTTATATTGTATAGCACAATTACTAACTTAAACTAACTACATTATAAAAGTACATGCGAGTACGTATGTATCTAAGCCCAGTGTTTTCTCAGCTGATTTACACTCTCAAAAATCATAGTTGGTATCAAATGAGTTACTGCTCAAACATACTCAGATATTAAAATTTGAGTGTAGTATTTTGTTTAATTAAATAATTGAGTCAAATGCCACTTGATCATCATTATAATTAGGAATTAGTAAAATGAATTGATTTGGTACTTTAATTATATTGCAGATTAGTAATTTATTTAATAAAAAAAAATAAATATATGCATTTTTAAATTTCTTAAAACAGCGAGAGGCAACATCATTATTATTCAAAAAGTCTAGAAGTGGTTAAGCAGCTAAGAAGAAATACCCTTTTTAAAGAAATTGCCATCATACTACGTTCTAAGGAAAACCTAGCATGTGTCAATACTGTCAGAGAAGATAGATGTCCGACAACTCAATATCTAAAATTGAATGGTTAGCATTGTTATCACTAGACTATTGGGGTTGACCTCTCATTTCTGAAAATATGGCAGATGTTTCAGAATAGACAAGAGGTAGAAAAACAATATAATGCATGTATTTTTTCTTCAAAAACTTTATGATTCAATCAAAAGCACTAGCTCAAATCACATTATTAATTAAAATAAACCTAAAACAGACTAGGTGGATATCAACACAGAAAACAAGTCCATTTTAGCAAATATAAAATAACAATGAAGCTCCCTGAAACTGATAGCCACAAAATCCACCTATAGGGGCATTATCTAAAATTAAGGTGCATTCCTATCCCTGGAACTAGTTGAATCAATGTAGTCTGCCCAAAATCACTGAGATTGCTCTCTTGGCTTGGAAAGACTAGGCAGAATACACTGATTCAACCCATTTTAGCCTAAAGACATATGCTTGACCTCACAGGGTGATATGGACTTGCTTTCTATATTGATGGCCACTTATAAGCACATTAGTTTATAAATAAAACTTTTTTTTATTAAAAAGGATATTTGTCTAAAGAAGGAATCCAAATCTCCAATATGAGTCCAATGAGCTAAAAAAAAGAATGTATAAGCATACATACATTACATATTCAACCAGACATCAATAGCAATTAGTGAACTAAAGTTAGTAAAACAAAGTCGTTATTTTCTACATCTTTGTTTTCTAAAAGCATATTACTATGGCTTAAAGTATCTGGCATGCATTAGCCTGCTGACATGCTAATGTATGCCAAATATAACTATCAAATGTGGATGGTAATTTAATGTATCACCTAGTTTCGAAGGCAAAAAAATATCTTCATAATTCTCCTCCTTGCCTTGACTGCTGCCGTTGCTCTGTCTTTTTATTTTGAATAAGGAAGAAGTTTTTTGCCTCCAAAGCTACATGACATTTTGATGAAATATTTATGTTGCTACTAAAGAAGTATAGTCGAAACTGCATAAGTGCATAAAACATCAAAGCCTCAAATTTTTACCTTATCTATTTAATGTTATCTAAATTCACTTAACTGTACATCTTATAATTACACAAACTGCTTAAATGCATGAACTTTTTAAGGCAAACTAATGTTTTATTACAGAATTTCAACCTGATAAGTAAAGTCCAAAAGTTGAAGCGAAATACCTTAAAATGCTTTCATTTTCGCCTCATATTTGATGAAATTGCCTTTGCTTTTCATTTTCTTAATGCTTTTTTTTATCCGCTTATACTGGCCACCTCAATTTATGTTTTATATTGGCATTCCTTTTTTCAAATAAAAAAAGTGCAGTTAAACTGTATAACATAGATATTCACAGGAAAAATGGAATTTCTTTTATATTTTTTTAATGAGTTGATCTCTTGCATTGTTTGTTAGCAGTTTAGAAAAGGAAGAATCCAGTTCACAGTTACCTGATATTACTTCTTTCAAAATAAGTAACAAAATGTTAGAGAATGCTTTAAAATATAATGTAATGGGTCAGAACAAGCCCATGAGATAAAACCCATGGTAAAGGTAAGATATTGCAGCTTCTGTTAGTCCAAAGATCCCAAACACACCATGGCTGGAATCTGACTGCATAATACCACACAATTTAGACCGGAACCCAGTTGGTAGCATCTGCAGGGACCATACCCTCCTTCCCCTACTACCAATTTCTTTAAAGGACTTTTGGACTCATAGATTTAGTGTGGTCGTACTCCACATAAGCATGGGGATAGTTTGAATGACTCCAGGAATTGGACTTTGGTCATTCAAGTGCAATCTCCATGCCTTAACCACTGGGCTATATCCCTTGACCATGCCATGAAATTATTCAATAATGTAGTTAGTGAAGTTACATCTGCGCTCCTATATTTCAAGTACCTATATTTCTTAAACTATCTTAAGTAGAAAGGATTCAGGCCAATTTTCATTAAATTCTGAGGTGGTGGGTTCCATGGCCTGGATGACCTGACATGGAATGACCCATGCACAAGTTATGCAATGAGTGATTTTAAGCAATTTAGTCACTTACATTTACTACCTTCAGATGCTGCATGAAAAATAACACTCTCATGGGGAACTTCATTTTCTTCTGTCACAAGTGCTTGGTAATTCGACTGAATATTATTCATGGTTTAGGGCACAAAATCTACAGATAAAATAATATATATTAGTTAGCTAGATAGAAATCTTAAGCTAAGAATCCTTAGAAATCTTAAGCAAAGAATACTTATAAATATATTAAGCTAAGACACGATTACAAAAAATGTTCCATAGATAGCTAATATACATAAACAAAGAAATTCCCTTTAATATATTTAACAGATCTGCTGCGCATCACTACGAGTACATAAATTTAATTAATGAAAGCTAAATTTTATGAGTAAAATAAGTTAGCATTTATTTCTCACAAACCTAACAAATCAAATCTTGTAAAGGAGATATGAATGATTAAAATTTGTATTGATATCAAATATTACTTTATATCTAACAAAAGTTCCTTCCAGCCATTGTTACCAACCTTCGTATTTATGTTTACAGGACTAGAGCATGTTCAGTATCACCACCTCAAGGAGAGAGATGGTTTTGTGTTCAGCTGCCCCCACCGATCAGACTCAACAAGTTTATAGAAGAGTAGCAATGACGTCATGCCGCTAAAGCAACCGAAGACGCAAATTTATGTTCCTGCAACTGGAGTACAAACATCTTATGTGGTGGCTCGAATTTACTTTATAAAGTTGAATTTTAAGCTCTTATGATCGAGAAAATATGAAGGGTTTGTTATAGCGTTCAAACTGGTTTATACCGTATTAGTCTAGAATATATTTTTCAATTAATTATTTATAGTAGTGAAAGATTTTATTGTCTAATTATGGTACTTCATTGTAGTGAATTTATAAGCAATTTATCTGCAGTAAATCGCGATTATTATACAAAAACGATAAAAAAAAAACACGGATTGAATTCCTACGTAAAAGTCCGGAACTTCTTTCTAAACTAGGGCATAAGGTTGCACTATTTGGTATTTTCAACAAATTCCATCGTTTTGCAGCAAGCCTTATTTTACAAATGAATTTATTCATTTAAAGGCAAGACCTTACCGTTGCCAATAAGTTACCCCCACCCTCTAAAATTTCGAACAGCCTTACTTTTTACTGTCAATTATTTTGTTTCATAAAATAAATTTTATAGCTGTAGCATTAAATTTTTAAATTTTATATTCTTTATCTCACTTTGACCAATCCTCCTCTAAGTAGTTAAATCTAGAACTACATCTTTTACGAGCCAGCTGAAATAAGAACCCCTCGCCCCCCCCCCCCCCCCCCACACACACACACACGAAAAAATTTCTGAATACAGTCTCGTCTAACAAGATAACATTTTGAACTAAAACTGATACTTGGAGAGGTACGCTTTAAATCCATTTGTATTTTAAAATTGAATATCAAATATTCAGACTTCATAGCAATTATTAAATTTAAAATTGTGTTATTTTTTAAACCTTTTTTAAATTAAAATGATGCTCTTGTAGTATACTGGTGTCCAAAATTAGGGTTACAAACACAAAACATGTGATATCTCGAAAAATAATTGGTTTATTGTAATGAAATGTTGTACACAGATACCCCATACTATGTATGAGATAGCCAATAGTAACATGACAAAATAAATAAGAGGTATATTTTGCGATATCCAAATGAGATAAAAAACGGCTATACTTTGATAAATCATATCTCTAGAATGGTCCCGCTAATAATGATATGGCCACCCCGCACAGCTTTACAAGCCGCACAACGGGTCCTCATACTGTAAATAAGGTTGTTGATCATAGCTTGTGACAACAAATCTCATTCTTCTGAAATAGAGGATTTTAACGCTAGGAGGGTCCGGGGAGTAGGTTGATGTCATGAAATGGCTCTTCTTAGATCCAAACATGCTGTATAGGATTTAGGTCCGACAACTTCACTGGCCACACCATACGATGAACCCGCTTCCTCCAGAAATCGTCGACAAGTTGAGCTGAGTGTAACCTCGCGTTATCGTCCATAAAAATAAAGTCCTCTCCGACAGTTCCCCGAAAAAGCCTCACATAAGGTTCAAGGACCTCATCTCTACAGGGTGTCCCAAAAAGATTGAAACGTGCTTTAATTCTTTACTTGTTGGAGATAAGTGGGCAATGTAAATTGCAAAAATGTTGAAAGTAAGGTAGGAAATAAGACTACGTTAATGAAATATTCCTTCCATTAATTTTCAAAAAGTCACATATTTTAAATATTTATACGACCCCCTTAGACAAATTTGGTCAATCAGAAAATTTTTATTTTTAATGCAAGAAGATCCTTAAAAAACCGAATATCTGTACCTTTAAAATTGAGCGAGTTATATTTAATTGAAAATTGAACATTGTGAATGAGGGCCATATATCAAATTAGAAATGTAAATTTGTGACATTTCACAAAAAGATAAAACTGTATGATAATACATAGGATACCCAACCGCATAGTGAGTACCACTGCTTTATATGATCTCTGTCTGTGTAATGCTTTATTTAGATGCATTTGTGATAAAAAAAATTGATATAATTAACGTATTTTTGATCTAAACAATTTCCATCGTCAATTTGTATATGATCTCTATTTTCACTGATGAAACAGCCTTTCACATGGTACGGAAAAGTGGCATAAGTCAGATTTTTTCCTTTATCATAATGCAGTTGATTTTTAAGATACAGATATGCGGGTTTTTTAATGATCTTGTTGCATTAAAAGTAAAAATTTTCTGATTGACCAAATTTGTCTAAGGGATCGCATAAAAATTTCAAAAGTGTAACTTTTGAAAATTAATGGGAGGACTATTTCATTAACGTAGTCTTATTTCCTACCTTACTTTCAACATTTTTCTAAATTACATTGCCCACTTAGCTCCAACAGGTTAAGGATTAAAGCGCGTTTCACTCTTTTGGGGACACCCTGTATAGCGCTGTACTGTCACAGTACCCGCATCGAAGATGTGCAGTGGTTTACGGCCATTCAACATGTGCTTCTCCACACAGGCTCTCTACTAGAACCACAGGCTCTCTCTAGATGAAGACTCGTCGGGAATCACTTTGGGTACTGAACATAGACGTAGATTTGTAGAAAAAGTTAGGTGGGCAGAGTCAGTGCAGTATTAGCGTAGATATCCCAGTAAATAGATGGATATAGATACCTACAAAATAGTCCATAGCTGTTTCTTAGATGGGTTGGTCATTAAACAGTAAGTTTTCTCCGGATGACCCCTACTTCCACGAAGTAATTAAGAAAGGGTATCGGCACTTAAATACACCCACAGGAGGTCGACGTCAAATCCCATTAGCGTATAGGAAAAGAAGATGTGGACATAAAGTGACGAGTAGAATGTCAAAAAAGTGTTCAATCAGAGAAGCTTTTTGGCACGTTCTCGTCAAAATCAACTCAGAGTGAGTTGTTATCTCTGGATTTCGAGTACTGTGAAAGATAGGAAGACTATATATTCTCTAGGATATCTACGGTGTTTAAGGAGGAGGGAGGGTAACAGGTTCGAGATTTTCCCCCTCCCTGAATTTTTTGCACTTTTTATATGACAAGTAAAGCATTGTAATGGATGGGGAGGACCGTTACAGCAGCTCCTTTTGAACATAAAACCTGAATAATTCCAACTTAGCGTAAAATGATATGTATGAAATATACCATGATAAGTATGTGCAATCTAAGCAAAACATTAATTTATATTGTAAAAAATATGCGTCCAAAGGCCACTGGAATTATAGATAAATATCACAATTTTGTTGCAATAGAAAACAGGTCTATAAATAGGAAAAAAAAAAACAATATATGAAATTAAGAATATTCAATTGCACTCTCCTTTGGGACTAAGTAAGATAATCTTACTATTAATGAGTGGAAACCCATTTATGTATGTATGCATGTATGTATGTATGTATGATACCTTATTCAGAAGCAAATAATTGGCCTAGTACCTCGCAATGTTTTAAAATGCAGCATTCGATCCCCGAAATTGTAGAATACTTTAGAAAATTCGAAATTCAATGGATTTTTGAATATTTACAAAAAACCTTTAACAAGGAGGGCGGGAATAAACCCGTTCCTAAAAATCTCCATTTTTAGTCTACGATCTCTATTTTTTTCTTTAAATAGGCGTTAAAGTTGTTACGAAGAGAGCCAAGGAGTTAGAATTTACAAAAAAGTCGATGGTTTTTATCCAGTTCTTTTAACTGAAGCTAAAAGTGAGTTTTGGTGTAAGTTAAGGTTTTTATCCAGTTCTTTTAACTGAAGCTAAAAGTGAGTTTTGGTGTAAATACCCTAATATATACCTTAATAAATAAGATGATAGATACCCGTCTAATATAACTTTCGCGGTAGGATCTCCATTCTTTGTCAAGCTAAATATATTTCGAAGGACCTCATGTGCAAACATTTTGAAAATTTTATACGAATTTTCAAAATTGATTTTGAAGTTAAAATTTTATTTTTTGAACCAATTATCTTAAATCTAACATTTCCTTGTTACAAGTGTTGTTGCTATTTCAAAAGAAGTAATATTTGTAGATGCATGAGCTGTTGCAATTTGTAACGAGAGATGGCGCTGCGCGTGCCGATGTAAAATTAATTAGATGAGTGTGGGTGGGAGAAAGAAATCGTAAGTAAACGCTCTAAGGTGGTCTCAGAGTTTGTCCGCCTTGAGAGAGTTTTAATGTCACCGCCCTGAATGTGCGGTTACGGCCTCCAGAGAGCTTGGACAGTGTAAATAAAAATATTCTTGTACAAGAAAATTAGTTGTGTGTTTATCTAACACTCTATGGTCACGTCGAGCGGGAGAAGTATCAGCGAAGTGTTGGAAAATAGGGGTTAGTTCATTTGCAGTTTGTTCTTTGTTTACTCCTCAAAATGTCTCTAAAACAGGCATTATATAGAAAAAAATACTTGAAATCGACAATAACAAAATTATCAGAGAAGATTTCAGACACAGAATTAAACTTAACTGAAGTCGAACTTTAGAGTGAAAAGTTAAGCAACCTTAAAACAGAATTAAATGAAATATTTAGCGATATCCTTACTGACTGTAAAGGTGAAAAGCTAGATAAATTTATTGAGGAACGTATAATCGTACAAGATAATATCGACGAACTTTGCTTAAAGATTTGTAGACAAGGGCTAAAACCAAATACGCTGAAACCAGAAGTAAATTCAGTAGAAAGCATTAGGTTACCAAAGCTAAATTTGACTGTATTTAGCGGTAACATTCAGGACTGGTTCTTCTTTAAAGATTTATTTAGAGCAAGTGTGCATAACAACGCGAACTTATCAGATACGCAGAAACTCCAATACTTGAAAATCAACCTTAAGGCAAATGCAGCTCGAATTGTGCAATCTATCGTGATTAGTGATGAAAATTATGAAACGGCATGGACGCTTTTGGAAGAAAGGTTTTCAAATAATAGTGAACAGGTTTTTGCCCATATTAAAAAACTCATGTCAATACCCCATCTTCAAAATGAATCACCAGATGCAATTTTAAACTTGGTTGATACTGCTAACGAGTGTATCCAATCCCTAGAAATATTAGATCAAAATGTATGAGGATTTTCGGAAACAGTGTTAGTTTACATACAGGGTCTTTCAAAAGCCCGTATAAATTTTAAAAATTCATTAAAAATCGAAAAATCATCGCATTGAGATACGGTAATAAGTATTGTCAGGACTGGGGGGGGGGGGGGGTTGAAATGAAAAAATTTTGCAGTTTAAAAAATCACCTATAGGTGGCGCTGAACGCATTGGAAAGACAAAGAAAATAACTTACTATACGTTCAGTACCTTTATTGTGTGTTATTAGCATCATGTGTGTTGTTAGCATCATGCGTTCGACATGTCCTCCTCTACAAGGTATGGCACAATTCAGGCGAGTGAAAACACCCGTAACTGCAGAATGCAGCATGTCTGGATGGATGAAACTCACTTCACGACGAATGGAATATTTTAGTTCCTACAATGTGGAAGGGCTCGCGGATTTAAATACTCCCACAACTAAAAATCAACTGGTGTCAAATCTGGAGACCGAGGAGGTCATGGGATGTTTCAATGCCTATTGGTAAGTCTGTCTTCCCCGAAGGTATCACTTAGAAATTTCTTTACTGGAGTTGCGATGTGAGATGGTGCTCCATCTTGCATAAATGTTACAGTAGATATCACATTTCGTTTTCACAAAGACGGTACGACTTGCTCATGCAGAAGAGTCAAAGAACGCTGTGCGTTTACTGTGCAAGTTTTCTAACCAGTACTTGAGCTAAACTCCTCGAAAAAAAGGGTCCCAGAATGTAAGAGCCAGTGAAACCACACCAAACTGTCAGTCGTGGTGAAGGAAGTGGCTGCTCTATGTACTCACGTGAATTAGAAGTCGCCCATATACGACAGTTGTGTGTGTTATCATTTCCATGCAATGAAAAATGGACTTAGTCTGTCCACAACACATTAAATAACGACTGTGGTTCCTGTGCGATTTTTGACATAGCCCATTTGGCAAATGTTTCTCGCTCTACGGTGTCTACCGGTAAAAACTGATGGCGTGATTGTAATTTGTAAGGATACAGATTTAAGATACCGTGAAGGATACGCCATACCGAGGATACAGGAATATCCAATCGCCTTGCAGCTTCAGAAGCGCGCGCTGCTAGTCCCAGCCCCTGTTTCAGTTGCTGGGTTTTCAATTTCAGATGTCACAGCACTGGCACGGGAGTTCGTTAACGATGGTCTTCCACTTCGTGGACGATCCTCCAAACATCCAGTTTCTTCAAATCGTGTGACAAGCTTCAGTAACCCAGAACAGGTGATAGAACTTTTTCCATTTAGATTTTTCCTAAATCGGAATTTTCTTCGCAAAGCATTTGATGCTGATTCTCCGCTCACGCAATACAGCTTCACTAACAACTCTTTCTTGATCAAAGTTAACATTCTCGCAAAACCGTCTTCTTTGCACCGTTTACTAACGAATCAAATGAAGAATCTACAGAGCACTACAGCTCTTTTATAATAGCCTCATTTACATACTTCTGGAAGATGTATTCGGGTAAGCGCCACCTATATGTGATTTTTTAAACTATAAAATTTTGTCACGTCCAAAAAAACCCCATTCTGACAATAATTATGGTACAAATCGTATCTCAATGCGATGATTTTTCGATTTTTAATGAATTTTTAAAGTTTATACGGACTTTTGAAAGACCCTGTATTGCTGCCAAAGTTGGATTCGTGCACTAAATTGTGGTAGGAGAGGCAGATTACAAATGACGAATTACTCAAATTGAAGTGCCTTACAGATTTTCTAAAAAACCACGTTCGTACTTTACAAGCATCAACATTCAAAAAAGCGAGTAATCCAATTGGAAAACGAAACTATTCGTATAATTAAAAAATAAGTTTGATTTCTAGTGCTAGTAATTCAAAATGCATCATGTGTGAAAATAATCATGCTTTATATAAGTGTTCCAAATTTCTAATATTATCTGTTAATGACTGCATTGATTTTGTGAACAAACATAAACTGGGTTATAATTGCTTGTCAAATGCTCACGGAGTAAGAGTTTGTAAATGAAAATATAATTGTCTCAAATGCAAGAAGAGGCACTCATTATTGCTACATTTCACGGTAGAATTTCTAAACAAAACCGCTGCTCAGTCAGCAGAAGACGAATTCCAATCTCAGAGTCAGAATGCTTACTCCCCTGACCACAGTTTCAGCGCAGATGAAAAGCCTTTCGAGGTCAACTTTAGCTCTTTCGCAAATAAAAACAGAAAGGGAGAAATGCATCATTATAAATTGGTATTGCTATCCACTGCTATTATATATATAAAGGATATTTATGGGAATTTTCAACCAACCCGGGCTCTGTTAGATGTCGGCTCAATGAGTTGCTTTATGACCACGAATTGTGGAAATAGGCTAGGAATGAAAAGAGAGAAAATTAATGTTACTGTGTTATGTCTTAACGGTGCAAAAATGACAGTGAAGTTAAGGTTAAAGACAGCGATTTCAAACAAAAGGGATTACGTTAGGACATTAGAATTTCTGGTTGTCTCCAAAATTACAGATGTGGTACCAGGAAATTATTTTGATGTTTCATTCAAGCAATTCACACAGAAATTTAAATTGGCTGACCCAGATTTTAATAAACCCGCAGCTATTGATGTGCTGTTAGGAGCAGAGTGTTTCAATGAACTTTTGAAGACGGGTCAAGTGCGTGTACCTAACTCGCATTTAAATTTACAAAAATTCAGTTTTTGGATACATTGTAAGTGGCAGCATCGGAAATAATAAGGAGGGTACTGCACATTGCGGATTTGTTTGCGGTGCTACTGTTTTGGGAAATAAAAGATATTAGTGATAGTGAGCCCACAAAAAATGATGAAATTATTTGTCAGGAACATTTTTTGAAAACCTATACTGGAACGGAAAGCGATATAAAGTTCAAATGCCTCTAAAGAAAGATCCAGACTGTTTGGGTGAATCCAAACAAGCAGCCGAGCGTAGACTACATTCCTTATGGAAACGCTTAATTAGGGAACCAGAGTTTTTGCCCCTATATCAAGACTTTATGCATGAACACGAACGCATGGGACACATGGAAAAAGTTAGGGAAAGTCAATCTCCCGACAGGGTATATTATTTGCCACACCATGGTGTCTACCGCCCAGATAAGAGTACTACTAAGTTAGGGGTAGTGTCTGATGCCTCGGCATTAACTTCAACTGGAATACCTTTAAATTCACTACAATTTAACGGAGGAGTTATTCAGGATGATTTATTTTCAATAATGTTAAGATTCCGGAAGAATCAGGTGGCGTTTATTGCAGATATTTGTAAAATATATCGAATGATTCTCGTGGAGTCGGTTCAGAGAGATTTGCTTAGAATTGTTTGGAAGACCGGTCCCCACGAGCCAGTAAAGGTGTATAGGCTTTGTACGGTTACTTACGGAATGACCAGCGCACCGTATCTTGCTACAAGAACACTCAAATAATTAGCATTAGATGAGGGAAAAGAATTTCCTCTTACAGCCGCAGTCATTCAAAGTGATTTATACATGGACAATGTCTTGACAGGTGCGGAAGATATAGGCACTGCAGAAAAACATAAGAGGAATTGATCCAACTACTAGAGCGAGCAGGAATGATACTCCACAAATGGTGCACAAGCTAACCTGAGCTTCTGCGCAGTCTTTCGAAGGGTGATGAAAATTATCCTTTCACATTTCAAAATGAAACAAAAGCTCGCAGAAGATTGTGGAAAACGCAGGGAGACTATTTTTTCTTCAAAGCGTCAGTGGCGCAACAGAGCATCTACACAAAACGAGCCGTACTGTCTACCATTGCCAAAATCTTTGATCCCCAAGGTTAATTGGTCCGATTATAAACAGGGCAAAGATATTCATGCAAAATATGTGGCTGTTACAAATCGATTGGAATGAACCACTTCCAAGTCAGGAAATGGTAAAATGGCAACAGTTTCTAAATTCTTTAAAGGCCATTAATGAGATTAATGGCCAAAGACACATTTTTCTCAACAAGACAGCGGTAGTGGAGATGCATGGCTTCGCGGATGCCTCAATTCGAGCTTATGCCGCAGCTACTATATACATCAAATGCATCTCAGAGACAGGCAACATTTCAGTGCATCTATTGTGTAGCAAATCCAGAGTCGCTCCAGTTAAACCAGTTACTATTCCGCGGCTGGAGTTATGCACTGCCGTCCTTCTAGCTCAGCTCATGAGAAAGGTGAATACGTCTCTGCATTTAGAACTGTCCAGAATTTGTCTGTGGTCGGTATCCACGATAGTGCTTGCCTGGATCTGAAATATGCCTCATCAACTAAAAGCATTTGTGGCTAACCGTTTTTCTACGATACAAGAGTTGTCAAAGACTAATCAGTGGCAGCATGTCCGTTCCGAAGAAAACCCGGCAGACTTAATATCCAGAGGACTGGATCCTGTCACGATCCTTCACGAAGAACTTTGGTGGCACGGCCCTCAGTTTTTAAGTCAAATGGACTCTTTCAGTGATCTTGAACCTTCCTCAGCAATTGAGAAGGATGAATACATGCGAGAATTAAAAAAGGACTCAAAAGGGACGTTGACAAAGACTGCTAAATCTGTCAAAAACTTTAAGCTAACTTTGCAGACTGCGGACTCTTTTCTTGATAATATCATAAATATAACTGACAGTACATTAAACTAAAACGTGTGGTAAGTTTCAGGTTTTGTAATAACTCTAGACGACGGAAGGACAAAACAAAGAGACGGGTTCTCTAACGGTTGTAGAAATGAAGGAAGCAGAGAAGTTCCTGATCAAGAGAGCTCAGGCAGAAGCTTTTCCTAAAGATATTTCTGCACTCCAGGGTGGTAAATCAGTGCCCATCAATAGTCCCTTAAAGTCCCTAAATCCATTTCTGGATGACAAACATATCCATTGCGTTGGATGACGCCTTAATAACTCCAATCTAACTTTTGCCCCAAAACATCCAATTGTCCTACCCAATAACCATAAGCTAACCCTAATAATTATTGGATATTATCATATCAAAACTTTTCATGTTGGTCCACAATCTCTTTTGTGTTTTGTTAGACAAGCCTTCTGTCCATTGAGCGGCATAACTTTGTGCAGAAAGGCAAGTCACGAGTGTATAATATGTTTTAAAAATAAACCCATTTTGTCAGAACAAATTATGGGTAATTTGCACCAAGAAAGAGTTACTCCTACTAGCCCTTTTAATCACACAGGAATTGATTTTTGTGACCCTTTCTATGTAAGATATAGAAATCAAAGAAAGGGAATTTGCAATAAAATTTATGTATCCATTTTTATATGTTTGGTGACGCCTGCTGTTCATTTAGAGATTGTTTCTAATTTAACCGCTGAGTCTTTTATCGCCAGCTTGAAGAGATTTTTTAATAGACGTGGTAAAAGTGCTAAATTGTTTACAGACAATGCAACCAATTTTGTTGGGGCTAATTCAGAAATTAAAAAATTGCATATCCTTGTACAAAATCCTGATGAATATTTGACTGGATATCTTGCATCTGAAGGTATTGACTGGAAGTTCCTACCCCCAAGGACTCCGAATTTTGGCGGATTTTGGGAGGCGGGTGTAAAATCTTTTAAGTACCATTTGAAACATGAAATGGGGAGTGCTAAATTCACTTATGAAGAGTTTGTCACAATTACAACTCAGATCGAGGGTATTCTAAATTCTCGGCCGATCAGCCCTTTACCTTCGGATGGCAACGAGTTGGAAGCTTTGATCCCTGGTCATTTCTTTATAGGAAGGCCAATAAATGCCATCATAGAGCCAGAATTACTGGACTTAAATGATAATCGCCTCAGTAGGTGGCAGAGAACAACCAAAGTGGTGCAATGTAACTGGAAAAGGTGGAATAGAGATTATCTAAATAACTTACAGCAACGTTCAAAATGGATGTTTGAAAAATGTAATGTGAAAATTGGTAATCTTGTTCCACTTAAGGAGGACACTTTTCCTAACAGCCATTCACAGGTAGGCAGAGTTATAGATTTCTTTCGAGGTTTGAACAATAAAATAAAAATTAGGTTCTTACTGTTAAAAAGAGCCATTACGAAGATTTGTGTTCTTTCCTTAAAAGATAATTTAATGTATTATATATATATATCATTTGTAGTATATTTGAGGTTTTTACATGTTCCCTATTTTTAACTTTAATTTTTAAATTCAAGAATTATGTTTTTAAGTGTTGAGCTATTGTATGGTGTTAAATTTATTTTCAATTTCAATTATTTGCTTATAATCTAAATGGATATAATATGTAGTGTACGTATTTAGTGTATTTCATTATATTTCAATATTTGAATGTAAACATTGCTCCGCCGGGAGAAAATGTAGGCGCATGAGCTGTTGCAATTTATAACGAGAGATGGCTCTGCGCGCGCCGATGTAAAATTAATTAGATGAGTATGTGTGGGAGAAAGAAATTGTAAGTGAATGCTCTAGGTCTAGACTGGTTGCAGAGATTGTTCACCTTGAGAGTTTTAATTCGAAACCGCCCTGAATGCGCGGTTCCTGTAAGGCCTCCAGAGTGCCAGGCCAGTGTAAATAAAAATATTCTTGCTCAAGAAAATTTGTTGTTTATCCATCATGTGGTTTATCCCATTGTTGCCCGTAAGGTCTTCCATGTTCAGCTATTCATTAATTTCCTTATATATAGTATAATGTTTAATGTAATGCATATTGTAGCTTCACTCTACAACACACCAACTGCTCCGAGTGGTGGAGTACATCTCTGATGGACTCCAAAACCGATCAGCAGTTGGAGGTATACTTATTGACGTCGCTAAAGCCTTCGATAGGGTGTGGTGTCATCGGACTCATATACAAAATCATTCAGCTTCGTATGCCACACTCTCTTACCCATATTTTATACTCCTACCTCAGCGATAGAACCTTTCATGTCCGTCTGAACCAGACACACTCACACACCAAACATATCTTGTCTGGAGTACCTCAGGGCAGTAAACTTGGTCCCATTCTTTTTAACATTTACATAAACGACATCCCTAGAACCAACAACACTATACTTTGTTTGTATGCGAACGACACTGCCATTCTTGCCACACACCACAACACCAACTACTTACACCGATACTTACAACATCACATGGACACTCTCGAACCCTGGTTAGAGAAACACCGCATCAAAATAAACCCTAATAAATGTCAAACTGTTTTTTTCTCACATCAACGTTTTCCGCCCCAACCAATCATAATTAACAATCAGCCAGTTTGCTTTGAGAGGACATGTAAATATCTCGGTGTCACTCTTGACAGCAGACTAACATGGAAACCCCACATTGCAAAACTCAAAGATAAAATAAACTTTGTAAAAGCAGAACTGAGCTCCCTCCTGTACTCGAATGATGTCAGCATTGAAAACAAAATCCTACTTTACAAATCAGTTATCCGCCCCATCATTCTCTATGCCTCCCCAATTTGGGGCTACGCTGCGAAATCTAATATAAAAAAAGTCCAAATCATTCAGAACAAAATCCTACGTTCTATCAGAAAAGCCCCAAGATACTTGAAAAACTTTGTAATACATCACGATTTTAAAATTAAAACTATTAAGCAAGAGATGCGAAAACTCTCTAACAATTTCTATGATAACCTCGCTAGGATCCCCAACGAACTGATCTATAATATGACCGACTACGACTTCCGTGAATTTCCAAAAAGACCCAGAGCTATCCTAAATCCCGATTTAGACGTCCCATGCTGATTCCTGACTGAATCTCTACTGCATCCCAGTAGGGGATATTCGCCTGTTTCCCCACCCTCCTTATCGTCAAACACTAAGATCACTGTTTACAGCATTCTTTGTTTACTACTAACTTGTTTCTTCATCATTATTGGCCCCTATTGAAGGACTAGGTTCAGTGAAAGACTGTGACCCACATATATGTTACCTGACTAGGGATACGGAGCTCTGCTCCAGGCGCCCTGCTATCGACAAATTATTGGCTGGCTAATGCATATTGTGAAGGGGTCGAAAACTCGAATTCGATTTTTCGACGGAATGAGCATGTTTCAAACATCCCTGAACTCGAAATGATTTGATCGAAAACTCGAATTCGAATTTTCGACCCCGTCACAATACGTTCTTTATCCATTGTTGTATATAAGGAAAGTAATAATGCGGTTTTAGGACGTATGCTACACTAAATATTATTTAAAAGAACTTTAAAAATCACGGTTTTTACTCTGGGAAAAAAGATGGATGAAATACTTTATTTTAAAGTGGGTCACGTGATCTCTTCATATTATATAAATGTAATTATTATTTTAATTTTTATTTAAAAAACTACCGAACATATTTTGCTGAATATTTTTACTTTCCTTATATACATATGCTGTATAAGGAAAGTATTGTGAAGGGGTCTAAAATTCGAATTCGAGTTTTCGACGAGAGAGCACGTTTGAATTATCACTGAACAAGAATCAGACGTTTTTGAGATGATGTCTGTGTGTGTGTGTGTGTGTGTGTGTGTCAGTGAGTCTGTGGAGACGATAACTGACAAACGAATGGACCGATTCGAACGAAATTTGATACAAAAATTACAATCCATGAATACTAGAAGTGTATTGTTTTTATACGCAATAGAATGTTCAGAACCCCCCTAAATTTTCGAGTGAAATTTTGAAAAAATCATCAAAAAATTAAAACCTTTAATAAAGTCACGTAAATAGTCATTTCTTATGTAATTTTTTATTAGAAAACGATTAAAATAAATTTTAGAACGTTAGCATGAACCGTTCTCGAGATATTGTACATTTTTCAAAAAAATTATCATAAAATCATATAAAATTTAAACAAAATATTACCTCTTGTGAAATATGTTCACTTTTCATAAGTAATATCATGCGATAAATTGGGTGACATCATTCTCGTGGATCTAAATAGTTCCAATCATGAGGAAAGATACTTTAGGTAATACTTTGGTATTTGGACGCCAATAGTCAGTTAGCTGCTACAAGAATAACTTAATTCTCCGCCCATAACGCTTGACGAGATTTGGGCGGAATCTCGCTAACTTGGTGACTTTTTAAATGTTGCCAAGTTAACGAAAATGTCGCCAAATCGATAAAAATGACACTAAACCAATGAAAAAGACGACTAGATGCTGAAGTAATTATTAAAATGTTTTAATATATGGCTTATTGATGATGCCATCAATATTGATGATTGTTTAGAGTTGCTCGAAGTATAAGTTAATTGAGTATTTTGAAATTGTTTTACATGTTGTCATCCTGAAAATCGCCCAATGTACTCGTACAATTCAACGATAAAAACACAGCGCCGTGGATCTTATACATTATTTTTTTTATTATAAAACTAGTAAATCTATTGCATTATATAAGAAATACATGTGCTGCCTACATCAGATTTTTTTATATATTTTATGGGATAATTTAAATATTTTCTAAAATATTCGAAGCAATTTGTGAATTTTAACTTCGCTTAAAAAATGTTTGAAAAATTGGGTCCCCAATGTATTTCATTTTTTCAACCGGAGTTTAATCCAAAACTAATTGGGTGATATTATGCATTGACATTCCCATATGGCCCACAGACCGTTTCAACAACATACTAAAATTTCAGTTTGATAAAGTCATTTTTACCGTAGCTATCGTGCGAAAGGACAGACAGAATGACCAAAGTCATAAACACTTTTCAACAATGTTGTAAAGTATTAAAAAGTTTTTTAAGTTACACGAATATTGTAAAATGCACTAAAAAGTAGAAAAAACAGTTTTTAGCAAAGTGTCACTACATTCTGGATCATATGCGACCCAAAATAAAACCACGGGGAGCCCTTAAAGGAATTGTAATTGTATTTTGACCCAAACAAACAGAGAAACCAACTTAAATAAAACAGTGTAAAATGAATATTTGTGCTCGCGTGAGTTATTGTGTGGTACTTTTCTTGCTGGCAGTAGCATTGAATAAAACACAGTACAGTACAAAGAAATAGAAATTTATTTCTTCCTTCAAAATGCATAAATATCAATATCTAAATTGGTTTGCTGTATTCACACAGAGTTCTTCGAAATCGTTTCATTCTATGATATTCTAGTATCCAATAAATTGTAGCAACACAAAGATCCATGCTGCGTAGAACTAGAAACAAAAATGTGACAATCAAACCACGCATTAATAGAATGTTCATAAAATAGGATGCGATCAAAAAGCAATCACCAATTTATTAAAATATATATATATATAAAACATATATTTATTTTATAACATTTTAGCACTTGTTTGGACTTAAATTTATATTGCACATTCGCATTCTATTTCATACTCGCCCGGTCGTTTGCAATTAGCAGTTGTGGTGCGTGTGTAATACAACCCCTAAATAAGATTTGTTGATATGCCCTAAATAAGCGTGCTGGACGAAAAATCAACAATGCGTTTACTAAATTAAAATACTTGCAACAACAACAAAAAAATCCCTCGATACATCATATTTGTCTTTTATCATTTAATTTGTTTCTTATGTTCCGAGAACACGGATTCGAAAGAATTTAGAAACCGTAAATATCCTAAAGGTATATAGGAAAAATTTTTTTTTTCTTTCTTTTTTCTTTTTTTTTTCCGCCACTGATGAAGGGCATGGTGGTGCCCTAAAGCGCTTTGGTTTTGTAAACTTAACGGCATTTTTTTCACAGTGACGTAAGATTTACGTCACACTGTGACTTTGGGACATCACAGGACGTCGCAGTACGTCTCGGCAATATCATATTGAGGTCACAGAGAAGTCATTTTGGTCGTTTTTATGGTCGTTTGTGATGTCGCATATTAACTTGTTTGCGACTTCGCATTGTAATTGCTATTGTAATGTCTTCACATTGTTACGTGTTAATTAAATTGTGGAAACGTCACAGAATATAGTCACAATGAAGTTACTAATACGTAACGTCGCATAGGAGTCACAAATATGATGTCACATTGTGACCCAGGTGTCACGTGACTACAACGTCACTGTCACACACGTGACGATCGTTGCTGTGAGAGTTATGTGTGTCAAAAAAGGTGGTTTTATTAAATGACTTTTTAAACCTATGATTGGTTGTCTTTAATTTAATAGTTTATTAAAATTGATGTGTATCCATTCTAATCATTATATATTTATACCTTATAAAAATTATAATTGATGAATGAATGATCTTAGGATTTTGTTTTAAAGCAGTATGTAACATTTAAAGGAGTTGGTGTTAAATTATAAAGATCGGATGGTAAGTCAATTGTTTTATATCGCAATTTTAAATTCAGAAACGTCTTCAAAACATGAGAAGTATATATATTTTAAAATGAAATAAAGACAACCAAATTTGGTAAATTAAAATGTCTTTAATAATAACACCATTTATGACGTACTTAAAATTGCAAATCCAGAGCGCTTTTGGACGTCATTACGTCCTTCATCAGTGGCAATGTAAATCGTAGAGTGATGAACATAAGCTCTAATATACAGGCCACAATCGCAAGACGAAATTTGTATACTGAACGTTTTAAGATCGATACATTTAAAAAACAATTTAGTTGCAAAATATGTATATAAATAATAGTAGATCATAAAATACAGAGTAACCAATAAATGTATCGTCAGACGCAAAGAAAAATGGACAATATATCCAGAAAATTATACAAGGGTTTAACACGCAGTGAGCCGAGAAAGAGACGCCAAACGAAACTGTAGGTCTAAACGAGATCAAAATTACAAATAGAGTCGACCTAAATATAAATGAAAAGAAATTCATAAAATATTATGGGGATTATTGCAGAAAGAGGGGGTAAGAGAAAAGTTTTATCGAACATAGGGTTAAAATTATCGTTAATAAAAAAATGTGCAAGAGCCGTAGAGAGTTTTTTACATTTTAATATTGCGAGCATGCTCAGATAAACGGATACCGAAGATAAGCTTAGTACTACCAATATAGAATTTATAATAAACAGGGGGACAACATACACCCCAGCCTGACACATGAAGTTACTCCTATCCTTATATTTATCAGAACGAATGCGATTAAATAAAGAGGTAACAGTAGAATCGGCGGGTTTAAACTTAAATTCATGACAAAATTGAATCAGAGGACGAAAAATCGCCGGATGGAAAGGAAGACTAGATTTATACGGCAAGAGGCATTTAATCATACACATTTTAATTTACCGAATTTGGTTGGCTTTAATTTATTTTAAAGTTTTTGTTAAATTGATGTGTTTCCATGCAATTGTATATATATGTTTTAAAAATCATGAAAATCCATCTAATGATCCGTCTGACCGAAGTTTGTTTAAAAGAGAATTCTTCGATATTGCCAATGGAAACTCCGATAATATATTCGGTCGCTAAGGAACTAATTTATATGAAAATCTCCTAACATCATGCTAAAACATAAAATAACCAAAACATTAATTCGAATTTTAAAAAATCTCCGGCGCATCGTCCCAGGTTCTTATAGTATCTATCTGTGTGCCAAATTTCATGGCCTTCATGCCTCCATTCAATTTCATGATTAGATTTTCCGCCAGAAACAGACATCTTCCTTTATTATCACAGAAACTTTTAAAGTTTGGGAGGCTTTATCTCTCTGTAAGTCCCTCTCATCCGCACACATCTACTTATACAGATTCAGACATAGAAACATAAACGTTTGAATAGTAGCACACTTTTGACAAATAATTTCCTCATTTTTTGTGGGCTCACTATCACTAATATCTTCTATTTCCCAAAACAGTTTTAGTCCTGAGTTTAAATCGTTAGCACACTTTTTGCAGGAAAACTTTTAATTCTAAATTTTGCTAAGTAACAAAAATTAAAAATAAGGTTAAGTAATACGTACCGTCGCATGTAGATATATATGGCAACGAAATTGCGGATGGATTGACTAAAGAGGATAGCCTTAAAGGACCGTTTTTAGTGTCGGCCTTTCTTTTGCCGAACTTGCTCCCCAGGTCAACTTGGAAATCAACACTTCTTTGAGAGCGGCTCCTCCGCATGAGTGGTATGCTTGTAGCCGACGGTGCTGCTCTGATTAGGTCAAACAACAGAGGAGACCAATCAGCTCTGTCCAGATTCCGCGTCGGTCATCTGCGTACACTAACATTTGTTTTAGGTCATGAGGATTATCCCATGTGTGTATCCGAAGTGTAACTTAACAAAGCATGGGAAGGAGTGACTTGTGCTAAGTATTGATTGCCACAAAGCCAGCTGTATTCTAGTTATGAAACGGTCCTGGACCTTTTGAAGTCTCACGAGATCATGGACTTGATCTGATGTTGCGTTGCGTCAGTCAAGTGGGAATAAGCAACAACAACAACAAAAGTAAGGTGCATGTGATAGATATTAAGTTGCATAAGACGTACTTAAAGGTGCTTCCAGGATCTCTGAAAGGAGTGGAGGAGAGGTTCGAGGATCGCAAATGCTGCTCCGACAATATGGAGTCGATGGGAGTTATGAATTCTACCACCCTTTGCCATGATACTGAAGGTAAAGATTTCTGAGGAAACTGCGGTGCTCCTAAACATCGCTAAGTATTATGCTGAGCTGAACCCCCCTCCCACGCTCGAATAAAATATTAACGTCCCTTGATCAGGGTCTCAGAGATATCTCCGAAAGATAGGGGCTGAAAAGTCATAAAGGCTGTTTAAGTGTTTAGCTAATGCGGAATTAAAGGATTTTTTTTTAGTTAATGGAACATTGTTAAAGCTTCTTTTGATGCATACTCCTTTAGACTATATAGGAAGTACACAAAGGTATTTCTGGTCAATGTAAACTCTATGCATTACCCTACTACATGGAGCACTCATTCAACAAAGAGTATATGCATCTATAATATATCAACCTTAGTAGCATGTTTGCAGTTATACAGGATTACAAGGAAAGTCCTTCGCTTGGCTAATATCTCACGAACTATGGCAGCTAGTTATGTACTTCTTATACCATTGTATAGGGAACAGCCTGTGGCTCATACAATGAAAGCAGGGGGACCCCGTTTTTCGGGAGTTAGGGAGACCATCTCGGTCCCTTTTGCAGATAGGGAAAAAAAGTCAGCTAGAAAGTTTTAGAGCTAATCAAATTTAGTACAAAAACGTTTTAGTTCCGTAACAAAAGATGGAAAAGGACACTCCAAATGCGAAAAAAAGCGGAAAGCTGTCTGATTCATTGTGTCCGGGGCATGTTTACATTAAGTTGAAATGTCGTGCTTTAAGCTGATTCCACAGAGTACACAAATGCAAGGGCGGTATGACATCATTTCGTGAAACAGTGACGGGAATGGAACACTTTGCTATATATGCCATTACATTTACATAGGGTTTCCCATTGGATGACTGCTTACGCATTTTATGCGAATTCTCCATCTGTCAATGTACTCTGCTGGCTATTAAAATTGCTACACTATGAAGGCGGCATGCAACAAACGTCAACTTTGCATGAAAGGTACTGCATGCTGGGATATACAAATTATTAGCATTGCAGCGCATGCGCACAAACCAGGTATGAGTAACGCCATCTACATTCTGTATAGAAGGGAAGATTGCACTGCGGTTTCTCATTCGGAAATCGCATTTGAACATTGGTTGTTTGTGTGAAGGTCGTGTTATGCCTCGTGTAAGAAGGCGAAACTCCTACCAATACATGTAAATTCGCCTGCGGCAGGATCGTGGCCTATTAGGACTGCAGTTTATCGTTCCGCGACGTTGCTGCTCGCATTGGTCGGGATCCCATGCCTGTCAGGCGAATATGGAATTGACGGATCCTGGAGGGCCATACTGAACGCCATGCAGGATCCCAGTGGCCCCGGGCCACTAACGCCCGAGAAGACAGACATGTTGTCCTCTCGGCCTTGCAGGATCGTACAGACACGTCATGTACCCTGAGTCAGGAACTTGACTCGTTTGCAGGACAAAAAGTGTCCACACGGATAGTGCGACGACATCTGCAGCACCACAAACTATCAGCACGGTGACCATTGTTGCGGCTTCCTTTGACGCTGCAGCAGAGACAGACGCGCCTACAGTGGTTCGACGAACGACGACACTAGACACAGGAGTGGCACCACGTCGTCTTTTCAGACGAATCCCGGTTCTGCGTATATGATCATGATGGACGTATCCATGCGTGGAGACACCGAGGAGAACGAACGTTGCCAACTTGCATTCGCCATCGTCATACGGGTCCAGCACCTGGCGTGATGATATGGGGTGCCATTGGGTACACATCCCGGTTACCTCTCGTTGGCATAGTCTGTAATGTGGACAGCCGCCGTTACATTTCTGACGTGTTAAGGCCCGTGGCTGTACCCTATCTTCAAGACCTGTGTGACGCCATCTTTTAACAAGATAATGCAAGATCGCCTGTTGCTCATGCTGTCCTGACCTTCCTCGATACAGAGGGTGTTCGACTGCTGCCCTGGCCAACACGTTCTCTAGATCCGTCACCCATTGAGAACCTCGAGTCATTGGGTTGCCGAGAGACTGGCACGTCACCACACGCCAGCCACTACGATTGATGAACTCTGGCATTGAGTTTAAGCCGCATGGAATGATGCACCCGTATCTGTCATCCAAGCTCAATTAGACTCGATACCCAGCCGGAGAACAGCCGTTGTTGCTGCCAGATGTGGCAGCTCTGTGTACTGAATTCTGCATGCTGCGTACCCCAAACCACCTACAAATTTAATAATGTCTTCCACCCATTATACTGTATATGTACAATAAATAAGATTCTGCTATTTGCTTTCCTTCCTGGTGTAGCAATTTTAATGGCTAGCAGTGTATTTAAGGAAGGGAAATTGTCTGTTATGTAATACATTGCTTGTTATGCATCCACATATTGTTGTCTTGTCTAAACACTCGGTTGTTGCTTCCGATTGTCTTAATTTTCTGTGGGGATGCTGCACGGTCCCTTTCCATCTTTTGTTACAGAGCGAAAACATTTTTTTTTTAAATTTGAATCGTTCTACAACTTTCTAATTAATTTTTCCTCTTATCTACAAAAGGAATCGAGATGGTCCCCTATCCTCCCCAAAAACGAGCCAAGGGGTCCCCCTGGTCTCATTGTGTGGGCCACAGGGGGTTCTGTACAACGGCACAAGAAGTATATAGCTGGCAGCCACAGTTCGGAAGATATTGGCCTGAAGAAGGACTTTTCTTCTAATCCTGTATAAACGAATTTTAAGAAATTGGCATGCCTGCAATGCGTTTATTGAATGCGACATCGATAAAACTTATCTATTGCTTTCATGAGTTGTTCGTTTACTTACCCATTTCGTTGTAAGAGAAGATGATGCAGAGGACAACCCACAGTGAAATTCCCACTTGTCAGGAACTACTTGCATCGTCAGTCGCTTGAACTTTTGAAATGGGCAGTATTCGGAACACCCTCTCAGTGTCACTATTTCAGGAGGGTCCGTGTGCGAGTTCATGTTTGAAGAGTAGAAGTAGAGCACCCGAACAAAGTAGATCTCGCCAAACTTGTGAAGCTCAAGGACTACAGTAGAACCGAAAGGTGGTTCAACACCGTCGAAAGCACCAAAGATAGCCAACAGGCCTGCCAGACTGCTATTTTTCTTTTAAAAAAAGACAAATAAAATAAATAGAAAATAATACCATTGAAAAGGTGATACATATGGGCAAATCAAAATTAGCACGTGGGGCCATCTGATTCGTAATAAGACAAATACGTTTCATCGCTGAAACGTAAATAATATACAAAGAGAATCAGAAAATTTTAAGGGGCTCTCAGAAGAAAAAAAATCTATTGTAATTCACGGTAATGCCTCAGTCTGATATTACCTAATGGGCCTATTGAAAATCATTTACTCTTCAAGCCTTTTTAGCCTAGGGGTATGGTCAGAAACCTTTTTAAACGTATTCTAGATCTAAAAGACACAGAGGGTAGCAAAACAAAACCCAATCAACTTACTAAATTAAGATGTTTATAGGGGAAAATACATATCATATAAGTTCTCTAACATTTTAGCATAATACCAAAAAGTAATTAAAATATTGTCTAACAATTATAGTAAAAGTAGCAATAATAGAATTAGCAATTAAAAAAAATCAAGACAGCTGATCTTCTACCATGAGCGCGCAATTGGCGAAATACTGTTCTGAATGTACTGGCGGTTCTTTTAACAAGATGAACTGAGACAACCTTTTAGCAAATAGCGGTTTAAAGCATGTGAGGGCGACGTTTTCTTAAATAAATAATACGATGAGCGAAAAAAATCATATAGTGTAAAAATAGAATTGGAAGAATACACGGGCAGAAACGTTTGGCAGCACCCGTCTGCCAGTGAAGTCGCATGTGAAAACCTTCGTATCAGACAATGCAATGACCTGGTAGCGCCGCCAGTTAGGCCGCTCGAAAAATCGTGTCTTCTCGCCACCAGAAATCTGATTGCGCTGCCAAAGCAAATTTGGCCAAAGACGCCACCGTTACACATGTGACATGACGTGGTGACCACCGTAGACGCGCTTCCACCGTAACGTCGCATGAAAGGTGCTTTAATCGCAAAGTTTTTTATTTTGTGTGTGTGTGTGTGTGTGTGGAAATCCCAGACCACTCGACTGACCCTAGGGTTTTCAGAAGCCGTTTGAGTGGCCCGTGCGTGTGTGTGTGTTATTCTTTAATATTTTCTTAATATTCAGAAGTAAGGAAATTACAAGATCCATGAATACCCACTCCTAAGAGATAACTTTATAAAAGGAGATGGGTAAACATAGCAATTATAGTAGCATCAAATGACATAAAAACAGTTACATATAAAACAATTCCAATAAATCATTACATCATAACAACCAAAAAGATAAACACAGACAATAAAAAGAAAAATACAATAAACGCAGGTAAAAAATTAACTATCAATACGGAAAAAATTCTCAATTTCAACTGAATTACAAGTATAACCAGGCTTTGATAGCCCTGGAAAATATATATCTTTAATATAATGTTGCGCCCTTACCTTGGTAAACATCTTTGTAAAGAATAAAAACAAGGGATACGAGAAAAGCTATATGTTCCTACCAAAAAACAAAGTTAGGCTCTTGAACGGAAGATCGATAAATTTCTAAAAGCCTTTGGAAGGCCGATTTTCCAAAAAGTCGATAGATTTTTTCTATACAGATTTTTAAACACAAGTAAAAATGGGTTTTTCAAATATTTCCATATAGGTCATTTTAAAATTGTTGTCAAGAAGGCAATTTTTGAGGTATGATCTTAAAAATTTGTCATTATGAACTTTCCATAGCACTAGAAAACTACAAATGCTTTCTTTATAACCTTCTTTGTTAATTCTTACAATTAATTTAAAGATTCAATAACTTTTACTTCAAGGTTGCGTTGCACAGGTCCGAAAAAGAAGTTATCATCCTTTTTCGAGTTAAGGGTGAGCGTCAGTAAATTATCTGCCCTATCCGCGCTTTGTTAACTTTCGCGGCACGCATATTTCGCCGAAATTCTGCTCAAACAGTTGCGAAATATTTTCTTATAGATAAAATGCTACGCTTAGATTATATTAAAACTAAATTTAATACCCAATAAAACATAGAATATATGTTTTATTTTAATTTAAAATATTTTTGGTGCTGCCATCTGTTGTCGTAATTTAATTCATACCGACTATTTTTATTTTTTAATGAATATTTTTAAATATCTATTCCTTCTAATACGCTATTAAATACAACAACAAATCATATATAATGCCATAATCACGGAAACGTAATTGAACTTGGACTTGAAGACAAAGGAACTTGAAGATAAAACTGCAGTCCTCAGTGATGTACATTCAGATCCTTTATCAAATTTATAGAATGATAAATTACCTTTCCGTGATTGTGGCATTATTATATATGATCTGTTGTTGTATTTAACACTGTATTAGAAGGAATAGATATTTAAAAATGTTCATTAAAAAATAAAAATAATAGGTAGGAATTAAATTACGACAACAGATGGCAGCACCAAAAATATTTTGGATTAAAATAAAAAAATATATTCTATGTTTTTTAGGGCATTAAATTTAGTTTTAATATAATCTAAACATTGCATTTTATCTTTCAGAAAATATTTCGCAACTGTTTGAGCAGAATTACGGCGAAATATGTGTGCCGCGAAAGTTAACAAAGCGCGGATAGGGCAGAAAATTGACTGACGCTCACCCTTAAGTTTGGATCGTTCTGATTACCGCGGAAAGGAGTGTACAGGTTTTAAATACGATCTTTGAATGACTCCTGTCTGATTATCACTAAGAGAAGTAAGAAGTTATATTACTGGAATTTTCTATTCGTGTTGCGGCGTTTTTATCTTTCCAATTGTGAGGATGCAACATTCGCTCTTACTTTTACTCTTAGGGGTACAATGTAGATCTACCTCCTCGTGGCGTACCCTGGTAACGCAGATTCTGCGGCTAAATGATCTGCAACTTTCAGCGATGCGGCCAAAAATTTCTCAGAGCAATTCTTTTCGAATTCTCTAGTGGAATGCAGGGGGTATGTCCCAGTCCAAGACAGCAGATTTGTTTCAAACTTTGAATGTCTTTGACATTGATATTTTTGCTATTATGGAAACCAATCTTAATTATAAAAACACAAGTTATATCCTTTTAAAGGATGTCCTCTATTTATTGCCTCGTTTTAGACAAGGGGCGAGTAGTATTCTTGTGGGTATGAAGAGAGATATAACAACAGGCTTTAAGATCATGAAGGAAATGGGAAATGGTGATGATAGGAGCGAAATTGCGCATATTGATGTTTGGATGGAAAGGAGACTTTTATGGATTCTGGCTATCTACAGCTTCCCCGGAAATAAACCTGATTTTACTTTTCTTGTCTCTTCTTCGAGAACTATTTTTATTGGAAATTTTAATGCTCATTTCCTAATGTGGGGATACCACGATGTTAATTATGTGGCAAAGAAGCAGAGGATCTCCGAAATTCAAGCACATTTGAGCTGATGTATAATAGCCAAGATCCACATACCTACTTACATTATAATGGTGCAAAAACCACATCTGACCTCCTATTGGTCACATCTGATCTTATACATTCTACTAAACGAATGGTGATTGATGACCCAGGCTCAAGGCATCGTCATTGCTGCTGTCTCTTTCGCCATTGCAAAACATCAGCACAATAAGAATATCGTGGAATTTTAGAAATACCGACTGGAGGCTCTTTAAGGACCCTTGAACATAAACTTTGCATTACTTGTACATAAACTTTGTAAAATTTTCGTAATTACATAGAATTGTAATATCTTTTGGTGGTTATTTGGGACTTTTTATGTTCTATTTTAATTTTCCTTTGGTGAGAGGACTGACTGATCACTGTCATTTTCGTTTTGATGGAACTTTTGTTTGCGTGATTAATTGGGTGGTTCTATTTTTTATTAGTTTTAACTTGCTTGTCTTAGGTGCCTGGCCTGATGACGTCGGCGATTGTCCATAACAATGGTCATCATCGGTTCCCGTGCCCATTTTATGTCATCATGTTGCTGTTGTTTTTAATTACTTTATTTGTATAAATAGGCTGTATTGTTATATTATGTATGGATGCGATAAATTGTTAATATATTGTATTTCGATTGTTATCTTTATTGATTTTGGCAACTGGTCTGCTCCTGTACTTTTGTATTATTTTGAGATTTAATAAATATTCTGAGAGTGCTGCTGCGTCACTGTTTTGGTGGTGGCGCGGATTGTCTGAGTGTTTAACCTTGCGGGCAGGGCTTTGGCCTGCTAGATTGGTACTTCGGCCGTTTCCGTCTGCGTTCCTCGCAGGGGCTGGTGGCTGAGGTCTCACTCGGCAGGGTTTGGGTTTAGTGTCCCAGGGAGTGGTGGTTGCCGCTATCCTTCGGGTTCGAATAGCCCGCTGTTTGTTCTTGGTGTTGGGGATCTCCTTTCCCCCGGCCGGGGAAATAGTTGCTCTAAACCTTCGGGTGAGCCCCAGGGTCTGGTGTATGAAATTTCTATGTGAACACGGGGTCGGTTTGGGCAGAGCCGGGAATCGAACTCGGGTTCTCCGAGTGCAATTCCCGTGGTCTAACCACTGGGCCGTCCCACCCCTTCATTTATTTTCGCCAGTTGTTTTATTTATAAATTTATTAAAATAAAACAATAATACATGCAGTCAGATCGGTCCAGATATTTATAAAATAAGCCTGACTGGTAACCATATAAAAAATATCCAGCCCAAACTGGTCACAGATTGCGCTGGAGTTATAGAATGTGCAGAGCCCTAATATGCATATACGTCCTACGGAAACCATCAATCAACATAAAAGAACCCGTCTAATGGAGGCGTTCCCAAAGCTAGGATCCTATACCTACATCCGTGAGCCGGTTTAGCGCTTTTTAGCATTCTTCATGCTGGTAGGTATCGGGTATTCCGTGCTGGAGAGCGCTGAAAACACAATCGATCCACCGATACTGGTATCTGCAATGGGAACGAGATCCCATCCATATCAACATTTGTACACGAAGCAACACAAAGCAAATAAAAGTACGTAGACAAGTACGTACCCCTGAATAGACGTAATATTTTTGGTCGATGTCGTGGCCATTCATATGTTTATCCATCCTCTGAATCATCAGTCCAAGAAGAGGTCCTACAAGAAAGAAAAGTATATTCCGGATTTTACCATATAGACATGTTCATAAATAACATTTGAGTGCAAGCAGTTTGAAAAATCAAATTTCTCTAGAACTAAGGGCCACCATTTTACAAGGGAAAATGTAGAAATTGGGTCGAAATTTGGAATACAAATTTTCGATGGTATTACTTAAAACCTACCCTTAAAACACGAATTCACAATTTTTGACGAGACGCTTGAATGCGCACGTCTGTACAATGCATGTATTTACTATAGCTCAAAATCTATCCAACTCAATTTCTCGAAATGGATGAGTTAACTCATTTATGCATTACTCTGGTGCAGATTAAATTTTGGTACAATTGGGAAAAATTGCGCGTTTTTTTTTAAATGACCTTAAAAAATTGACAAAAAAATGAAAACGAATAATTATGTTTAATTGTATTAATTAATGCTTCAATATTCACTTTTTTATATGACAAAACAAGGAAAACCTGTCATGACGTTCAGATACATTTTGCCCGAAACATAGTTTGAGAGTTTGTTTTTACTTTCCCTGCAATACATGGTAATGTATAGGGAAAGTATTGGAATCATAACGAAAATCGCAACTCGAGTTTTCACAGGATCTACATGTTTCGAGACCTCTGGAATACGAAAAAAATTTTTTTAGCGTGATGTCTGTCTCTCTGTGTGTGTGTGTCTGTGCAATGTATGTATCCACTCTAACTCAAAAACTAATGAACCGAATTTCATAAAATTTAGTATGTAAGTCACTTGGGTGTGACCCTGGTGCTAATTAGTTTTTAGTACGATTCGGGATAAAAGAACCCGCCTTTTTTTGCAAAATGGCAAGCAAAAATTGCTTGTATCCACTCTAGCTGAAAAACTAATGGACCGAATTTTGCAAAATTCGGTAGATAAGTAGCTTGTGGGTGACCCTGGTGCTGATTAGATTTTGGTACGATTTGGAGAAAAATAACCTGCCTTTTTTGCAAAATGGCCCGCAAAAATCGTCAAAATCTAAAATAAAAAACTACGTTTGCTCAAATATATCCATTAAATGCTTGTTTTACACGTAATTTTTAATTTAAAAAAGAATAAGACTAACCTCATTACACTAGGACTAGCCGTTCTCGAGATATTTTAGTTTTTTCGTATTTTCTCTACGCCACCTTTGAAAATAAGTTCGGTTACCAAATAAGAACGAAAACTGAATTAAAAGTTAATTAAATTTAATTAAAATAAAGAGAACGTGAATATAAGTCTGCAGAGAAAGTCATGTGCTGACCACATCAGATTTTTAATTTTGGCAAAGGTGCCGTTTAGAAATGCGCAATATTTTATGTTACTAACTATATATGTTTTTATGCAATTAAGTATTATGTTACTTTTTAAAAAAATCATACATTTAAGTATCAATCAGACGGATTCTTTTGGTGCCTGGTTTCCCACTTTACAACTTATAGAGATTCCGAAAGAAATCGTCGATGACCGCAGACCCTCCCTAACCGTGTCCCTCAAAATAAGTTTTTGCAGACCCAATTGCCTTTTTGCAAGAGACCCAATTTTAATGAAGAAAATCGGAATTCCAAGTGGATTCAGTTTTCCTATAGGTCAACATGTTGCAAAATGTACCAGACTTTGCACCGACCTGCGATTATTTCCAGGAGAATCCTGATGAGAGGGCGTAACTGAAGATGTCAATCTAGTAAAGAAGCTAAGCTACAGAGAATATAACTTTTTCATTGGGATTTGGACTTACCAGCGGCAACTCTCTGCATGATTTGACTCTTGGCCAGCCAGGCGAAATGGATTTCGGACTGTTGCTTTAGTTCCGGCCAAAATCGGTCAGCCCAGTTCGGAGTGCTCAGGTTCAAGTTTTTCTGTATGTTGAGAAAGAAAAAAAAACATAAGATTTACTAAATTAGATGCTAATTTAAATTCTATTAACGGAATATGTGTTTCACTAAATGCCCAATAAACCATGAACTGATTAACCACTTCTATCCTTAGTACTAGTATAGAGATGGTAATGGATTAACCCTGTAGGTGTACGCACAGAGTGTGGATGTGGTGTCTACAGGTGATGCAATCATAGGAAACCGGTTTTAAAAATAATGCAACAAGTGGACATGAGTTTTAAAACAATAGGAAATGAATTTTTGACGCATCGCTTTACTCTTAAAGTAACTACATACTTATACTTTGTTTTCACCAAAAGCAACGAGCGCTGAGAACAGCGATAGGTAGAGAGAGAGAGAGAGAGAAGGGAAAAGATGAATTTTTTCAATACCAAGAGAATCGCTCTCACCAGCGTGAGAGCGATTAGACGAGGCAAGGCGATGCGTCTAAAATATCCTTCCTTTGTTTTTCGGCTTTTCAACCCTATGTACAGTAATGTTAGAACCTGTTTCCTTTGATCACATTGCCTGAATACTTCAGTAGTGGCAAACATTATGTATACGTACTCTTAGACCAGTCTCATACTGAGGAGGCAGCGGGGACAAAGTACATCGTACAGGTAGCAAATACAGAGCACTATTAGTGTTTCTTTCAGACATTTTATATTAACCTACTCTTTATTAATGTGATAGCATTTAGATATATTTATATAGGGCAAATAGAAAACTAGTCCCTCTAAAGTTTCACCCCTCCCCCTCCCCCCGGCCAAAAAGTCTTCAAAGAAACATCGAGCACCATGTATTTGGGTGGCAAACCAGTTGAGTTGATTTTGAGTGGCATGTTTTTCCCGTATAGCTGTAACTTTAGTGTCGCCGCCTGTCTCAAGATTCCTTAGTACATGATTTCCCTCAATGGTCCTTCTCATACACTGCACCGCTACGCATACTGTTAAATTGGTGCAATGTGCAACGAAAAATTCACTTTTGAACTGAAATGAATGTTAGTCTTTGCCGTCTGCTGCTTGCATTCTAGCCAGTGGGAAGGCACTGGAACTGTGCGCGCATGCTGACTTTCAATTTGGGAACGCTCCCTATTGGTGGCTTTTATGGCAAAACTATGAATATAGCCAATACAGCTTCGTTCAGTCTGGGCTCACTCTTCTACAACTTTGAAACCGGTTGCATGGTTGACACTTCGTCAACATGAGCGTACTAACTATAGAACCGCGAGGAATAACATCGGAGCTGGACTGACTGGGGATCGGTTGAAGATCGATATATGCCCTTTTTTTCGATTATCTACTCCATATCGAATGTTCCATGGCAAATATGTAATATTGTGAATTGTGGAGGGAGTGCAACCTCTAAAGATGGTCCCTGTACTACTTCTACAATACATATACACGTCCCTTGGTCGTCCCTGCAAAAGGGTGAACAAGCAATGATTCTGCGAAAAATGGACAGAGAAGGCTCAGTTGCAGAGGGGTTCACAGCAGGGCGCTTTTGGGGAGAGCTGACCCTTGACCGTTTCCGGCCGCACGTGCGCCCGGGTTCATGGGAATTTAGGCCCAGATGGCATCCATTAATTCTTGGGTGCTAACCAGCCCTCTGTCATGCCAACACCCAATGGCTGGCATGTAACTATACGCCGACCTATGGGAAAATGCAAGGGCTTCGGTTTCAAACCAATGGAAACCAGGGGCGTAGCCTTGTAGGAGGTGTCAATTTTCAGTGTGCGAGAGAGAGAGAGTTTTTGAGAGGGACTTGATTTTGTGATCTCGAGCAGTGAGGCCCTGATTTTGGGGGACGAGACGATAGGTCCCAACTCTTCGGACCCTGTGATGGGATTCCGACGCCTTCCGACACTCTGACGATTTGTCCGGTGAGATGCATACGCATGTATTTTACATACTTTATTGTTGGCACGAAATGTAATTTCTCTCTCTCTAGACAATTATAGAGTAATAGCTTCATATTCAGATGAATTGTTTATTTTGTGTAAAATTAACATAAGGGCATTTTTAACGTATCACATGTTTAGATACGAGTTAATTCCAAATTTTAATGCAGTCTAACCAAAGAGAGACTATAATGTTTTAAATGGATAATTTTTGAAATTTATTATTGAAAATTGTTAATTATAACGGGATCTATATTTTTGCACAGAGATGCTGTCTAAGATTAACCACGCCTATATTAGGATGTTAATAGAATCTTTTTCATTGTTAATTTTGTGTGTGAATAAATTCTGTTATTGTTTTATATCATGTCCACTGTCCTCATTTCGCATTAATAATTTCTAATATATTGTTGTTTGATTATCTGTATTTTTAATCGACAAGCCAATGTCGAAGATCTCTTTTATCGACAATAATGATTTTTTGCGTTCTGACCGGACGTGTGGTGGAAATCCACGCAACATCATATAAATACCAGTGCAAGAAGGCAGTTTTAAGTAACATAGACTAACTCCATGGATTTGATAGTCCCAGCCTGTCCCTGTTTATTGGTCACAAAACAGAAGTTTAAAAGATTACGATACATTTTCTACTCTCCTCCCCCATTGCATATATCCATCCATTTATTCGTGCTGAAGAGCATCCATAAGCGCGAAATCGGTTCAATACTGCCTTCGCTATCTAGAAGTGTGATTCCACGATTTTGGAAATATTTGTACTTTGCTCTTTATCATATTACTTTGCTTTATACCTGTTGAAAAAGTACGGGCAATAATGAAGGCTGACTTTGCTTACTTCTAGCTCGAGATTCTGGTAGAGTTCTCTGGCATCTGTTGGATTTCTGATTTCCATTCCTGAGTTGACCGACCAATACTTGTAAAGATTCTGTAAAAAAAAATATCAATACGATTTTGTGATTTAAATGGGTTACTTTGCATACATTGTGATTTAAACGTGCTCCTGTATTTTAAATACTTTTCTTGAGACTTAAATCGGTTACTTTGATATCATTGTTTTCCTGTATTCTAATTTGTTTAAGTTAATATTCAAATTCTAAAATCTCAAAGGCTTTTTCGTATTAGAATTCTCAAATATTGAAATTAATTTTTTATACTTCTCATTTCGTAATTATTTGTTAAATTAAGTTTTAATTTGAAACATTTCACAGCTCGCACACTTCATATGCGCGAGTCCATTCCAAGCTCAGCTTTTTGCAAGTATTTATTTGCTATAATTTATTTAAACTGTTCATTTTGCAGAAATAAATCATCAGTGCAATGCAAATTCGAACTCAAAAAGAATATGCCTACGTATTTAAATTTAGTTTAGCTTTCAATGTATTTCTGACTTTCTGTATTCTGTTCTATAACTAGAGAAAATACTTATTACTGAAGTAATAATTATTTTAATATTTATAATTAAGGAACTTTTAGCTAAAAATAATCAAAATTAAACATCACATTTTACTGTTGCGTCCAACGAGAACAGATGAAATTTTACTTAACGCTAGTGACACCTAGATATAATTTTGAAATCATTATTGTATTCGCAAGCTTTTCATTCTTGAGAGTTTTATTTGGTTCTCTCTAACTCCAGAACTCAAACGGATCCTTACCATGTACTCTGCGATGACTTTGCTGCCTTCTTCAGATTCGTACATTCTCGATGACGGCTCGTGGAGGCGAGGGCATATCAGCTCTGTCTCACTGAGCTGAGAACCGAAAGGAAAGAATAAGAATGTAACAAGGTGAAGGTTATTAAACGCTATTAATAATTAAAAACAACAATTTTACTGCATTAAATCTATGTTTTGAATTCAAAACAACCGACTTCTATCATTAAAATTCAATATTATATTCTAGAAAGTTAAATAAAAAAAAAATCATATAAAGCAGCATCACACACAATATTTATGGAAACAAGAGTTTCCAAAGGTCTTCTTCGCCAGGATGACCTACTGGAAAAACAAGATCGGAAACTGTTACCAATATTTTTAATAAAAGTTACGCAGTATAATTTTTCAAATTTAAATAAAAAAAATTTAATTCAAAAAAGAAATAACATTTTGCTTAGAATATCAGAATGCCCATTGATCGAAGTTTTCGTGACATTTATCCAATTTCTCGCTAAACCATGACCCTGACGTGTGCTTTATCAATGTACACAGATGAGAATTGAAAAATAGCGATAGGCAGAAAGGGATAATTCTGGTGAACTCATTCGTTAACTCAGTGAGTAATGCAGTTCCCTTACGATAGTCTACACTGCAACGGTAAGTTGAAATGAAATAAGTCTAATAAATCTATAAATGACTAGCAGCAGTATACCCGTTCTTCGTGCGGATTATATAATATATACTTAAAATTCACAATTTTGTGCAAATTCCTATAGTATTCTAAATCACATTGTTATTCAAAACATTCTATTAAAATATTTAATTTAATTCTCGAAGTATAAGAATCTCTGTTTTCCCTATACAAAATTATCTTCACACACAGCACTGAAGAATATCCTGGTTCCGTTTATAAAGAATTTTTGCAAAAAGCATGAAATTGGATCCATATATGCCAAAATGAAATTGGATCAACATATGCGAAAATGAAAGTGCTAAAATGGAATTAGAAGATAAATTCGTACAATTTTTATTCTGCTTCAACAATTGGCTAAATTCAATATAGGAGTTTGAAAATTTTTTGCTAAAATAAAATAGATGACTTAAGAAATTGAAAATATTAACAATCTCCGTAACCTTTCAACCTAAAAACTGTAATGGATATAATCCAGTCGAAAATGTAATTCCGATAAAATTTAATTTTATATACATTTCAAAATTATTTAAATCGGAAAAGATTTAAAAAGAATTATCTGTTGAATTATCTCATTAGGTTTAATCCTGTTGCTTAACAATACAATATCAATTTTTAACACTTTCCAACATAGTTGTAAGGTGTGTATGACTTTGGTCATTCTGTCTGTCTGGCCGTTTGCACGATAACTGCTGTATAAATGACTTTATCAAAGTGAAATTTTAGTATGTTGTTGAGACGGGCTGTGGGACATATGGGAATGAAAATGAATAATATCACCCAATTAGTTTCAGATTTTACCAGGGATAAAAAATGAAATACATTGAACCCTTTGGGACTCAATTTTTCAAATATTTTTTAAACAAGTTTAAAATTAACAAATTGAGTCAAAAATTTTAGGAAATATTCAAATTATCACATAAAATATACAAAAAATTCTTTTAGCAAAATATGTTGGGTAGTTTTTTAAAGAAAAATTGAAATAATAATTACACCCATGATATATGAAGAGATCGCGTGACTAGTTGCAAAATAAAATATGGCATCAATTGTTTTCTACTGTGTAAAGATCGTTATATTTAAAGATCGTTTCAATGTATATTTAGTGTTGCATCCGTCATTAAAACCGCTTTAGTTTTGCGTATTATCTGTGTATCAAAATTATGTGCCAACACAATTACAATGTTTTTTTTATTTTACACGATCACTAAACTTTGATCATTTCTACAACGAAGCCTAATTTTAACGTATGCAGAACGTAAACAAATCAAGCGATTGTAAGGTGAGTTGTATAAGAATTGCTGAATTTTTTTTCTCGCAAAGTTAATTAGCTCTAGAGTATGGAATATAAGTGATATGAATGAAATATTAATTGATTTTACATAGAGAAGCAGACGATTCATATTTCGATAACGTCATTTGAATTAAATTCATTTTGTTTTTCAATGATGTTTCAAGTTTTCAAATATAATAAATTACTGTAATAATGTGATAATTTAAAAAAATATCAGCGCTGAATGTATCGCCTTTTAGATATATTTAAATAAAATTGCATTTCAGTTGGAAAGTGTTTCATAATCAATGCTTTATGCATGATAGATTTTTTTTTACAAATAATTTGCGAAAAAATATCGTCTGTATAATACTACCTCTATGAGAAGTTCTTTTTTTATTAATATCTCGACAACCCCTGATTCCAGAAACTCGAAACATGAACTCAATTTTAAGTGGAGTTACTCCAAGACTATCGTTCTCACATGCAGCCGTTCTTACATGATGATGAGACAAACGCGTGCGCGCGCACACATACATATTAAGACAGATTTTTAATCTTATTTATGAGGCAGAACCTTTTCCAAGCCCTCCAGTTTCTTTCCCGGCTGCCAGGACAGGTCTCCTTGGATCGAGGGTTCGTTGTTCGGCTTGTAGAATCCAGACAGGAAGCACTGAGACAAGGAGGAACAGGGTGCTCCACGCTCGGAGGGATACAAATCCACCTGGAATGATATGCAGTGATAAAAGCTTATGACTAAAAGTACCTACAAGGACGGCAGCCTTAAGTGGGATCTGATTTTCGTAGAAAATAAAGAAAAATAATTCTGAAAGACAAGATGTAATCCCATCAGCTGGAAAACCCAAGTGTTCTTTTTAGAAATATTTTTACAAGTTTGAAAATGTGTTAATTATTTTTGCTATTTGGCGAGCTTCAACTTTCGTTGTTTCGTGGAATTGTGAATACGTAACAAATAGTGATGACTCGACCGTCTATTTAGAGAGAAGACGACTTAGAATCTCGAAATTTGATTATGGGTGGCAAGAATGTTGCCATACTATTGTTTTTACTAAACATTTTTCCTTGAAACATCTATTTCTTAAGATCTGTTGTAAATAAAGCATTGATGATGGCTAACATGGGTTCACTAAGAATAGGCGATTCACTAAGGATTTCCATTTTTTTTTTCTAAAATTTTAATTTTATATGTCACATCTATTTATCAAGATTTGACTATAAGTATAGCTTAGATGATAAATGATATGGATTCAGCATCTAATTCTGGTGGATCCTAAAAATTTCCCCTTCCCGTTCAAAAATTTTACTTAAAAATATCCATATTTCAAGATTGGATATAGATAGAGCTTGACTGATATGGATTCAGCATCAAATTAAGAAAGTGAGGGGGAAGGGGGGATTACTAAGGATTTCTACTTCCAGTCTAAAATTTTTCCTTAACACATCTATTTCCCAAGATTAGCTAAAGATAGAGTTTAGAGGATGACTGGTATGAATTCAGCATTACATCCCAGAAAGGGTTGGGGAACTGACTAAAGATTTCTTCTTTCGGTAAATTGCCTTGAAACATGTATCTTTCAAGATTGACTACAGATAAGAGTTTAGATGATCGAATTCCGGAAGGGGTTGGGAGGTTCACTAAGTATTTACACTAGCCGTTCTGGAGATGTCACTTTCAGTTTTCCAAAAATTCATATGACTGCACGAAATAGGTATACAAAAAGAAATGAAAAGTGCTTAATGGATCTGTCAACAATGACACACCATTTTCCATCCCATGAAGTGTCCTTGATAAGTTTCTTGTTTATATTGAGTAGGAAATACATATCAATTTTGCAAAATAATTGTATTTTATTTAAATGACTATTTTTTATAGATAAAAGCATTGGATTTCGTATCTAGTTTTGTATCATGAAATAATATACACTGTAAAACATTCTGTAACCTTTGCTCATTTTTTTTTCAGCTATATTGTTGATAATTTCTTCAAACTATCAGAAAAGCCGCAATTGCAGGCGTTCATAAAAATTCCAGCTGCATTACTGAAACACTCAGATAATTATCGTCTGCCGAAGCTTTATTTTTGTATTTATATATTTATGTATATATATATATATATATATATATATATTATCATAACTATCAGGAACCTTACTCCCTGCTACGGACAGTTGATTCCCCTGAAACTTTCAGTAATATGCTTGAAAATGTTTTACAGTGTACGTCGATATTAAATTTCATAAATTTTAAAGAAATTTTGCCGATTTCACTCGAGGAGGTCTTCTCTGTTAAATGAGAATGCTGATTTCTCATGGTTACAGAATACAGCATAACTTTGATGACGTCATTAATACAAACGACTGGATAACAACGTCATTAATAGAAACGAATCGATAGCAACGTCACTAATACAAACTAACACACAGTTTTACTGAACTGGTGAGTGGCAAAATATATGCGGAGGGTAGCTTGATTCCTTTTATTCAAAAGAATAAAAATAAACAAATTTCTTCTTAATAAACGTACCAGTTTTACTGATATTCAAAGTACCTAACTCAAAGGTTTTCGGGTTCATTTTTGTATCCCGAGAATACACTCACACATTCTCAAAACAGTATTCGTGGAATATGTGCTTCGGAGGAGTGCATATATGGTGTTTCAATAACAGACGCGGTTTTATTGTATAACATCCTGTAAGAAAAATGGGACGATCAACATAAACTGTGAAAGTGCGAGAATCATCTTACCTCTTCAGGCTGGGCGGTAACAAAGTCACTGTATTTCTTCCTCATACGCTGTCCCAGTTTGAATAGCTGGATCATACCGATCTGAGAAGGAAACAAACAATTTGGATCGCCAAAAGATAGATTTTGTTTTTCATAAATTCACACGAATCAAGCTGCATTCACAATGGTGCCGCATGCAAAAGTGTTGTGCTCATACAAGCGAATGGAATGAAAGAGATAAAAATCTCGTTGAGAGAAAAATATAAATAAAAAATCGTGCTCACCCTGTGCAGCGTGCGGCCACAAAATGCTATTTTATTACAGAATATTACATATTATGTATAATATTAGTCCGTGAGTCCAGTGGTGAGCAAGCACTGACCACCGGTGGGTTAATCGCTTCTGACTAAGGCTTGGTATATATACGAACTGACTCGTCAGATATATTGAAGCTGGCACTGTAACGCATTAGCGCTAATATGACACACAAGCGTTGTCTCCAGCCCGATTTGGGAACGCTGTGGGCTGGGGGTAAAAGAATGCCCGGAACTTGTCACACCAGAACGTCCACTTTGCTGCTTAATTAACTTTTTCTTTTCACTTTGTTGCTTAACTTTTGGACATGAGTGTATTTTTAAATATAGCTTAACGTGATGACATATTTCACTAAAGGTTAGGGAACACGTCAGTCCAGGATATAGTTAATACAAATCTAGGAATAGTATAAGAATTAAAAATACAACTGTTTATTGTCCAGGGAAATTGATAATAATAGCTGACGGTGAAACATAATTATGAAAATAACAGGAATTTAGTGAAGCACTACACGATTTTGAAGCAAAAAAGAGAATGACAAGAATAAATTAATTGTTGAGCATGCTGCTGTCTAATAGCATATCTCAATTTTCATCATGAAGGGAGTGGCGGAACTTGGTTACGCCCCCCCCCCCCCCCGGAGGTAACCTGAAAGAAACACTGTTATCAACCGATATTCTTAACACAGCTGCATTGAATCTTTTCCCTATCTGATATTCAAGTTTGTACAGAGAGTTTTCAATCAAGCTGTATAAAAATTGGCTGCTTAAAGCTAAGCCATAGGCGGATTGACCTCTACTACATTTTAAATGCTTGATGTTTCGTTTATTTGAATTCAATTTTCTTGTCTTCCGGCAAACTCTGAGCTCCTTATAAGAAACCATTTTTACATTTGTGTTATCACATGACCATCATGACAAATGAGTGAGTGCGTTGGTGTGAGCAGTAGGGCATGATGGGGTGCTGCTTCATGCATAGTAGATGTTGGACTTACCATCGCGATTTTGGCCGGCCCATGTTGCCAGAAAAATTTGTAAGGGTCCTTAGGGTACACAGTTTCAGGAGAGCGTTTTTCGTTATGAAACACCTAAAGGCAAGAAACAGAAAATTCAATGCATCAAACTGGATACTGTCAGATGATCCATGTAGGACGTAGGTAAATATGTAAAAATGGTATATGGGTGGTTAGTCATACCGAGAGAGTACCCCTGGATCTCTGAATATCGATATTAGTGTTCTAATAATTGAGGTACTCGGGCTCTCAGATGGGCGTATTTAGGGGGAGGGGTCAGGGGAAATTGATAATTTACTTAGAAGCCATTCCTTACAGAACATTTTAATAACATTACAAGTGAACTTTAATAGAAGGATTGGGGTTTGAACACAATTTTAACAAAATCAATAAATTTTCGTAATGCTAAAATAATATGATCACAAAACATCTGAATGTTATTTCTGCAATTAGAACATTCAGTTACAATTATGTGTTTTCTCCCACGTGTATATTAATAGACAATTTAAATTTATATCTAACCGGAAAACATAGAAGTGTTATTGCTTTTGGCAGAGGCGTAGAAAGATCAGGTGGTACCCGGTGCGGAAAACTTCTTGTCATCCCCCCCCCCCCCCCATTGAAATTATTAAAAGAAGGAAAGATAAGATACTTACAGTTGCACGTGTTATTTTCTGGTTTATTTACTGTGAGTACTTTGTGCTTGATTGTGTGTGTGTGATTTTTACACTGTGAGCATAAGCGCTTAAAACCCTTTTCTCCTAATTTTGCTCTCTGCAAATTTTAAAATCACATCATCAAAATCAATTCCTTTCGCTACAATGTTTTCAATTGACAAGATAACTAAGCCAGAGAGCCGAGTTTGACTCATGGGGGGGACCTAAGATAACTTTTCATTAATTTTAGTTTTGAAGAACTCCTCTCACATGATGCAACTGAAACACATAACGTTAACAAGAATCTTAAGGCTAAAGTCAGATTTGGTGCAGAATTTGAAAGTTCATATTCAACAACAAACTCTAAAAATCTTAAAGAAGACCATTTCAGATAATCTTCTTTTGAAACTTCTGCAGCTTGTAGATGTCTTCTTAGTCGTGGAATCAGTCTAAGAATTCCATCTTCAGAAAGTTCATCATTGTTTACGACTAAGTTTTGTATTAACTGTGGAAATTCGTCTTTCGATTCGTTTCTCGAAGTTGTGATTAGATTCTTGGGCTCAAGACCTGCAAATCGAGCTGATATACTTTCCATGTCTTTGCAGCGATTGTCGATTTCTTGATAAAACCTGTCAATGGACTCCAAAATTGATCTTTTCAATTCTTCATTCAATGTGAGTGGTTCATCTTCAGCCTTTTCTTCAGGCATCATTTTCTTCTTTCTGACGGTTCTTCTTTCCATTAAAGGAATGTCTATCTCTTCACAAGTGTTCGTTGCATACTGCAGTGCTATCTCCACGATCTCATTTTTTTTGTCTTTCAAAAAGGTCTCCAGACTTCTCATTTTGAAAATATACTTCTCAAAACTGATTCCAACGATCTGTAGGTATTTTTGAGTGTAGTTTACTTCTTCAAAGATATTACTCCAGAAATACAAAAAACATAAAAAGAAAAATCACATATTGCTGACAAAAGCGTTTCGACAGCTTCTGTAGGATCACAAAGTTCTTCTATAGCATCAACAATTTTCTTGAAAGTAACATATATAGGTTTTACAGCCTCGTAATGAGTACTCCATCTTGTATCTGAAAGTATCTTGACTGTACCTCCAACATTAGTTACAAGGATCGTTCATCTGTGTGCGGAAACCGAGAAAAAGCAGTACAGACTTTCTAAGGTCCTAAAAAAGGTTACACATTGTGAAACAGTAGCAAAAGAATGCACTCCACACAGATTAAGAGAGTGATTTGCACAAGGAACAAATAATGCTTTAGGATTAAGTTTACGAATCCTCGCTTGGACTCCAAAGTGTACTCCAACCATTGTAGATGCATTGTCATACCCCTGACCTCGACACAATGTGATATCCAGCCCTTTCTGTTCAATTGCCTTTATAATGTCTTCTGTTATGTCAAGGGCTTTCTTTCCAGTTAGCTGAAAATAGCCTAGAAATGACTCCTTTATTTCTACTTTTTTATTCTCGATATGAACATATCGAACTATTTCACACATCTGATCAATGTGCGAGATGTCTGGTGTGCTGTCAAAGATAATGCTATAATATTTTGCTTCCTTAATATCAAATAAAATCTTTTTCTTAACACTCTCGCTTAGAGGTGTGATAAACTCATTTTGTGTGATAGGGGACAGATAGCTTGTAAGTATTTTGCCTGTTTTTGACTGACCTGCCTGCTCTAGTTTGATCAAGTGTTCTCTTAGTACAGGACCATACTTTGATACCAGCTCAACTAGCTGTAGAAAATTTTCTCTGTTTTCTGCTAACGTATGCTCTCTGTGGCCACGGAATGGTAAATTTTGTTGAGCCAAAAATAATGTTACATCTAAGAGCCTTTTCAAAATAGCCCTCCATTTCCTCTTTTCTGTTTCTACAACAGTCTGGCTAAATTGATCAATCGTTTTGTTAGCAATTAGACTTGCTCGTAACGTTTTCCATTTTTCAAAACAAGTTAAATGTTGCTCAGAGTTTTCATGACTTTGAACTTTCGGATGAAGCTTCCACCAAGATTGAAAACCAGTCATAAACTTTGTTGGATTACCACTCAAACTTTTATCTGTGCCAAAGGGCCTACAACAACAACAGTATAAGCTTTGTTTTTTATATAAAGTAAACCATCCAGGTTCTCAATATTTCCTCACCAATTGATAACCTGATATAGAACCAATCAGATGTTAGTTGGCGGATAGAACCCTTTATTTTATCACCTGCTTTTGTAACTGTACTAAATGGATCCTCTTTGTTCTGATACGCTTCGCTACCCATTTTACTTAAGTCAACTCTTAGATTACCTGGAACAGGAAAAGGTCAATCAGATATGTCATTATACAAAATATTACTACTTATTTGCTCCCCTTCTGATCTATCATATCCTTCTAATTTGTGTTCTTCTAACTTAAATTCTTCCAATTTATGATCAAAATCAGAGCTAGAATCAGATCTGCTATCAGAATGATGAGTCACAGATGATGAGTCACCGATTGTTTACCTCTCGCTCAAGTACAAACTGCAGAGACAGACTTCGGCGGAAAGAAACACCCCTTCCCCTTTCCGGCCGTCCAAATAGTTTTTTAAAAGGGATGAGTCGGGCGGTCTGGGTCTTCAATCCCCTCCCCTTCCTTATCCATACCCTCTCCACTACACAGCATCGAATTCAGCCGTGTTTTGTTGTGTTTGTTGACTGAACTAAAAAATTTCAAACTTTCAATACATATTATGTTGACTTGTTGAGGTTAATTAATTGTCGGACGAAGTTATTAAATTCGTTTTAAATAATATTACTTTTTAAAAAAAAAGTATTGTGAGCGAGCCCCCCCCCCCCCCCCCAATTTTTATTTTATTTTAAAAACACATATTTTTGCCATTTTGTCACCCCCCTCAGTGATGACACCCGGGGCGGTCCGCACCCACCGCACCCCCTTCCTACGCCACTGGCTTTTGGCATGTTTATGCATCTCTAATTTGCTAGTTTGGTTGCTGTCTCCAGGAACGCAGGCTGTTGTCAAAGGGGGGATATTTTTTTAAGTTAGTGCACACTAATCTTTAAAAAGTGATGCATACTAACTTTTAAAAGGGCTATACACATTAATTTTTAAAATAAGATGCTCAAACCATCTATTATTATTTACTTTAACAATGCATATAATCACTTAAAAAGGTTAAATCAATAGCTCAGACGGTATTCACAGGCTGCAAGTCTTAGTTCTTATAGATTTCCTACCATGTAACTTTTAAAAGTCTCAGTTTTTTATTAGCTTTTGTTTTCCTTTTAATTTAATCAACTGTTTTACTTTTATTTTTTTAATAATTTGTTTTACTGCCAAATTTTTAATCAATTTAGTAATCAGATCACTATAACTTAATCTTCTTTTCATAATTATTTTCAAAATTTCCAGGTGAAATATGTGTAAGGGCACCAGTTTGTATGTATATTTACCAAACTTGTCTGTATTTTTTACCCTATAGAAGGCTTGTTGTGCCTCCAAGATTAAAAGAAATAAATCGGTTGATACGCTTACATTTTTGCTGACGCAGGTTTAATCCACAGTCAATTTTTAACCGCAGTTTTAGCAAATATTCAGAATTGTGATTTGTGATTGTTCGTAAAGCATTATCCTAGAAGATGCTGGACAGTCTTTTACAACAAGAAAATTCGGCGAATGCTGGAGCCTTGCAATTTTTAATGTGCTCATTTCTCCGACACCACCAATATTTCGGATAACTTGAAATAGCTTTTCTTCCTCGTTCGATAGAACTTTTATTTCTGTGAAAGGCGTTTTGTGTCTCTATGTGCAGAAAAACTACAGTACAATAACTTTTGAATATTTAGTACCTTTGAATATTTTGGGTACTCGAAAGCTAAGTGTAAGTAGTATTCTGAATATTTTGGGTACTCGAAAGCTAAGTGTAAGTAGTATTCTGAATATTTTGGGTACTCGAAAGCTAAGTGTAAGTAGTATTCTGAATATTTTGGGTACTCGAAAGCTAAGTGTAAGTAGTATTCTGAATATTTTGGGTACTCGAAAGCTAAGTGTAAGTAGTATTCTGAATATTTTGGGTACTCGAAAGCTAAGTGTAAGTAGTATTCTGAATATTTTGGGTACTCGAAAGCTAAGTGTAAGTAGTATTCTGAATATTTTGGGTACTCGAAATTTTGGGTACTCGAAAGCTAAGTGTAAGTAGTATTCTGAATATTTTGGGTACTCGAAAGCTAAGTGTAAGTAGTATTCTGAATATTTTGGGTACTCGAAAGCTAAGTGTAAGTAGTATTCTGAATATTTTGGGTACTCGAAAGCTAAGTGTAAGTAGTATTCTGAATATTTTGGGTACTCGAAAGCTAAGTGTAAGTAGTATTCTGAATATTTTGGGTACTCGAAAGCTAAGTGTAAGTAGTATTCTGAATATTTTGGGTACTCGAAAGCTAAGTGTAAGTAGTATTCTGAATATTTTGGGTACTCGAAAGCTAAGTGTAAGTAGTATTCTATCGGAACCCCCATTCTTCTTTTATCCAGGAAAAGTCAAGAAACATACAGATAGGGGATAAAATAGAATTTTTGGAGAGAAAAAAAAGTGAAATTTTACGTGAAGGTTACAATCAATTGAATACAATTAATTGACTAACTATACATAGAAATTTATACTTTAATCTTATAACATAACATCTTTGAAACTATTATTCTTTGGAATACCTGAATGAGAATAATAAAATAATAATAAAAAAATTAAAGAAAATGCGAAATAAGCACGGTTTTCCTTGTTGATTCAGGGCTCCATAGTTAAAAGCAGTGTTTCAGATGCGTTTGTTCAATTTCAATGACTAAACAGATCAAAATATCATTTTTTTTCTTAGTGTCTAAAACGATTCTCAGTTTTTAACACTTTACAACATAGTTGAAAAGTGTTTATGACTTTGTTCATTCTGTCTGTCCGTTCGAACGATAACTGTCGTAAAAATGACTGTGGGAGATATGGGAATATAAATGAATAATGTCACCCAATTAGTTTTGGATTGAACCCGGGTTGAAAACATGAAATACATTGAACCCTATAGGACATAATTCTACATTTTCTAAGCGAATTTAAAATTCACAAATTGCTTCGAAAGTTTTAGGAAATATTCAAATTATCCCATAGAAAATATGAAAAAAATTTCAGAAAAATATATTCAGTAGTTTTTTAAATAAAAATTAAAATAATAATCACACCCATTATATGAAGAGATCACTCGACTCACTTCAAAATAAAATATGGCATCCATCTTGTGTCAAAATCGTGATTTTTAAATTTCTTTTTAATTTATATTAAGTGTTGTATCCGTCCTAAAACCGCTTTATTTTTGCTTAATTTCTATGCATCTATATTCTGAAATAACGCAATTACAATATATTTGAGTTTAAGTGATCATCAAACTTTGATTACTTCTACAACGAAGCCTAATTTTCACTTATGAAGAATGTAAAAACATCAAGCTGTAATATGAGCTGTATAAGAATTAATTAATTTTTTAACTCAAAATTATTTAGATCTGGTGTCTGTATACAGTTGATATGAATGAAACATTCATTGATTTTATATAGAGAAGCAGACGATTTTATAGCAGACTTTTTCGACGAAGTTTTAAGCGTAGAGTTAAATTATTTTCACTTCCATGGTTTTAAGTTTTTAAGTAAAATAAATTGTTGTAGTATTGCGATGAATGAAATGAATGGAATAAAAGTGTATGAATGAAATATTTATTGCTTCTACATAGGGAGCCAGGCGATTTATATTTCAATGACGTCATTTGAATAAAGTTCATTTTTTTCGATGACGTTTTAAGTTTTCAAATATAATAAATTATAAAAATAATTTTAAATGATAATTTATTTTAATGATAAATTATAAAAATAATTTTAATGATAAATTATAAAAATAATTTTAATGATAATTTTAAAAATATTACCGCTTAATGTATCGCATTTTAGAGATTTTAAATAAAATTGCATTGCAATTGGAAAGCATTTCATAATCAATGTTTTATGCATGATTGATCTTTATTGTTAAAATATATTTTAACTCTTTTATTTCCATCCTATTTTTTCACCCGTAACATTACTTACATTTTACCCTCTCGTTTTTTAATCAACTATAAACGCCCGTGTTATTATTCCTACATTTGGATTTGGATGCCTCTGAAAAAAATTTCAGGTGTGTTTGTTACAACTAATAAAGAAACGAAAATTTGGTCTTTTACTTCCTCTCCCCAAAAATTTAAAATTGAGATAATTTTCTTTTAGTTTCGATGTGTTCGATTTTTTGATACCCCACTTGAATATTTTTGTTCTTTATTTCTCCTCACTCGAATATTTTTGCTCTCTTTCTCTCTGAAATTAACCTGAAATTTCCATGATATTTTTCCTGTGTTAGGATTTATCTCCAAATACATTTTTCTGTTTCTTGTTTACTGCTCTCCAAAATTAAAGAAAAAACCGAATGTTTAATTTCCCCCCATTACTTTCAAGTGGCTGAGAAAATAAAAATAAAATGTTCTTTTTTTCTCAGTCACAATGCCTGATTTTTTTATACCCCACTCAATTCGATATTTTTTATTATTTCTTTTATTTTAAAACCCTCATATTCCTTCTCTCACTCCCTTCTTTTTCTAAACGATTGCAAGCGTACCTGTTACTTTTCATGCTTAGGTTGGGATCCCTAAAATGAGTTTCAGCAGTTTTCGCTCATTGCTTCTTTCAAAACTAAGGCGGAAAAATGAAATTGTAAAGTGTTTATAGCCCCCCCCCCCCTCCAATGCAGTTATATAAAAGAAAATTTTCGTGTTTTTCTCCATGTTTTCAGATGCCCTTTTCCTTAATATTCTACTGTATTAGTTTATATATGTTTTATTTTTGAACGATTTTATAAATTCGAACGATTTTTCGGAAAACAGAAAAGTTAGCTAAAACCGATATTAACTTTCCTTATAGTTGAAAGCACGGGGTTTCCATATGAGACGGTAATCAAAAATGACTCAAGTATTTGACTAGGAGTGTACATCACCACAATTAAGGTCTGACTTACGAAAAGACCAGTAGCTTTTGCTCCCCCCCCCCCCCCCAACCTCTCCATTATTGAACATTTAAAAACTGTATACCACCCAGCAGTAAATAAGCGTTTAAAACATATAATATAAATAAATCGTACTCGAAATTAATTTAATTATTAACACATAAAGGTATCAGCTGATTTTATTTCACAGATATTATTTTCACTGAGGATAACATTTAAATGAAAACAAAATCTACGTTTAATAAATATCTACCAATGCATACTAATCGACAAATGTCCGTCTGTCTGTCACGCTTTATAAGCACTTCCCGAATAAATCTTGCAAACTGGTACACGGATCGATCGTTCGATAACACCCTCTGAAAAAATCGAATTTTTAAAAAATGTTCTATAGCGGGGTTACTCCACACCAAACGTTCGAAAAGTGAAACGTCATACAAGCATGCTTTGCGATAAGATAAAGATTTCAAATTTGGTGTATGGATAAATCGTTCGAAAGGAAGAAAATGTGCAATTTCAGATTTTCAAATATTTGCTACTTTAAGGGATGCCGCACACCAAAATGTTCGATTTGTCGAATAAATGAGAAACGTTTCCTTTAAAATTTGATAGTCTTAAAAGTTGGTATTTGTGCTAATAACTTGATAACCCCCCCCCCCCCCCCCCCCCCGAGAAGAATAGAGTTCTTCAAAAATGTTCATTTAAAGGGGTGATTTACAGAAAAACGTTCGAAAAGCGAAATGATAAAAAAACATACTTTGGGATGAGATAGAAACTTCAAACTTGGTGTATGTGTAAATCGTTCAAATGAAATAAAATGTGAAATTTCAGTCAAATTTTCCAATATTTGCTACTTTAGGTGGTACCGCACACCAAAATGTTCGATTTTCTGAATAATAAGAAACGCCTCCTTTAAAATGTGATAGAGGCTTGATATTTGGTATATGGGCCAATCATCTGATAAAAATGCTTAAGAAGAATAGTTTTTCAAAAATGTTCATTTAATATGGTTCTCCGCACAAGACGGTTCAAAAGGTGAAATGATAGAAAAAGCATGCTTCGCGATGAGATACAGACTTTTAATTTTGTGTATGGGTAAATAGTTCGAAAGAAAAAAAGTGTGTGATTGGAGTTTTCCAATATTTGCAACTTTAGAGGGTTTGCACACCAAAATGTTCGATTTGACAAATAAATAAGAAACGCCTCGTTTAAAATGGTATAGAGGCTTGAAATTTGGTACATAGGCCAATCTTTTGATAAAAAAGCCAAGAAGAGTAGTTTTTCGAAAATTTCATTTCAGGGGGGTCGGTGCTCTATACAAAAACGTTCGAACGATAAAATGATATAAAAAAAAGCATGCTTCGGAATGAGATAGAGACTTGGTGTATGGATAAATTTAGTGTGGGTAAATCGGATACTATCCTGTATAGTTTCTCCTTCATTCTGGAAAGTAAAATGAATTCTAAATAGCATTGGCTGTCTTTTTCGATATTGAGGGTGCTTTTGACAAAGTTCCCTTTAATAAAATCTAATTAATCTATTCTTTTAAATGGATATTAGTCAAATGTTTTAGTCAGGAAATCCCGACGTTTTTTTAATTCTTAAAAGTTAGAACATTCTTACGTGTGTTTAAAAATTTTATATCCATTATAACTATATATAAAAGTGAAATCATGTTTCATTTATTTTTCATTCAAAACTAATATTTTTAAAATATTTCCTAATATATATTGCTTTTTAATGTTCTCAATTACATTCTTATTTGCCTTCTTTGCGCTCATTCTACGATCATGGTATAATCATGCAAATGGAGCTAAATATAAAGTATAGAATTATGTTTAAAATACGTTATTCATTATTTGGCATTATAATATATTCTTATTCATTATTTAGGCGTCTATTTTAGCTATTTACTTAGTAACTATTGAAATATATTTTTTTAACAGTGCCGATATCTAGGTGACTTTCCATTATTGTATAGCCGTTATATTTAAATTGGTTTGCATTATGATTAATTTTTCAGAAATTTCAGTGCTTAGTTAAGGGGACGGTGAACGTTGAAATGAGCAAAAATCGATTAAAAAAAGTTTTAATGTATAACATTTTTTACACATTTAACATTTGCTTACGGGTGGGACAGCGTCCATCCCAAACGAAGAACCTCCCAAAAAGACAGGTATTTGAATACCCTATCCTAAACAGTTCGATCCCCCTTTACAGGCATTGGCGTCCATAGAAATCGCCGACAGAAACATTGCACTGTTGGCGATTTTCATGAACGCCAATGCCAGCAAAGGGGGATCGAACTGTTTGGGATAGGGTGTGTCCAATACCTGTCTTTTTGGGAGGTTCTTCGTTTGGGATGGACGCTGTCCCACCCGTAAACAAAAAGTTGAATGCATTTTTTTCGAAACTGAATTTTTAAAGGTTTTACATTTTTAAAATGCTCCATGCGTCTTAATTTTTGTCTTAAATGCATGGAATTTGGCAAGAATACACCTCTCATACTTTTTAATGAAACTGGGTGTGCATTTTATGATTGGACTTTATTGAGGTAATTAAAAGTGAATAAGAACCTAATTAAATGATGAAAATTCAGTTTTAATGCAGAAAAATATTTTTAAAAAATTAACTTTCTGAGGGATCTAAAAATAAATACCCAAATTTGTTCATAATGTGTTTTTGAGTGATCATAATGTAAAGTTAATCAAAAATGTGAACAAATGGCACGCAAGGAGCATTTTCAAATTTCCGTTAAAAAAATTAAATTAAAAAAAATATATATACAAAATTATAACAAAATTGAAAAAAAAAAATTAATGGTATTGTATATAGTAATGTTAAGAGGAATATTTATAAAAATTTTTACGTTTCTAAGTCAATAAATAAATGAAAAAATTTCAACGTCCACCGTCCCCTTAAATGAGTGTATGTTAAAGAAACAAAAATTTCTGAAATTAAAGATTTTTAAGAATTTATGCAGTATAAAAATGTACTTGTGTTCATTTTACACGTTCGAAATTTGTTTGAGATTGTTAAGATGGTAATAATAATACGTGAATATAAACAACATACGCATTATAGCAAGCATTTTCAGAGAGACTCGTACCCCTATAAAACTAGCATGATGATTGGTTTATCTAAAGTTTGTGACTCATCATTTTGAAGACCGCGGCCTGCCTTACTTATTTAGGAGGTGTTGTATAGACTCAGCATTAAAATATAGAGGGGGTTGGGGGAACTACTAAAGTTTTTTACTTCGGCTCAAAGATTTTCGCTGAAACATCCAAGTCTCAGAATCGCCTATGACTCATCGCCTATTAGATGATGACTGTTATGTATTCAGCATCAAATTTTGAAGGACATAGAGAGGTTTACTTTTACTAAGACGTTCCAATTTCGATTCTGGAGATGTCATTTCCGATTTTATCCAAATTCGTTTAGTTTTACAGAAGGCGCTTGCAGAAGAGTATAAAAATTCTTAAACAGTTGCTTCGAAACTGAAGTATACACCGCTTGACGTCGACTTCCTTCATAAAATTCTTGTTTGGAATTTTATATATGCAGTTCACGTCCTCTTACGTTTGAACCGATTAAAAAAAGTTCTCTTGAATCTATATTCAGTCTAACTAATTCAATCATTCTATAATACTTTCGAATTGTGTTATAAGTAGTTTGTTAAAATGGAAATTATAAAATGGAATGATGAAAATGGAAATTAGTTTCCAATTAAACACTTGCATATTCCAACTTATATGAGATTTAAAAAAAATTATCAAGGAAATACATAGATGATGTCGATACAATACTTAATCCATACAACGAAGAACAATGTAAGCTTTCCTATCACTTCACTAGAGTGGTTAACTTAGAACGAAAACACACATCGTCAGAAATTTTTACATTCAAACAGATTGTCCGTGCGCAAACCGGCCTTGGCATCGAACTCGCTCTTGGCGCGGTAGGCACAAAACAAGCCCGCCAAGAGAGAGTTCGACGCCAAGGCCGGTTTGCGCACGGACACAGATTATGCAAAATAATAATAATAATAATAATAAATTTTTTCGATTAGAATGTATGTTATCCCTCAAAAGTTCGAATTTAAATTGTGTACTCCGTTCCAACTCTTTCCCTATATACACGTCTTCATGTATTAAAGATAAAGTAAGATTGTAAATTGGATACCAGTCACTTGAAGTGACTGTTGATTTCATGCTTTGCGATAATTCAATTTGATGAACGAAAATAAAGCAAAATTAACTGAAGTGTGGCTCAACTCACCTATATCATATCAAGTTGTAAGATAGTTAAAAGGAGTTCAATAGGCGGCCTCGTGTTGGTGAGTTGCACGGCAAAATTTATAAAAGTGGGTCAGTTGCACGGCTAATGTTAAATCTGAAAAGGGTCAGTTGTATGGCAAGATTTAAACCTGATAAAAAAAAGGTTATTTGTACTGACTTGAGTTATGTAATAATGAATTATGATTTTGAGGAAGTACACGGTTACAATTTAAATTCATTTTTAAGATGACTGCATCATTGGATTTCACATATAACTTCGCAGTGCACTTTCTTTTAACGCATCTCCATTTCCATCCATCGGGAGTCTCATATTCTTTATAAAATGTGTATCCAGAGGAAACAAATAATTATTTCTTTCTCACTTAGCATAAATTCCATGGTACAAAATTATGCAAACACAAAATAGTGTAAACACGAAATGAAGCAAATACCGTATGACACGGAATTACCTATTTTCCAAATGGACCGACTTTTTTAGCCCTCCGCGCAGAGACCAGTTTAAGGTGTGCAACTGGCCGGTTTAGTTATCGCCGATACCCGTGCAATTGACCATTTTAAATTTTGTTAAAAGCGCACTTATGCCCCAATTTATTCATTTTTAAAGACTTGGGGACGGACATGCCTTCGGTCGTCGACCCCCCCCCCCCCCCCCCACAAGCACAACTTAGACTTAAGTTCTATCCATTTTATGAAACACCGTTTTCATATCTTTTTCTCTTCCCTAGAAGTTTAAAGGGAGGATCACATCTTCTCTTAGGTACTTCTCTAACCCTGTCCTTGAGATCTTGAGATAAGAGAAGAAAATATGAGGGAGTGCAACTAATCGGTGCCCTCACTTCTATGAATATATAATCCCATTGTTACAAAATAATTAAAAAGACTTTCAATATGCGGCTTCACTTCTAAATATATATAAAAGAGAAAACTTTTTAAAACTATCTTACAACAATGGGATTTTTACGGGCCATTCTGAGCATGATTCCGGAAGGAGGGATCAGAATCCGGGCAACTCAAATGGGATGAGAGGTTGTATGTCATCGCAAATGCGCATGCGTGTACAATTTCAAGAATATCGGCTTGGTAGAAGTGGGTCAAAAACTGATTCCAAGATTTGACCCCACCAGAAAATCCAATCGTAATAAAACATTGTAAAAAATAAAAACAAGTTTTATCGGAAATAGGGTACCATTTATGAATACACAGAAATCCTTTTTATCCCTCCCCCCCCCCAAAAAAAAAAAAAAATGTTTTACTCCAAACGAGTTTTTGGCTCACTTTACTTACAAATGTAAGCAAACTCGAAATATCTTCTAAACCATAAAATATAGATGTAAATAGTGATGGGCAAAAAATGTTCAGTAGGAAATTCAGTTTCCAGATCAATTAAGATTAAAGATTCTATATTAAAAAAACTATAAGAGATTTGCTTTTACAAATCTCTTATAGTTTTTGTCAAATTCGATAAGATTGAAAATGTTTCGTCTTAAAATTTGTAATACTTCTATCTCAGAAAATTGAAAGAATAAATATTAGAAACAATTGAGTAGAATTTTAAAATTCTTACAAGTATATATAATGGATTTCGGATCAGTTCTTACAAGAGTCACCGCAATCTTTTACGCATAAATTTGTATTCAATTTGTTCAATAATCGCAAGTTTCGTTTTCCAGTATATATGATAAATTATACAGGCCCATTTAATGTGAGATAATAGGACTTTTATTTGTTTACAGTAGATTCCTTCGGATGTTAGTAAACGTTCTGTGTAAGCATAATCAGTGTTTATTACAAATGCAAAATTTTACCAAAAGAAATCTTTTTTTTTTTTCTTTAAAGATAAAAAGTTCATTACATCCGAATATTTGTTATAGTGAGTTGTGTTTAAATACATGTAATATTCATAGAAAAATAAATCAAGGAGTATAATATAGCCTCCTTTAAGTAAAAAGAAATTCTCAATCCCGCGAGATGAAAATTCTTAATACCGAAATCAAGGAATTGTAAATTCTTAATATTGGAATCACAGGACTGTAAATTCTTAATATTGAAATCATAGAATTGTAAATTCTTAATACCGAAGTCAAAGGATTGTAAATTTTTAATACCGAAATCAAAGGATTGTAAAATTGTCCGGGGTTGCAATATTTAATCGCAGCTGCCTTATAAAGTGAAGAACGCGTTCTTTTTAAAAATAATTTGTAATTCCGTGGATGACTTGAACCTCTCGGATAGTACTGAATGGAATTACATTTTGGAGCAATACGATTATTTTATGCTTAAGGACTACTTTGAACAGGGCCTACAGTTTAATGTATATTTCGAACCGCTACCAGCATACATAGTCAGGGCAGGGCCCTCTACCTGCACCCAAAATTGAATTTAAACCTATCATCTGTGCATATGAAGGCTCCAGACGGCAGAAGCCTAAGCTATGAAAAGCCTAAGCTTCCGTTTCCATCTTTGGGCAATCTGTCTCTAAACAGTGTTTACGTTCGGATAGCTTTGCTTTCCTTAACAGTAAACAAACATTTTTGTAATAAAGAAATAATTCTTTTATAGTGCAGGTATTTTTTGAGATATTAAAATATTAAAACAATTCAAACTTACAATCTGAAGCAGTCGCAATTCTCCTTGGCATTCCTCTTGTAAAACCAGAAACAGCAACACAAGACATCCGAGTTTGTTCATTGTTACGTAGGTCTTTATAACAAATTGCTGTAATATTGATAAAAATAGCTTGATCGAAGTATAGTGCTTGAATAGACTGCGAGGTTTTCAGCGTTGCCTTCAAATAACCACAATTGGGTTCACTAGCTTCAACTCAAAAATGTTGAAACTTTTTTTTTTTTGAGTGATAACATTTATGCCATTCTATGAAGTTATAAACTGTACCGACTAAATAGAGAAAGTCATTGGACAGAGAATTATATATAGTGACTGAACAAAAATAATAAGTATCAAAAACAAATGTCTACAAAATTTTGACGAATATTAACTACAATAGAAGAAAACCAAATCCAATAGCGTAAAAAAAAAGATGTAAAATTTGCGAATTTTTCAAAAAGTTGTTGAGCTATCTTTTACAGACACCGATAAGATGTCACCATTCCTTCATTTTGCAGTTCGGAACAAAGTCTTGCAGCGGATCGACGTATGTATACATAACCTAGTCGTTCATCTTTAGACGATAACCTTAAAATTAACCTTATTGTAGGAGATGCCCACATGATATTGACTATTAAAAAAACACTCGAACATGCATGTCAACAATGAAAAATGCAAATGAGAGTTACTCAAAATTTGAAACGCCAAACGTTGTTATTTAACGGCTTACAAAACGGGAATCGAGCTAAGAGAGATGCAGCTTCCCTCTTGCAAACAAGAACGTATACTTTCGCGTCGAGAGAATTAAATTGAAACCTAGCCCCGAGCGGCTCAGGCAGCACTAATCGGGTTATTAAAAGCAAAATCGCCTTTCTGGAAGAAAGGCTCCAAAGCGGAAAAACTTTGAAGTTTGCAGTGGTCTCGAGTTACCATAGTGACTAGGTTCAGTGAACTGCGTTTGACATCTTTTTGGGGGGCGATTAATATGTAAGGAATGGGTGTGTGCTCAAGATTATTCAATTTCAGAAGAGAAGGTATGAAACAGCTGCGTGCGTCTGTTCAGCATATGTGTATTGAACACGTACGTTGCATTCAAATTCGATGGTATCTGTAATAATAAAAGAAGATGCCTGTGTCGTCTGTAGCGGAAAATGAAATTGTGTACACCGGTATTTCAGGACACGGGACTCTACGCCTCGGAGTTATATTTTAAAAATGCGAATTATATTTTTAGTTATTTTATGTTTCAGCACAATTTTTACACAAATGACCGGAAATAATTTTTCATAGCTTCCATCTTAACACCATCCGAAAAATCGAAAAATCCACTTTCAAATAAACTTTGACTGGAATCCATACAATGGAAAATCGAATTTTAAAAAAATATACAGTACTTTTCGCGTGTTGAAGACAGGATCTCCCTCCCTATCAGGAACCCTGTATCTATAATAATTGAGGCTCCTATACTACTAATAAAGAAAGATGTCTGTCTGTTTGTGCCGTCTGTAGCGAAAAACCTAAACGTCGTAAGGTCATAAAATTTCGTATGAATGTACTTCAAGACCTGGAACGATATGCCTCGATTTTTTTAAAATTCTAATTAGTTTTTGAGTCATTTCATGTTTTAATATGATTTTAGCGATTTCACACAAAACGGTTCCTTAGCGATCTAAAATATTATTGCAGAGCTTCCATCTAAACACCATTCGAAAGACTAAGATCTTCTCTTCGGAAAAAACTTTGAACGAATCCCTGCCATTAATAGATGAATTTTGGTGAATTTTTAATATATATATATATGTATATATATATATATATATATATTTATATATATATATATATATATATATATATATATATCACGTGTTTAAACCGTATCCCATTTTTATATTGCGAAATAAAATAATGGACTGGCAATCTTCATAATTTACCAGATGTTTCTTTGAATATCACGCACTGCTCCAACCGAAACATTCTGTTTCTTCTGTATTCCGTCCGTTAATTATGAATTTTTATGGGAAAACCTTATAAAATTTTCAAAAGAATTCTAACAGCTCACGAGACGATAAATTAACAGGTTTTTCCCTGTCCTTGAATGCACCTTGGGATGGGGTCAAGATCTGGTATATCGATGCGACGGTATCATCGAAAGTGAAGTCATATGCTTGAGAACTTATTTGCATTTCGAGTTGGTACTAGAGTCGAAAATACTACCAGTTTGTAAGAAATTTCATTTAATAAACATGTTGTTGATTTTAATCGAAGGAGCTGTGTAGCTCATGCAGTACGTCGAAAGAGCTTATATAAGGTGCCGAAAACCCAGACCACTCCACTGGCCCTAGGGCTTACAGTAGCAATTTGAGTGGCCGTTTATATAAGGTGCATCAAACGAGCATATTTAAAGCGTATTACGCCCACACCGACGGTAAAAGGCGTATTTTGGGGGAATCAGAGAAGCTTATTTATGGCGTATTAAAAGAGCTTACTAAATGTGTATCAAAAGAGTTTATTTAGGGCATATCCAAAGAGCTTGTACATCCGCATAGAGGGCAAAAGGCATATTTAGAGCGTAATACGTAGTCGTGTTAGGACGTAGCATTAGATGTGCCTAGAGCCAGGACCAAAGTGTAACCCGAACAGCGGTCTAAGGTATTATATTAGGTACTCATTTAGAGTTATATTCGCGTGTGTTTTATAATAAGCGTGTGTTCGTACAGTGGGCGACTAAGCTTTTCGGAAACCCTCATGAATGAATTCAATACTTCCCTGCTTTAAATTCCGGGCAAGGCCTGGTACAGTTTCTAGTTTAGAATAGATAAGGATAATTCTTGAGCATCTCGACAACTGTAAGAAAAGTTAGGTCAATTTATAGTAAGTACTGATGCTCAATTGGATAAAGGGAGTTTCAGTAAATCTATCGGAAAATAACGAAGAAGACTACAAAGCGAGATTGACGAAAAAGCCAATTAAAAAGTTGCAGAAAATTAAGAATCCACACTAAAACGGTTATAACCGTTTTTCGAGTATGGAACGAATTACATTGACGAGAATGAACAGATGGGTTGCTACGGAAAGTGAACCTATTGGGTGAAACTTGCTACTTTTTTATTGGTCTGTAATTTTTTGATAAATTTATTTGAAAATCGTGCCATGTCTCGAAAACGATTCGTGCTGGCGTTCTATAGTTTATGTGTGTGTGTCATTCGTTTCATAATAATAATAATAATAATAAAAAAATATTTGTATGAAATCATTATTTATTTAGCGGTATTGGAGGTTATAACACTTCAATGACATTTTCAAAAATGTATTCGTAAATCGCGTAATATCTTAAGAACGGTTCATGTTGGCGTTCTAGCATTTGTATCATTCGTTCTCTAATTTAAAAAAATTACATTTGAAATGATTATTTATTTATCATTATTAAAAGTCCTGATTTAAAAAAAAAAAATTCATATGAAAATTGGAAGCGGGGAGGGTGGGGGGGGTCGAACATTCAATTGCGGGGTGCGACAGCCCAGTGGTTAGCGTGCGGGAATTACTTGCTTTCGGACGGCCAGAGTTCAATTCCCGCCACTGCCCAAATTGCTGACGTGTTCACGCGGAGTACGATCACGTTAAACATGTGGGTTCATAAGTCTTTCCGAGAGGTTGGTGGTAGGGGAAGGAGGATACGGTCCCTGCGGTTGCCTCCCCCACTGGGTTCCGATCTGAATTGGATGGCACTCCCCGGCCGTCCAAATAGATACCTTATACCTTTCTGGTAGGGGTGATGTCCCATTTGATCTCTTCCCATTTTATCCTGCGTCTCTTGTTATTCCCATTTCGTCCTGTCTGCACCCCTCCTAATTACCTTGAGGTCCTCACCTGTTGGTAGAGGGGAAAACCGTTCCCCAATAGTCTCTTCTCTTCACAGCCCTCCTCGCCTGATTTGTTCTCCTTGCGGCCGTTCCATTTGGAATGACTTTACTTTGTTAAAAAAATATACAGTAAAGATAATTTCCCTTTGAGAAGATCTATGTTCGTCTATATCTATTTTATACATAACTAGCAGTATTCCCGTTTTCGTATTGAAAATACATTATAAAGAAACTTAAAATTTACCATCAGGTGCACATTCCTATAGAATTCTAAATGACATTGTTATTCAAAATATTCTATTACAATAATTAAATTAAAGCTCCAAAAAGGAAGTTCTCTATTCTCGCTATACAAAACTCAATATTTAGTATAGTAAAATGAAGGTCGCGTATACTGCACCCTATTTAAAATGACTGATGGGTAGGTCCCATAATTTTTTTTTTATTGTTAATATTGCTAATGAAGACAACATAGAATGAAAATCTCGAAAAATGAACAACCTGAAAATTTTTCTCACGAAGATGGTTAACAATCATTGATATATTTTTCTAATTGTCCGAACAAACATTTTTCATTTCTATTTAGAATAATTTACTTGCAATTTCCCAATCTGCCTTCGATTCGACAATATCTTTGACATTTAGGTCATTTTTTAATTACAAACAAATGTGCCTCTGTCTCAAAGAAACGTTCAGAGTTCTTTCAAAAATGCCATGAGTGACATATTATTTTAAAGAATTAGCTAATTGTCATAACATTAATAATTGATAAGTGATAAAAAAGCTCAACATTATTTTCTTTGGACATTAAATTGTGCAGCTTTATTTTATGAGATTATATTACTCCAGAACAGTGTTATAGTTTTTATTGTTAAAATACTAGATATCTTAATCGAAGCTGTACGATAAATATAAATCCTTTGGACGTTTATATCTCCAAACCTATTAGTTAAATATGTAAACATTTTTTTTTACTTATTTTGTTGAAAAGGAAAATATAGTGCACATTATGATTATATAAAATGATTTCAATATTTAAATATTTTTTCGAAAAGATCACAGTTTTTGTCCGAGCAATGATTTGCTTCACTTTGCTTATTTTCACTCGAAATATATTTGTAAATATAAGAGATAAATGTAAATAGTAAGCAACAAAATGCTCAATAGGAAATCTAGTTTCTTGATTTATAATTTGTTTTATTCAGTTTTTCAGAACATCCTAAAAATGTCACTTACCTTAAAGCACTTAAATACTTGTGAAGCAATTTTAAATTCCCTTCCCTACTTGATCATTCTAGAATTTTTCAGGTTTTATTTTTTACTGAAATCACCAATTATTTCCGATTTTGCGTGTCATTTTCTTTGTTTCAAATTTTTTGATATTGGCATTTCATTTTTTTTGTATTTCTAAGTTGAATGACCATTTGATATAAAATTTTGCTTTTATTATTATTAAGACTGCAGGCTACTAATTTTTCTTTAATTTAAGCGATAACTTTAGGTGATTTTTTATTCATTTAAATTTCTGTTTTATTGTTTAATTATTTATAAGCAATTTCTAAATTATCTTGATCGCAATATTTCGGTCATTTTTTTAAGTTATTTTATCAATTAATATGAACTCATCATTTTCATGTTAAAATTTCATCATTATGCTTTCTTTTTCATAACTACTAAATTATTTAATTATTTCATAACTACTAAATTCTTTATTTTTTTACTTTTCTGAATTTAAAAGTTTCAATATGGAATTTCGTATAAAAATGGCTAAAAAAATCGGATGTAATATTTTTTTAATTATTCGCATGGGCTAAAATTTCAGATTTTTACTGGTTTGGCTCGCAAATTCTAGTTCCCGAACTTGGTCTGAGTTTGAAGAAAATTTTGAAAACTAGTTACACACACACACACACACACATTATTAATTACTTTTACAAATTTACACTCAACATTTTCCCCAAATGTTTCCCAGCTTTCACTAGTAAATGATCAATTTAGGTACAACATATATGAGGAAATCAAAGTTTAAGAGTTTCTGGAAAATACCCACTAAAACCCAACAAAGCCCAATAAAATTCGGGTGGGTTGTGTTTTTAAAAAAATTCTGCGTTTTTCAAACCTTTCAAATTCAGATGTTTAGCACATTTGAATATAAATTATTTCGGGCCGGACCGGGCCGAGATTCAATGGTCTTTGAACACAGCTAGGCCGGGCTCGGGTTCTACACCTGTAAAGTTCTTCGAGCTCGGGCCGGGTTTAAGCATTGACTCTGTCGGGTGGGGTGAAAGTGAAACTGAATTTTTGACACACGGCCTTTACGTATGTCTATGTGTGTGTAAAGGCCTTTTGTAAGGCCTTTACACACACATACACATAGCCAGGATCTTGGGGTGTTGAAAATACTAAGTTTCGTTTATGTAATTTTTCAAGCAAGAAGAGGTATGACTCTTACCCCCTCCCCCCCCCTTTGCTTATGCTACTGTACACACTTACTGATATATACAAATATATGACCCTAAAAACGTTATATTGAAATTCAAACTTGTAAAGCGGTCAAAAATTGGAATTGTAATGTTTGACTAAGTTATAATACTTTTGCTACTATAGAGTACATCACAATACTAGAGAAAGTGATAGGTTAAAAAGTTTTGGATTCTGTTCGTCAATTAAGGGTTTGCACAACAACCACTACATAAACATATATATTCATGGTACTACAAAACAATTATAAGCATCCATTTCATAGGGATATCTGACAAGACAGGATTTACTCTATCTAAATTATTTAAATATATTTAAATAACGCCAAACAACATATTTACAAGCAATATTTTTAATTTGTTCTCCTCGGAGCTCTTCGGAACTCATCCCCTAAGGGAGTCATTTGCACCCTTCTCAGTTGGGAGAAAGGATGAGAAACAGGTGTACATTGGATAAGGGATGAAATGCAACTATTTTAAAAAAGGGTAGCGCAAGGGACGAAATGGGAAGAGAAGAAGTGGGAATAAACCCTGGTAGGTCGGACCGTCTGGGTTGAAAAAGAAGAACATTCAATTGAGTTTAAAATCAATAGGGTTTCAGTATTCACTGACTGTAATAATCATACTAAATGTTTTCCGTAACGCCTCATTTGTTCGGTAGTTATGACATCCACAGACACACGCACACCCACACATACACTAACATATAGTATACAAACACATACAGACATCCCCTCAAAAACGTTTGATTCGAAATTAGGGATGTTTTAAACATGATCTTCCTTCTAAAATTCGAATTCGAATTTTCGACCCCGTCACAATACTTTCCATACACATTAAGCAGAAACATACTCTTCAATACTATATGTAGGGAAAGCAATTATATTCATATTATTTCATATTTGAATAAAAAATATTCTAAATAGATATTCAAGAAGTTTTGTCACTAAGGTTAACCATCTAGTCAATGCACGCAGAATGGGCGTATGAAGAAAAAACTGTGTAAATTGGTAATCTTAGCTTTCAAAGTACTATTAAGTTAGCTTTGCAGCAGGTATACATGTAAACCACACATAATTTATATACTAGATTCTAATAAAATTCTGGAGTTCCCTAAATAATGAATGAATAAATGATGTGAGAAGCATAAAATTTCGGTAGGTGTGTAGAAAGGGGACCATGAACGATGACCATGTTTGCAGTGCCTCTAGTGGGAAATTTTAGTAGTTCACGACCAACTTTGAACCTAAGCGAGGTACAGAAAAAAAAAATGATTATATTTTGAATGGGAAAAGGTTGATGGATTGTGTGTGACGATGGTACTTAAGGAAAAATTTCATTATTTTTATCTAATTGTTTTTTCTTTCAATTAATACCATCCTTAACAATGTACACCTCCGGGGGGGGGGGGTAATTTGCCCACAGGGGGGCTAATGACGTCACGAACAAAAATAATTCGTACCGCGGCTAATTTTCACAACAATTATTAAAACTGTGAAGTCTCGTGATCATTGAGCCATAAATAATCACCTTTGTGCATAATTATGTCAAATTTTGTCCTATGCTGCCATGTTAAAAAATAAAAATGTAGAATAAAATTTGAGGTTTTCGCTCGAATTAAAAAAAATTCTATCTTGTTTTAGATTTCTGGATAACAAAGTTGTATATAGAGTTTCGTGAAAATCCATTAATATGTGTGGCTGCTATCGTATACACAACAGACATCAGACTAACAGACAGACGGTCATCACTCCAAAAATAGTCAAAAGGTGTTCAGAAGCTCTTAAAACATAGACTGGCATCAAAATCTCGAAATCAAAAATTTTCGGGAAAACAATAGTTTCTCAATACTACGTATGAGAAAGTGGAAATCAACAGTCTGATGCAGTCGAAATGGTTTTACTAGAATAACATCTTTAAATATTAAAATATCGAAATTAAAACCGTCTTTCCAAAATAGTTCAAAATACTGAAATATCGAAATTATAACCACTCTATTTGAAAAACTAAGAACCTGGATCAAAATCAAATTATATATCCTTGTAGGGCTTTCAAAGGGTTACAAATTACTTGCAACATGTTCCTAGTGTTTTTTAGCCGACTACCAAAACCATCATAGACTTCAAGCCAAAAATACCAAAATATTTTACCAACTTGCTTGACTACATATAAACTAAACTTGTACAATATAGCTAATGAGAGGAATCTAGTCTAGTGGCACATGGATACATACTAGAATTTCATATTTCCTATTATTTTCTTCAAACCTCTTCCATCAGTAAACATATTTAGAATCCTCAAGTTCACTCCCCTTCCTAATGTTTTTTAAAGCAAAACAAAATATCTTGTGCTTCTGCACCCATATTTCACCAATATTGAGCTGAAGCATTCGTGACATTTTATATGTTACAGCTTTTCCTTCCAGTAGAAAAATTTTAACAGGTCAACATATTAAAATAAAATATCGAAATAGTTCAAAAACTAGTAACTCGATCAAAAATCAAATTATATATCTTGATAAGAGTTTTCAAAGAGCTACAAATTACTTCTTATAATTTATAGCTAGCAGTTGCAGTTTTTAAAATATAAGTATTACAAACTTTAATAAGTTTTAATAATTTTCATATTTTTCAACTTGATAACACGATTTCTCGAATACTATAAGAGCTTTGTAAAAACAAATTATATATCTAAAAACTGGACTTACTTCTAAACATTTTTGCCGCTTACTATTTATATCTGTATTTTATAGTTTCAAAGATATTTCGAAGATATTCGAGTGAAAGTAAACAAAGTGAAAGAAAAACTCGCTCGGGCAAAAACTTTTTAGTTATTGAAATAATTTTGATATATTCGTAATCTGTACTCTATTTCCGACAAAACAAGCCAAAATTGTTTGCATTTTTATCTATTAGATTCGGAGATATAATCGTCCATGTTTACATTTTTCGTGACGCTCTGATTTCAGTCAGAGATACGCCCCCAAGCATAGGCATATCACAATATAAATTCCAAAGTTATAGAAAAAAGTTTAGTTAGTACGAAATGCCATCCTCATCCAAAAACAATTTGTTGAATGGAAGGCACAAAACGCTGTTGAATTAGAATTAGTTTTGGAAATTTGAATCGTCATATACTCGTATCCAAATTATAAATGATGCAATGATTACATATAAATTCATCAAGAAGTATGAAAACGCTGCTTTAGAGTTTTATTTTTTGGACGAGCACTTGCACCTACCTTCATCTGTATATTTTGAAAATATGTATGAACAGCATATTAATTTGCAGTGATTTGACTGTAAAAATGAAATTAAAGGCGGTTCGGAAAAATCCAAATCATTTGAGACAACATTTAGGTAGCAAGACAAGTTTCACCACATTCTATGTATTACTTTCCTTATATACATAATGTATAAGGAAAGTATTGTGATGGGGTCGAAAATTCGAATTCGAGTTTTCGACGGGAGACCATGTTTCAAGCATCCCTGATCATGAATCAAACATTTTTGAGGTAATGTCTGTGTATGTGTGTGTGTGAAAGCATGTGTGTATGTGTGTGAAAATATGTGTATGTGTGCGTGTGCGTGTGTTTGTGTGTGTGTGTGTGTGTGTGTGTGTCAGTGAGTCTGTGGAGACGATATCTCACGAACGCATGAAGCCATTCGAATGAAATTTAGTACAAAAATCACAATCCGTGAATACTGGAAGCTTATTGTTTTTAAACGCAATCGAATGTTCAGAACCCCCCTAAATTTTCGAGTGAAATTTTGAAAAAATCATTAAAAATTAAAACTTTTAATAAAGTTTCGCAAATAGACATTCCTTATGTAATTTTTCCTTAGAAAAATATTAACATGAACTTTAAAACGCTAGCATAAACCGTTCTCGAGATATTGCACATTTTTCAAATAAATTTATCAAGAAATCCCGTAAATTAAAAAAAATATATTAACTGTTGAGAAATATATTAACTTTTCATATGTAATATCATGCGATAAATTGGGTGACATCATTCTCGTGGATCTAGCTCGTTCCATTCATAAGAAAAGATACTTTGAGTAATACATTTGTATTTGAACGCCAATAGTCATTTATCTGCTATAAGAATAACTTATTTCATAATAACTTTATTCCGAATCGCACCAAAATCTAATCAGCACCAGGGTGACCCACAAGCGGCAATTTTTGCGGGCCATTTCGCAAAAAAAAGGCGGGTTCTTTTATCCCGAATCATACCCCCAAACTAATCAGCACCAGACTCGTCCACAAGTGACTTACCTACTAAATTTTATGAAATTCGGTCCATTAGATTTTTAGTTTGAGTGGATACAAAATCTGCACAGACAGACAGACAGACAGACATACACACAAACGTCACGCTAAAAATGGTTTAATCGTATTCTAGAGGTCCCGAAACGTGTAGATCCGTCGAAAACTCGAATTGCGGTTTTCGGAATGATTCCAATACTTTCCCTATACATTACCAAGTATTGCAGGGAAAGTAAAATTAAATTTTATAGGGAAACTTTATTTTTTCATCCCACAGCTCTGCATTTTTTTTTTCAACTTATGCATTGAAATATAATTAGAGAAGATTCCATTTTGTCGTCAACAAAACTTGTAAAGCGTGTCATTCGCGGTCTGTAACGAAAATGTGCACAGAGGATTAAAATTTTTTCCGTCGTTTTTACCGCAGATTTTGAATAATTTTACATGTTCTGCTATCATCAGTCGTGGGAACTCAAAAGACAAAATCACTACAATTAAAACAGATCTAATTGTATTTAAACTTGTTTCCTATGACTCAGAGGTTGAAATAAAGTTCTGAAAAGCTGACACTTATTTTATCTTTTATTTTGGACGGAATAAAACGTTTATTCTGAATTAGAATTATTATACTTATTGGGGAATTATTGTATTACATTGACATGTCACCACTATATACAGGGTGGTTAAAAAAGATGGGCCAAACTTTACGAGGTGGTAGTACACACGAAACCATTTCTCGTCATAGTTTACCGGGTCGAAAATGAAACGTAAATACGTGACAGGGCCAGTGGCGGCTCGTGTATAGACACTGTGGCACTGCGGGAACAACAGTGCTCTCTCTCCCTCACAGCCTCGCTTGCAGCTTCCTATGTGCGCATGCGCTCATCAGTCAAACACCGCTCTCTCTCCCTCGCAGCCTCACGTGCAGCTTCCTATGTGCGCATGCGCACATAAAAGTAAAAATAAGAATTAAAGACCCGCGTTCGATTACCGGCTCTGCCCAAACTGTCTCCGTGTTCACGCTGGTGGTAGGGGAAGGAAGGTACGGTCCATGTGGATGTTGCCCTACACTGGGTTCCGGTCAAAATTGGGTGGCATTGTCCCGGAATGTCCCTTACACCTTCTGGTACGTTGGACGGTCTGGGTCGAACAAACCTCTTTTAAAAACTGAAAACCTCCACTCCCCCCCTCACTACGCTAGGCTGCAACCCCGCGATTTCGACGTACGCGTGAAAATATGAAACTAGACTCTTTTCTAGAATCCTGATAATTTTGTGCGACTCCATCCCTCCGTTGCCTATTCCTTGCTGAAGTGAAGCAGAAACCTCGAAACCGGCTCAAGGATGGTGAGAGAATGACAGTCAGAGCACTTTTTCTTCTTCTAAATATGGGTTATTACTAGTCATATCGAAAGACTGGAAATTTATTGAACTATGCCCCAATTTTTATTTCTCTTATATACCTAGTATAATGTATAAGGAAAGTATTGTGACGGAAATTTATTGAACTACGCCCCAATTTTTACTTCTCTTATATACCTAGTATAATGTATAAGGAAAGTATTGTGACGGAAATTTATTGAACTACGCCCCAATTTTTACTTCTCTTATATACCTAGTATAATGTATAAGGAAAGTATTGTGACGGGGTCGAATTCGAGTTTTAGACGGGAGAGCACGTTTCAAGCATCCCTGAACACGAATCAAACGTTTTTAAGGTGATATCTGTGTGTGTGTGTGCGTGTGTCGGTGAGTCTGTGGAGACGATATTTCGTGAACGAATGCAGCGATTCGAACGAAATTGGGTACAAAAATTACAATCCATGAATACTGGAAGTAGGGTGACCAACTTTCGGCCATGAATTTAAGGGAGATTCAGTCTCAACAAATTTTTCGCAGCGCAACGAACTTTCACTCCAGAAAATGTTCATGGAATGGATAATAATAAGCAAAATTAATTTACATTATATATTATATACAGGACACAATATGGAATACAGATGTACAAATTTGCATGTTTCTTAGTACTAACTAACCTATACGTATTTGTCCACTACTGATGCTGCAGAACTAAGCATTTTGTTATTTTCTTGTGCAAATTTTAAAAACTCCTTACAACTATAGTCATAATTAATTGTTATCATTAGCTCAGACTTAATCAGTTGTAAGCTGCTTTGATTTCTTTGATCAGTCCATCTGTTGCTCATTAGCTGTTTCATCAGCTTGTTCAATGAAGTCCAGAAGCCTGATTTTAACACTACTAAGAGGATCAAAATACCTCACAACCAGTAGGAATATCTTTCTGTTCTTGTGATTGGAGGCATCAGTTGTAATAGAAAAAAAGTTGCTTGATTTTCCTGGATCCTTCAACACATCAATGAAGTCTTGCACACTTTTTGGTGCTAGAACATTTTTCACAATAGTCTCTGCCTTTGATCGGCCACAGGATCTTCTTCTTAGAGGACACAGGATCTTCTTCCACAGGATATCTTCTTAGCCAATTTAGAGTCATGGAAAATATCCTTCGATAACTTATTTGCGCAATCCATGCTCCTGTAGCTCATATTATGTTTTACAGTATGGAAAACCTACAATTCCCAAATCCTACCCAATCCTACAATTTATACAGGAATGTATTTCGCGGGAATAATATATAATTCAAATTTTGCGCTCTTGATTCTTAAAAAAATATATGGGAGAAATAGAAGGTCAATACGGGAAGCGGGAGGATTAAAAAAAAAATCTCAAATACGGGAGTTCCCGGGAAATACGGGAGGGTTGATCAACCTAACTGGAATTCTATCGTTTTCAAAAGCAATCGAATGTTTAGACCCCCCTCTTCCTAAATTTTCGAATGAAATTTTGAAAAAATCATCCCAAAATCAAAACCATGACATAAACTTTAGAACGCTTGCACGAACCGTTCTCGAGATACTGCACATTTTTCAAATAAATGCATCAAAAAATCCCATAAAATAAAAAAATGTGTTAACTATTGTAAAATTTGTTCACTTTTCATATGCAATATCATGCGATAAATTGGGTGACATCATTCTCGTGGATCTAGCTCGTTCTATTTATGAGAAATGTAACTTTGGGTAAAACTTTTGTATTTGGACACCAATAGTCATTTACCTGCTGTAAGAATAACTTATATCTCCGTCCATAACGCTTGGCGAGGTTTTGGGAACGAATTTGGTGGAATGTCCCCAACATGGCGAGTTTTTCAAATGTTGCCAAATTAACGAAAATGTCACCAAATTGATAAAAATGACTCTAAATTAATGAAAATGACGACTAATTGACGATAAACCACTATTTTGGGACGAATATAAGAGTCTACTATAAGAATAACCTATTTTTCCATCCTTAATGTTTGGCAAAATTTTGGTGACAAATTGATGAAACCGACGCTAAATCAATGAAATGACGACTCATTGATAAAAGTTCAATATATGGGAAAGAACATAAGAGTAGACTACAGGAATAACTCATTTCTCCATCCGTGCATCCGTCCGTAACACTTGGAGAGAAATTTAGCGGAACATCGCCAACTTGGCGACTATTATAAATGTTGCCAAAGTGACAAAAATATCGCCAAATAGATAAAAATGACACCAAATGGGAAGTAAAGTTTTCTGATTTCCGTCCTATGACGGGCATACCTTCTAGTATATAAGAAATGCTCTTCACTCCGTTTGTCTCTAATACTTGGTGATATATTTGGCGATCTTGTCTAGCAAAGTATCGCCAACATGACGATATTTATCCCCAGATTGACCAAAATATCGTCAAAATTGCAAAAATGTCGCTAAGTTAGTGAAAATTAAGCCTAATGGATGAATTAATTATTAAAATATTTTAATATATGGACTCTATCGCTTATTAAGGATGCTATCCATATTGATTATTGTCCATTTAGAGTCGCGCAAAATATAAGTTAATGTGATACTTTGAAATAGTTTTACATGGTGTCATCCGGAAAATCGCCCAATGTACAAATCAACGTTAAATACACAGTACCGTGGATCTTATACATTATTATTTGACTGTAAAAGGAGTCAATTCATTGCATTATATAAGGAAAGTCATATGCTGCCCACATCAGATTTTTGCTTTCCGTCTGGATTTACCGTCAAAATTACGGTACGATTATTTGAACTACGTGATTTTAGGAGGGTGCGTGACAGAGTCTGACGGATCGAAGTGCTAATCACGTATAAGTATAGGTAAGTACTCATCAGAATTCGACACACGTCTACGGAAGGGAGGGGAAATGAAACGAAGGACTTTAATATCGCAATGAGTCAAGTTTCGTTAACCTGGCATTGGCATTGCGTGTAAACATTTCACTGCAAATTTGGGATGGATAATAATGATGCATCCGACGCAGAGATGAATAATCATGGAATCCTACTTCCTCCCCAAAATTGGATCCTATGATTTTTGAATTAAACCTCGTGATCGAAGCATCCACACAAGTTGTAGTCCAAATTCGATACAGAATCAAGAACTATAAGAACGAAAAAATGTCAGATTATAAAAAGTAAATAAAATAAAATAAATCGATGCCGTTTTAAGGCAATTTTGAAATTTTTTGTCCTGTTGACGCTAATGAAAAAGCATTTTTCAGCGTCTTAGGACTCGCGCATAAAAACCACTTTTGATCTGTGGTCGAAGAGCTTTTATGGGTTTTCAGCTCCTCTTCCTAAAGATATAATTCACCATGTTAGGAAACAATTCCATTTCGCGAAATGGTGGCCAAAAAGGCTTTCTCGCAATGGCCTCCGCTAGATGGCTCTCCCGCGCATGAGACGTCAATGAACGAGTAATGAAGCGTAGGGTTATATAATGGTGCGAACGCCAATCAGTATCTCACAAAAAGAAAAAATACCCTCTCACGAATTCTAAACTTTATTTCTTTTTTAACATTTCATAAACAATTAAGGAAGCACAGATTGTGATTTAAAATCGTTTGATCTCTTATGTCACATATGTATTGCGCGAGTTAACTTTATTTAACTTATTATTAAAAGACGTTGTCACGAATTCTAACGGAAGATATTTATGTGACACAATAGGGTTATTGGCGACTGGTTGGTCCTAATCGGAAATGACATAAATAACACTCAAATGCGCAAGAATCTCAAGTGCAGCCTGTACAAAATACCTTCTGTCACCAACTATGCTCATTTGAATTCCAGAAATAATTCTTTGACAAACATTTCAGGTGTCCACGTATTACAGTCTCTGATGATACACTTTCGTGAGTTCATAATATCGATTCCTATTTACTAGACAATGTTTCATAACTTTAAAATGTTTCTTCTATTGCAACGTGTTACCGAGTTCTTGTTACTAACTTCTTTAATTCTCCGCTAGATATTCTGTCCTGCTTGATCCGTTTTTATAAATACAAAATTTTATTTAAAATTATGGGAAAATGTTTTTCTTCCTAACTGTTTTATATGAAATGTTGCATGAATCAAACAATGAATAGACATTTAATATCGAAATCGAATTGAAAGTCTGCTGCTTTGTTTCGTATACACATCCATAGTTTACGACAGATATTTGTTCAAATTTTATATGGTTATTCTCCACTTCACCGCTGTCACCTGTTTCAAGTTTCTAAAACCAGGGCTTGTTAAGATATTTACCAAAAACGAAAAATTGAACCGTCCATAGAAGTCGTATTAGTATTATACAGACGATTATTTTTATAAAATTTATTTCAAGAAAATTAAGGAATTAATTCAAATGTGTTTATACGGCAGACGATTTTTATTTCATTTATGGGATTTAAATGATAAATTTATAAAACAAATTTATAAATAAACGATATTACATACCCTGTTGCAAATATATATGTATATATATATATATATATATATACAATTAAATATTAATTGTAAATTTTATAAATTTCCGTATGTTACTTTGGTTCCAAAATTCCACAAATCACCTCTCAGTTTTAGAACGGTCATAATACCTTTACCACTACTGCTAGTAAGTACTTGCTAAACTGTTTAAATAGAATTAATAAATCTCTTAAATTTAAGAATTCCAGATATTTCATTTTGAACAATAGTTTTGATTTAGTTAATCACCTTAGCGAGCTTCCACATATTCTTGGTTTCCATACCTTTGATTTTAAAGACCTATTTAATAATACTGATATTAAGGATTTATGTAAAGTTATTATCTCTCTTTATCATGATTATCTCTCTTCCAATAATATTCCATTTAATGTCAAAAACTTTCCTATGCTATTCACTTTGTGTTATACAACAATTGTATTATTCAAGGTGATAACATATATTTACAAACATCTGGTGTACCTCAAGGGGGCTGTAGTAGTATTCTAGCTAACTTGTTGTTGTTATTGTTCTCGTGTTCTAATTAAGGAAAGAAATTTGCGCTGCTTCTGTTTGGTCTAAGACCCGGGGCATCCCTACGGTAGAAGTCCGATTTCTGCCCAATAAGACATCACAAACATCCATGCCCGCAGGCGGGACTCGAACCCGCAATCTGGCAGCCGAGCCATCACGAGGAAATCTAGCTAACTTATTTCTTTATTATTATGAATGTCATTTTTTCATTAATTCATATATTATATATCGATATGTTGACGACTTAATTTGTATTATCATCGATGATTCCTATCCAATTAATATTGATTTTTATCCCTCTAACCTAGAATTAATCCCTAATGAGCCTAGTGTTAGTTAAACTGTAAATTATTTAGAACTAAATTTAGATACCCTCAATAATCCTGTTATTACCTATCTTTATGATCCTGTTATTACCTATCTTATGGATTTTTATGACTTCACTATCATTAAGCTGCTATCATATCGATCTTTTAATTCTATTCAATTGTTCAGAAACATCATTTTAAACCAGCTATTTCGAAAACATCGAAACTTCATCGAAAAAACGTATGCTTCTCTAAGTAAAATCAATTAATGTTGCATTCATATCAGCTATATTGCAGACTCCATGAGCTAAATAATTTTGTGTTAAAAAAATTCAGCAATTCTTATACAATTCATTGATGTGTTTACATTCTCCATAAGTTAAAATTAGGCTTCGTTGTAGAAATAATCAAAGTTGGATGATCATTTAAACTCAAAAATATTGTAATTGCGTTGGCGCAGTATATAGATGCACAGAAAAAAATAAAAAACAAAGCGATTTTAGTACGGATGCAACACTAAATATAAATAAAAAAAGAACTTTAAAAATCACGATTTTGACACAAGATGGATGCCATATTTTATTTTGACTTCCATTCTCAGTGGTCTGTTTCTCCATGTTTGGGTGCTTCTGACTGGGCACGTATGGGGGATCAACCTTTGCAATGCATTGGTTCCGTGAGCGTTTGCCCGGGCTGGAAAAGCAGCTTTAAACGGGAATGAGGAGTCGCCATCCTCCTCTGCCATTGCATGCATTGTATTTGGTTTCCCCTCCATTGAACTTTATCCTCATTTTTGATTACAATAGTATATTTACTTCGGATTAAAGAGCAGCATCAGCGCCTGTTCCTTGCTAATATTGGTTTACATCTTTGTGATTGCTTATAGCACTTGTCGTATATTGTGTATATATATATATATATATATATATATATATATATATATATATTATGGGGTAATTTGAATATTTCCTAAAATTTTAGAAACAATTTTTGAATTTTAAATTTGTTTAAGAAATGTTTGAAAAATTGGGTCCCATAGGGTTCAATGTATTTCATCTTTTCAACCCGGATTCAATCAAAAACTAATTGGGTGATATTATTCATTTACATTACCATATGTCCCACAGACCGTCTCAACAACATACTAAAATTTCATTTTGATAAAGTCATTTTTACGGCAGTTATCGTGCGAACGGACAGACAGACAGGCAAATTGAAGAAAGTCATAAACATTTTTCAACTATGTTGTAAAGTGTTAAAAAGATGACATTTTAGTAAGCGGTGAATCCTAGCAGCTATATATAATACTTTCCAGGTATATGAAAATTAAGTGACTATAATTATTTCGAGGGAGTTTAGACCCTTATTCATAAAGTCAAACAGTGTCTTTTCCTAACAAGAGCTAAGAAAGAACTTTCTTTCCACTCAGACTCTTCGACCAACCCCAATTTGTAAGGTATAATCTAAGAAATAACTGTAAGATGGCAGATCAAGGAGCAATCGAATAGATAGATTTGGGACAAATGGTTCTAAATCTATCTATTCTTTCTTGGCCTGCCACCGTACTGTTAATTCTCAGCTGTTGTTGGGACAAGACACTGACCAGAGGAAGAGGGATCTACAATTGTAGTCAATTTTCATATGCGTGCTTTCTTAAAGGAAGTACACTTCCAAAAGTTAAGCACGCAATGCAAATTTTCATTTTTCGAAAACGTATTTGAATTTGAGTGGCTGAAAATCGCTGCGGATGTAGATGGCAGTATGCAAATATCGTATGTGACAGCCAATCACGATTGACTGTCCTTATATATGCTAATTAGGCAGTCGTTGAAGTCGCCAGCATTCTGAAGGGTTTGAGGAGGTGCATTTAAATGCTGATACGAAGTGTTTATAACTTTTGTAGGTTCATTTTTTATGATATTCGTGTTTCTATGGCTGATAGAGGACGAATGACAGATAATGAGCTCTGTCGTGCTGTCGAATGCATTAAAGCAGGACAGTCAATCAAAGATGTCGGTATTTTCTTTGGCGTTGATCATTCGGTAATTTTTCTATTATGGAAACAATTCCAAACAAGGCAACAGTTGTCCGAAGACCTGTGCCCGGTCGTCCAAGGCTTATCACCCCCTCTGATGATCGGTATATTACTATAGTAGCCAAGCACAATCGATGAGCGACCTCCACAACGGTTACATCCATGGTTGCAGCGGCACTTGGTAAGACAATATCTGCCAGTACTGTACGCTGAAGGCTCCACGTGAAAGGACTGTGCGTCCGAGTACCACGTTTTTGTGTTTCACTAACCGTCCAAGCCAGAGGGGTAAGATTAAAGTGGTGTCGTCAACATGTCAATTGGACTGTCTCAGATTGGTGCAACGTCCTGTTCACGGACGAGTCCAGATTTGACCTGGAATCAGACGATAAGCATGTAAGGATCTGGAGAGAACGAGGCACAGGCAATCAGGCCAAGAACATCATCAAACATCATGCATTCAGAGGTGGTAGCGTCATGGTGTGGGTTGGAATTTCAATGGGACATCGCACAGAGCTGCACATATTTAAAGGTGGTTCTGTGACGACTGCGCGATATCGGGATGAAGTCCTAGACCCCATTGCGAGATTCTACGCTGCAGCAGTTAGTTCTGATTTCCTCCGTATGGATGATAATGCCCGTCCCCATTTAGCATCGTTGACGGATACCTGGAAAGTGAGGACATTTCTCGTATGGAGCGGCAGTCTTATTCTCTGACCTTAATCCTATTGAAAACCTTTGAGATGCCCTTGGGTGTGCTGTCTCTGCACGTTTACCTCCTCCAGCTAGTCTCAGAGAGTTGTAAACTGCCCTATTGGAGAAATGGCCATTGCTCGCATCTGTAATGGTTGATCACCTCATTGAAAGCATATGGAAAATCGTTGTAAAGTTTGTGTGAAGATCCGGAGTGGTCACATACCATATTAATGCAAGTTTTGTTTGGTTTGTTTGCCTTTAAATACCATTTCGTTAATGACCCAAATGTAACGTCATCATATAACTTAAGAAAAGTAAATATTTTGTTTCATCTTTGTACATAATTCTTGTTTTCTTTAATGCATAAACATATTTGCTACCTTCATGTACAATTTTGAGTTAATCAAAGCTTTACTTTTCCATTTTTGTTGATTTTACCGTCCGTGTTTAACTTTTGGAAGCCATTATATTAGAAAGTTTTGTTTTATGCCTGTTACGACCTCAGGACTTAAATGATTGGTATTTTTGATTTAAGTCATCTGTTTTATTTTACCTAAGATGTTTCAAATTCGTATATTTCCTATTGTGTTTATCTGATTGCTGAAATGTAGAATGAAGATGGTACGTATATCTCTTTCTGTTTTAGCGTATGTTCGCCCAAACTTACCTAGTATTATTTGTAAATTGGTTTACAACCACGAGATTTTATCCTTCCGACCTTCCCGTGAGAATAATTTTGTATAGCAAGTACAGATATTATTATTTTCTTAAGAATTAGTTGCATTTTTAAGATTAGGTTACAACCGAACCTTTTTGTGTATCCCTAGCCTTACCTTACCGATATAAACAAAATGGAAAGATTCTCGAAAAATAAGGATGGGAACGTGCAGCTGTGATGAAGTTTCAATACAATAATCTACAGCTGTTTTGTTTTGGGAAAATCCTCATCTTTATCACAGATAACGCCATGGTCCTGGTAAGGAGATATAAAGACTTTCAAAAGTTTGACGGACGTTCTATTCAAGTCGTGTGGATTACAGAACACCACAGGTAAGGCTGATTTTATCTAAATGACACAAATTTCTCTGTCAGTTATTAGCTCTTGACGTTCATTGTATGCATGCATATACAGTGAAATCTCTAACGAATCCAAAGAAACCGCAGTTTTGATTTGTTGTTTTAAGAAATACGCTATATTGAAAACCCCAACATATGGCTAGAAACTAAAACTCAAAGCTCTATTTACATTCTGTATTATTCAAAAGTTTTTAAATTTCATGAATTTTGTAAATTAAATACCCTATTTGGAGCCTCTTGTCAAACACAGTTTATAACAAATGTTGGTGATAATACTTTGTTAAGTCTTAAATCTGGAAAATTTATAAATACCTTGAATTTTTCATTTGGATTGCTACTATAATTGAATTTCACTTTTAGTCATGCGAGATGTCTAATGTTAAAAATCCCCATGATAATTTAAAAACTCTCATAAATAATTTGGCATCACGTCTGATGTTAAAATAGCAAAATTAAGCACACATCCACAACAGAAGGTTTTCACTTTCTATAAGACGTACAAAAGTTTAAAAAAAGGCCATAGCGCTTTCGAGCATAAGTACTCTCTTCATCAGTGGCTACACATCAGTGGTGTAGCCACTGATGAAGAGCGTACTTATGCTCGAAAGCGCTATGGCCTTTTTTTAAACTTTTGTACGTCTTATAGAAGTGAAATAAAGACCTTCTGTTGTGGACGTGTGCTTAATTTTGCTATTAAAAACTGTCGTTTATACAATAATTTTGCATTCAGTGTTAATTTAATATTGATTTGATTAAAATGTTTCTGTATTGATATTTAAAGAACTGAATTTTCAATCTTATTTCTGCAGATCCAGATGAAGATCTTAGCGTTTTTCATCCTCGTCGGTTTGGCTTCGGCGTCAGTCCAGAGTAAGTACAAGACTAAGATTTGAAAATTTTGTAATGAATTGTGCACCCCCTCCCCCCATTTCCAGTGACATAAAGAAATTTAATGTGAGCAAGCAGCGCGGACTTTCTCTATAAAAGAAAAGTCGGTTTTCTTTCTTTCTAGCTCATAAAATTGAGTTTCATAGCCAAGATAAATGTCACAGTAAATAAGTTTGCTGCTTTTAAGAATACAACTTTCAAGTATTTCCTTGAAAATATTTTCCTCTAGTTAGAAACAGTCTGCTCTTATTACAAACTCTAAGATACAACTGCAATAGGCCGTTGTATCTTAACGTTTGTTAAAAAACACACTATTTCTGACTTGAGGGAGGCGGATCATGACTTACTCGAAATCCATGCACTCACCTAATTTGCGTATGCTTGCTTTCCTCAAGGCAGTACTTTAAAAATTGTACAAAATAATATGCATGAAACAGATGCTCATTTGAAATTATGTAGCATTTTCTGTTTTAAAATGATTTTCTCTTTCATTCGATGGCGACTTGTAGAATTTATTTTATGACCATTATTTCACGGATACGTGCAGGGAGGAAACTTGCATCGGAATATTTCATGCCCTTAGCCTCGCTGATATACGTGTGGAAATGATCGCATAGTTCAGAAGATATTTTGCTTTGGAAGAAAGAATTTCGAATTTCCCCTTTTACACGTTGAATGGACGAATGGCGATTTTAAAATCGGATAATTGAAGTAAAGAAATTGAGAAATGTTGCATCATAGCTAAAATTGTGTTATTGCTGAAAGGCGTATTCCATCACCGATTGTTAACCACTGTCATCTTTCAGAGCTGGATGATGCCACCGAACGATTCGTCATTGGTTTCTTGGAAGGGGTACAGAGTTCATCTCCACTTGTTGGCTACCCTGCACTGTAAGTACGCTTTAACATCTATTTTCGCAATGAGTAAATGTAAAACTAATTTTTAACACTTTACAACATAGTTGAAAAGCGTTTATGACTTTGTTCATTCTGTCTGTCTGTCTGTTGTCTGTTTCTCCGTTCCCACGATAACTGACGTAAAAATGACTTTATCAAAATGAAATTTTAGTATGTTGTTCAGACGGTCTGTGGTACCTATGGGAATATAAATGAATAATATCACTCAATTAGTTTTGGATTGAGCCCGGGTTGAAAAAATGAAATACATTGAACCCTATGGGACCTAATTTTTCAAACATTTTTTAAGCGAATTTAAAATTCACAAATTGCTTCGAAAATTTTAGGAAATATTCAAATTATCCCATAAAAAATATGAAAAAATTTCAGCAAAATATATTCGTTAGTTTTTAAAATAAAAATTAAAATAATAATTACACCTATATTATATGAAGAAAGAGATCGCGTGACCCACTTCAAAATAAAATATAGCATCCATCTTGTGTCAAAATCGTGATTTTTAAAATTCTTTTTAATTTATATTTAGTGATGTATCTGTCCTAAAACCGCTTTATTTTTGCTTAATTTTTGTGCATCTATATTCTGAAACAACGCAATTACAATATCTTTGAGTTTAAATGATCATCAAACTTTGATTATTTCTACAACGAAGCTTAATTTTCGCTTATGGAGAATGTAAACGTATCAAGCTGTAAGATGAGTTGTATAAGAATTGCTGAATTTTTAATGCAAAATTATTTAGTTCTGGAGTCCGCAATATAGCTGATATGAATGAAATATTCATTGATTTTACATACAGACGCAAACGATTTTATAGCAGACTTTTCCGATGAAGTTTTAAGAATAGAGTTAAATTACTTTTACCTCCATGGTAAAATAAATTATTGTAATATTGTGATGAATGAAAGGAATGGAATAAAATCGTATGAATAAAATATTTACTACTTTTACATAGAGCCAGGCGATTTACATTTCAATGACGTCATTTGAATAAAGTTCATTTGTTTTCAATGACTTTTTCAAATATAATAAATTATTGTAGTACTGTGATAATTTTTAAAATATGACGGCTGAATGTATCGCATTTTAGAGTTGTTTAAATAAAATTGCCTTGAAGTTGCAAAGTGTTTAATAATCAATGTTTTATGCATGATTGATTTTTCTTGTTTTATATACTATATAAAACTCAGTTCCATGAGTCAATAAATCTGTATTGTAATTTTGACGTTATATAGGGGGTTCCTAAAAAAGTCCTTAATTACGTTAATAACTTCCTAAGAAAGGTCCATGAACAGTGTTTCTTTCAGGCATACCTCGGGGGAGGGCGAAGTTCCGCCCCCCCCCCCGATCGAGTATTCGCACCCCCGGACACATTTTATGTTAACCTAGTTCCTATGTCTGTGACAGAGCATTTAGATATATTTATATAGGACAAATAGAAAATTTGACGCCGCCCTAAAATTTCCTTCGCCCCTCCCCCCGGCCCAAAAGTCCTGACAGAAACACTGTCCATGAGTGTACACGTTTGGCCTATTTACAGTAAAGGGACCATGCTCAGCGCTAGACTTAGCCTAACTGGTGCCCCCCACCACCTCTCGATATATCTGAAATGAACGGCACTACTTTTTCAACAACATAATTGTATTGTAGAGAAAGGTGTACAAAATGAAGTTTCTATATCTTTGAATGGGATTTAAATGATTGGCGGTTTTCTCATCATAGCCAAGTTGGCGAATGAGTCCAGTAATCCCCACATATCTTCAAAATAAATCTTTTCACTTTGCAAATCGATGGTATAAATGTTTTTTCAGGAAGCAGGCGTTAGTTTTTCAATGCTGCTTTTAATTTATTTATTTTTATTTATTTATTTATTTATTTTTATTTTTATTTTTTTTTTTTTTTTTTTTTTTTTGGGGGGGGGGGGTTCTAATGCGATGCGGGGACCCTCATGCCCCTGCATTAGACAGGCCTTGACCATGTTAGCTTGAATGAAAGAGCGCTCAGTGTAAAATTTAAAAAGTTAGGAACTCGCTAATAAAGCGAGATAAACAACAACAACAAAATAATAATTAAAAAAAAATTATTTACGCAAATAGTCAACAGCATTTCGTGCATAGCAGTTTTAGCTCCAAGTATTAAAATTCGAGTTAACGTGTTACAAACGGATCTTTAATGCATCTACATTATCAAAAAATCTGATGTGGGCAACACATGACTTTCCTTATATAATGCAATGAATTTATTACTTTTACAGTAAAAAAATAGGTTTTTCGTATAGTAGATACTAATATTCTTTCCAAGACATTGAATTTTCGACAATTAGTCGCCATTTTCATTGATTTAGCGTCATTTTTATCCATTTGGCGAGATGTTCGTTAATTTGGCAACATTTCAAAAAGTCGCCAAGTTGGCGACATTCCGCCAAATTCGTCGCCAAAATCTCGCCAAGCGGTATGCACTAAGAAATAAGTTATTCTTACAGCAGATAAATGACTATTGGCGCTCAAATACAAAAGCATTACTCAGAGTATCTTTTTTCATGAATGGAACGAGCTAGATGCACGAGTATGATGTCACCCAATTTATCGCATGGTATTACATATGAAAAGTGAACATGTTTATCAATAGGAAATATATTTTTTTAATTTTATATGACTTTTTGATATTTTTTTTTAAATGTACAATATCTCGAGAACGGTTCGTGTTAGCGTTCTAAAATTTATGTCAATCGTTTTCTAATGACAAATTACATAAGAAATGTCTATTTGCTTAACTTTATTAGTGGTTTTGATTTTTTGACGATTTTTTCAAAATTTCATTCGAAAATTTAGGGGGGTTCTGAACATTCGATTGCGTATAAAAACAATAGGCTTCCAGTGTTTACAGATTGTGATTTTTGTACCAAATTTCGTTCAAATCGGTCCATTCGTTCATCAGTTATCGTCTCCACAGACCCACTGACACACACACACACACACACACAGACATCACTTCAAAAATGTTTGATTCGTGATCAGGGATGTTTGAAACGTGCTCTCCCGTCGAAAACTCGAATTCGAATTTTCGACCCCGTCACAATACTTTCCTTATACATTATGTATATAAGGAAAGTAATTAATTTATATGCACGTGCAATAATGATGTATAAAAATATGGCATTAACTACAGGAATCGATGTCTGGCTATACCTGTTTGAGATGCCGTTTATAGCCGTTATACAATGCTCAAACTAGCTGCATCAGGGGCTGTTTGTTCCCAAAGTCAAAATAGCTCTCATTGCAACTCTCATTATACATGTATTGCTCTCATTATAAGTGCTATCTGCAATGAGAGTGCAATCCTAACTTAGAACTCCCTATAGGATAGGGTATGAAATGGGAAAATGTCTCGTTCAGCCTGAGATCAATGAAATTGAAGTTGAAAGATTATTACTTTTTTTTTCCTTATATACTTAGTATAATGTATAAGGAAAGTATTGTGACGGGGTCGAAAATTCGAATTCGAGTTTTTGACGGGAGAGCTCGTTTCAAGCATCCCTGATCACGAATCGAAGATTTTTTAGGTGATGTCTGTGTGTGTGTGTGTCAGTGAGTCTGTGAAGATCAGTGAGTCTGTGGAGTCAGTGAGTCTGTGAAGATTTGTGATATCTCACAAATGAATGGAGCTATTCGGACGGAATTTGGTACAAAAATTAATGAATGATCCGTGAATACCGGAAGCCTATTGCTTTTAAACGCAATCGAATGTTCAGAAGCCCCTTAAATTTTTGAGTGAAATTTGGAAAAACTCATAAAATCAAAACCTTTAATAAAATTACGTAAATAGTCATTTCTTACGTAATTTTTCTTTAGAAAACGATTGACATAAACTTTAGAAGCCTTACTAAGTTTACGTCATTCGTTTCTAAGTTACGTCATTCGTTTCTAAACTAAAGTTTACGTCATTCGTTTCTAAGGAAAAATGATTTATTTATCATATTGAAAGTCCTGATTTTTTCTAAAGTACATTAACAAATCTGACGAGGGCAGCACATGATTTTCCTTATACGATACAATGAATTTACTGCTTTCACATTCAAAAAATGATGGATAAGATCCACGGTAAAGTGTTTCTAACGTTGAATTGTACATTGGGCGCCAATTAACTTATATTTCGCGCAACTCTAAATTAACAATTATTGATATTGATAGCATTCTCAATAAACAATAAAGTATATATATTATATAAAATATCTTAATATATAATTCATCAATTAGGCGTCATTTTTGCAATTTTGATAATATTTTCATCAATCTGAAGTGAAATATAGCAGATGGCGTTAATTCGCTTGATTATTCGCCAAATGTTACAGACAAACAAAGGGAAGAGCATTTCTTATATACTTCAAGGTATGCCCGTCATACGACGGAATTCAAAATTTGCAAAACATGACCTCCCATTTGGCGCCATTTTTATCAATTTGGCGGCATTTTTGTCACTTTGGCAACACTTAAAAATGTTGACAAGTTGGAGATATCCCGCTAAATTTTTCGCCAAGGTACGGATGGGGAAATGTGCTATTCTTCTAGTCGATTCTTATTTTATTTCTTTTTACTTTTCCTGCAATACATGGTAATGTATAGGGAAAGTATTGGAATCATACCAAAAATCACAACTCGAGTTTTCGACGGATCTACAAGTTTCGAGACCTCTAGAATACGAAAACACTATTTTTAGCGTAACGTCTGTGTGTGAGTCTGTCTGTGCAATGTATGTATCCACTCTAATTAAAAAACTAATGGACCGAATTTCATAAAATTTGGTATGTAAGTCGCTTGTGTGAGACCCTGGTGCTGATTACTTTTGGGTAGAATTCGTAAAAACAAAACCCGCCTATTTTTTTGCGAAATGGTCCGTAAAAATTTCATGTATCCACTCTAGCTAAAATACTAATTGACCAAATTTTAAAAAGTTTGGTAGATAAGTTACTTGTAGGATACTCTGGTGCTGATTAGATTTTGGTACGATTCGGAAAAGAACAACCTGCCTTTTTTATGAAATGACCCTCAAAAATCGCCAAAATCTAAAAAAAAAAAAAGACTACGTATGCTGAAATGTATCAATTAAATTCTTGTTTTATACGCAACTTTTGACGAGGAAAAGAATATAACACACTGCATTATGCTTTAGGACTAACCGTTCTCAAGATATTTGTGATTTCTTGCACTTTTGTTTCGCCGCTATCGGAAAAATGTCCAATTACCAAATAAAAACAAAAATTGAATTAAAAATGCAAATTTAGTGTTATTTAGTGCAATTAAACTCAATCTAATGAATTATTAAAGAAATAAGGAAAATATGAATTTGAGTCTGCAGGGAAAGTCATGTGCTGCTCACATCAGATTTTTTTAATTTTATGTGATTTTTTGATAAATTTATTTGGAAAACGTGCAATATCTCGAGAACAGTTCATGTTAGCATTCTAATTTTGTGTCAATCGTTTTCTAAGGAAAAATTACATAAGAAATGATTATTTACGTAATTTTATTGAAGGTTTTGATTTTTATGATTTTTTTCAAAATTTTATTCGAACATTCGAGTATCTTCCAAACAAACATTCGATTGCATTTAAAAACAATAGACTTCCAGTATCTGCAGATTGTAATGTGTGTACCAAATTTTGTCCATCCGTTTGTGAGATATCGTTTCCACACACCCACGGGCATACACACGCACACACACACACATACGTCACCTCAAAAACGCTTGATTCGTGTCTGGAATGCTTGAAACTTACTCTCCCGTCGAAAACTCGAATTTTTCGACCCCTGTCATAATATTTTCCTTATATATTGTACTATGTATATAAAGAAAGTAAATAAGGGGCTCTTCCCAAACATTTAATTACGTTTAAAATCTATAGGGTTCCAGAATTTACTGACTGTAGCAATCGTACCCAACGAACTTTTGAAACTTTTCATTCCAGGGATACTTGAAATGTGCTCTCGCGTCGAAAACTCGAATTTTCGATCCCGTCACAATACTCTCCCTATACATTGACTTTCTATAGGGCAAGTAAAAATGTTTGCATAACTTTTCAGGTATGCTGAAGATGATATCCAGACAGAGTTGGGGCGCAAATTGAAGGATGGGCTGGACAGAGTACTCGAGAAGATAAAAGAAGCCGTGGATGCAGGACGGGAGGTGCGCAAGGATCTCGTCGATGAGGTGATTTCTCTTTTTTGCCATTTTTTACTAAAGTGCAGCAAGGTCTTCCTTGCCATCGACTCGAATACATTTCTGTTGCTGGCGCCGTTTCTCGGCGACTATTTAATCAATTTAAGCAAAATTTGAAACATTTATAAAGTTACAAGTCATGACGATGACCAAATTTTAAAATTCGATTTGTGGATTCGAAGTCAAATGTCTCCATAATAAGTCTACGGGGGAAAAGGATTTTTGAAACTTTCGCGTGCAATGGCCCGAAATAAGCCATTGTTGCCATTTAATGTTTTTTTATATGCGTGAAATACAGTTAGCAGTTAATTTAAAAGATTTTTAGTACTTAAAAAACAGATCACGTGGTATGTGGTGTAACATACTATTTAATGTCAACGTTGAGAACAGGTCCGGATACGAGGTTCAAGATCGTCCCAGAAAAAAGGGTCGTGATTAATCTTTTCGACTTCGAACCATAGTACACATTATAGATAAAAGAAAAAAAAAATCATTAAATCCAAAAGACCCGGCCCACCGGAAAATCCCGCCGTATCCGAGCCTGGTTGAGAAACAAATTATTTGGTTCCGAGGCTATGTCCAATGTTTTATATTGAAGGACAACCGTTTATTAAAACCATTTAGCTTAGAATAGGATTCATAAAAAAAACAATTAAATTTCAATATTTTTTAATTGTTATTGTGTTCTTGTAACAACGTTCGTTGTTTGTGATTATAGCACGGAGGCAAAAAGAACATTTGTTGGACTTTGTATTATTTTCCTTTTCTCTCAATGTAATACGTTAAGTTCTCGTATATACAATTCTATACAAGAAAACCCTTCTCTATGCCTGTCTTTCTGTAACGCTTAGCAATAAATTTGTTGATTTTTTGTAACATGTCTTCACACTGAAAAATATCGCCAAATTAACAAAAATGTCGCTTACTTTACGAAAATTCAATACATTGGAAAATTAAGTTGACTTGAAACATTATAATAACTGCCTTACATTTTTTTTTTCTCGTAACCTGTTGTTGCCAAATATTAAGCAATCAACGAAATAGTCTTCGATAAAGAACATTTCGTTTTCTTTATTGAAGAATATTTCAATAAAGAATACAATTTGTGTACACATGGGCTTCAGTTTAAGGAGCCTAGTATTGTTCAGAAACCAACTGAATTAAAAAAACTAGAATAGAAGACATTCACAATTCATAATTCACGTTTTACTCGTTTTGAGTCCTATTATCCTCTAAGAAATGCAAGCCGTTATATACCCTATGAGGAATGTTTTCGAAAAATTAAGTCAATTCTAGGAATTCCAGTTTAATCATCTCCGTTCGCGAATTTTCTAAAACGCGCCAGAAGACGACAGACACATTGGCAACATATCTTCGAATTTCTTGTCAATGTTGCCGAACTGGTCGCGAAATTCAAGCGATAGGGACCTTCTATTGGTGTCTGTAAAGGTTGTTTTACAGCGGCGATAGATTCAATACAGGAAAAGACAAGTCAGGTTATTTGTAATACAATTACGTAATTAAAGTAAAAAGCTGTTCAAGTAACAGAATTTTTAAACTCCGCTGAAGGCATGTGCACTTCCTTAACAGCGTCAAATTTGGCAAGTGGAATTTTTTTTTTGCCACTTTTCCCTATTGGATAAAATTATACCAAGGGACCAAGACGTGATAAACATTCAAATAATTGATTTTTACTTTTCCTACAATGCATGGTGATGTATAGCGAAAGTATTGGAATCATGTCGAAAATAGTAAATGTGAGTTTTCGACGGATCTGGAGACCTCTAGAACACGAAAAAAAAAAAATTTTTTTTTTAATGTGACGTCTGTGTCTATGTGTGCAACGTATGTATCCACTTTAACTAAAAATTAATTCACCCAATTTCATACAATTTTATAGGTAAAGTCACTTGTGGGTTAGCCCGGTGCTGATTAGATTTTGGTACGATTTGGTATAAAAAAACCTTTCCGTTTTTGCGAAATGACCCGCAAAAATCGTATGTATCCACTCTAGCCAAGAAACTATCTACCAAATTTCATAAAATTTGATAGCTAAGTCACTCGTGGTTTAGCCTGGTGCTAATTAGATTTTGGCACGATTTGGGAAAAAAGAACCTGTTTCTTTTTGCGGAATGGTTTCTTTTTGGTCCGCAAAAATCGTCAAAGTGTAAAATAAAAGACTACGTATGCTCAAATGTATTCTATCCATTAAATTATTGTTTCATACGTAATTTTTGAAGATGAAAAGAATAAGACCGACCCCCATTACTCTAGAACCAGCCGTTTTTGAGATATTTTAGGGTTTTTTTTGTTTTTGTTTTTTGCTACGCTACCTTTGAAAATACGTCCAGTGAAAAAGAAAGTTGAAATAAAAATGCCCGTTTAGTCTCATTTAGAATAATTCTGCGAATTATTTTGTGCCATTAAACTCAATTTAATTTAATTAATTATTACAGAAATAAAGAGAAAATGAATTCGAGTCTTTAGGGAAAGTTGTGTACTGTCCACGTCAGGTTTCTAGTTTCGTAGCTCAAAAAATAAGTGTTGCCGATTACAAAAATGTGTCATTCCGCGCATCTTTTATCTCATGGAAAGTAAACATTTTAAGCTTAAAGGTGGACAAAACAAGCGCCACAGCCATAAGGTTCGTTCAAGAAGCGTTTCATCAAAATGTGTTTTTTTCTGCTTTTGTACACTTTATGTAAATTCTACAGCATCTACATTTATGAAATTAAGAGTATAAAATTATGGGATTGTGCATGTATTAAACATTTAAGCTTAAATTGCTTGGTGTTTCTGAAAGATGTATATACGTGTTCGGACATTTCTAAACTCATATACATTTCTTTTTATAAAAACCACGCAATTCAAGTAAAAAAAAAAAAGCGAATACAGTTTATTAGTTGCACAGTTATAAATTTTATGCTTTTGCAAAATTTCATGAATGTGGATGCTGTATGATTTACAGAAAGTGCAGTACCAAATCAGAAAAAAGAATGGTATCAGAAAATGTGACATCTTAAAGCTTAAACTTTTCACTTTTCGTAGGATGAAAGGAACACAAATTATGTATTTTTGTAATCCACAGAACTCATCGGTTTGTTAAATGCTTATCATGTCTCAGTAACCTTTAAAAAAAAAAAAAAAAAAAAAAGAGGGTAGCACAAGATTTTTTTTTAAGAGGGGGGATAAATTTATTTCTGATAAATTTAGACGTTTTTAATGGATTTAAAAAATATTCATGTCCACTCATTTATACCCACGTTCGAGGCGCATGCCACGATGTTGTGACATTGAACAAAAGAAAGTAAATGACCCATTTATTAAATGTTTGATATCACAAGACTCAACAGCACAGTTTATAAGTGACTGGAAATGACTCCCCACCTTCCTTTCACCAGCTCAAGACACTTCACCAAAAGCTGCGAGACATCAAGGTCGACATTGGGAAAAAGAGCCGAGAAACCCTGGAGTATCTGAAAGAGCAGGCTCGCGACTACCTGAAAAAAGTACTCGAGAAATTGGGACTTAACAGGTGATTACATTTCAAACTCATTTTGCTTCGAATTTAAAGCCTCCTTTCTCGTCATATCACACAATGTTATGTTCTTGAGAATGTCTTTCCCAATAACTTCAGATTGAAAGGTTTCTGAGTGTACACGTAACGTGAGGTCTATATAGTAAAGAGACTCTACCTGATCAAGAGGGATTGCAACGCCCTTAGTGGAGAATTGAAGAAATTAGGAACACGAACTATCGGGAACAGAGCGAAATAGAAGAAAAATGCATTGTCTCCCTAATGAATAGCAATCGACACTTAATTGGTTATAAGTAGGAAGCATTTATCAAATGGTTACAGAAGGTACTTATCAATTGATTACAGGAGGCATTTATCGAATGGTTACAGGATGCATTTATCAAATGGTTACTGGAGGCATTTACCAATTGGTTACAGAAGGCATTTACCAATTGGTTACAAGAAGTATTCATCAATTGGTTACAGAAGGCGTTTATTTAGCACAATATGGTTATAAGCGATGTGTTATCCTATTCAGGAATGATCCAATAAACAATACTTCAATGTGCAGGAAGCTGGTGTTGAGAGTCTATTCGAATTTCAGAAGCATAGCAGATGTTGCAGCATCTAGCCACCAAAGAAGTAGGACGGGTATTTACCGCCTTCCATGTACGCATTTCATGCGTTCCTGGGGCCGATTCCTATTCGTTTGACAATGCTCTATAACTTTGACATTTTTCTTCTACCTCGTTGTGTTTCAGAGTTCCTGTTCTTAACTTCTTCAAGACTCCGCTAAAGGTATCACAATCACTTAAATTCAATGGGGCATGATCGCTTTACTACGAATAAACTTAACGTGTACACTTTAACGTGTACAGACCTAACGTGTGCTTTGGGTCCTTAAGGACTTTTTTAAGAAACCTGTATACTTTTGCACTTCATTGGTGGCAATCAAATTTCCTATTTTATGTTTTTATTAAAAAGAATCCATTTCTCAGAATCTATTATAGACAGGGTATAGATAATGACTGATATAGATCCAGCAATTAATTTCGAAGGAGGTAGAGGTTGGTTCTCTTCTCACTTTCGCTTATTTTTCCATTTCCGGATCAGAAATTTTCATGTTCCTTGAAACATCTATTTTTCAAGATTAGCTACAAATAGAACTTGGATGATAACTGATACAGATTTAGAATAATATTCTTGAATAGAGCAGGTGGCTAACTAAAAATGTCTATTTCTGATTCCTTTTCCGTTTTCGCCTCAAAATTTTTCCTTGAAACATCTATTATTCAAGATTGACTATAGATAGCGTTTAGACAATGACTGATCTGAATTTAGCTTTATATTTTGGAGGGTATAGGATGATTCAATAAGAATTTACAATTCAGAGTCCCGAGATGCCATTTTCGATTAAAAAATTTACGTTTTTTTCCAGCATCTATTTTTCAGAATTGGCTGTAGAAAGAGCTTGGATGACATCTGATATGGATTCAGTATCAAATTTCGGAAGGCGTGGTGATTCACTAACGATTTTTGTTTCTGGTTTCTTCTTGCTTTCGGTTCAAATATTTTTTCCTTTCAGGATTTCTCCGGATTGGCTATAGATAAAGCTTAGACTCATATGAATTCTGTATGAAAACAGTGTAAAAGAGAATAAAAATTCTAAATAGCTCCGCGGAAAAGAAAATGAAGCGTACACACCTTTTGCCTCCTTATGAAGGCTACTTCATAAATTTCTTGTATATGCAGAATTGTGATAATAAAACAAACGATAAAGATGTATTATTGAAATATTTCTATAAATGTATAAACAATCTGTAAAAAAGCTATTAGCTACTATAGTATTTGACTTCTATTCATTTTCAGAGCCGAAAGCGACATCAACACCGAATTAGGACAAAAACTTAAGGACGGTCTGGATCGAGTTCTCGAGAAAATAAAGGAGGCGGTCGACGAAGGACGCGTTGTGGGTAAAGAACTCGTGGATGAGGTACTTTTTTGTTTTACCACATCTATTGTGATTGACACCAGTAAATGCCGCGACATTTAAAAGTTAATTGTTTACTAAAACCGTTACCTTACTGTTACCGTTCATTCACTGCGTTATCGGTAGTCATTTGAACAGATCGGTATCAGAAATCGATACTATACCAATCTTAATACATTAAAATCGAAGACAACCAAAAATTAAGTTTAAGAGTCTTTTATTAAAATCTCCTTTTTGTGATGTATAAAATCACACGGCCATAACGCTTACGGTCAATATTAAGCGCCATAGTATATGTGTATACTTACAAACATACTAAAGATATTAACTTACTAATACGGTCGGATGCGTTTTATCAGTATAGATTTCTGTTCCCTTGAATTTCCTTCTAATGTATCTTTAAATTGTTTTTCTTGTAATTTACTAATAGTGATCTATGGCGCTGGGGCCTTTTTATAGGAAATTATCGCAAATGAAGCAAAAAAATACACAACTGATGGTTCTAACCGCAAGTGGACAAGGGTTTCGAGATCATTGCCGTTCGTCAGTAAGAGAACGATGATTGGTTGACCACTTAGTTTAAATCCTCTAAGTTTTTACAATTTTTCTAGTAGAATTATTTACTTTGCATTCAGCAACGATACCTATTAACTTAACACCGTCCACTGTTCGCAAAATTCTAAGCACTCAAAATTATAACGAAGCAACTTTTACTCTATAACTGGGATTTGCATATAAGCAAGATATTGCTCAACTGGTTACCGTTAAACACGTTCGCTAAAAGCTGCGTGGCTTTCTGGCTTGTATGACTGAGAAGAATGCTGTTACAGAGAAGAATTCGCTTAACCAAGCGCTTAGAATTGAGTGAACGGTGAATGGGGATAAAAAATTGCCTCGCACCGTTGCTGGTAAATACTTTTACTAGAAATATTCTAAAATGCTTTCTTCAAGGACGGTGGACGTTGAAATGAGCAAAAATCGACTAAGAAAAGTCTTAATATATAGCATTATTTTACACATTTAATATTTGCTTACGGGTGGGACAGCGTCCATCCCAAACGAAGAACCTGCTGCAGCAGGTGCAATGTTTCTGTCAGCGATTTTCATGGACGCCAATGCCTGCAAAGGGGAATCGAACTGTTTGGGATAGGGTGTGTCAAATACCTGTCTTTTGGGGAGGTTCTTCGTTTGCGATGGACGCTGTCCCACCCGTAAGCAAAAGGTTGAATGCATTTTTTTTCGAAACAGAATTTTCAAAGATTTTACATTGTTAAAATGCTCCATGCGGCTTAATTTTTGTCTGAGATGCATGAAATTTGGCAAGAAGACACCTCTCATACTTTTTAATGAAACTGGGTATGCATTTTATAATTGGACTTTATTAAGGTCATTAAAAGTGAATAAGAACCTAATTAAATGATGAAAATTAAGTTGTAATGCAGAAAAATATTTTTAAAAAATTTACTTTCTAGGGGATTTAAAAATGAATACCCAAATGTGTTCATAATGTGTTTTTGAGTGATCATAATGCAAAATGAATCAAAAATGTGAACAAATGTCACGCAAGGACCATTTTCAAATTTCGTTAAAAAAATTAAATTTAAAAAAAAATACAAAATTATAACAAAATTGAAAAAAAATTGAATGGTATTGTATACAGTAATGTTAAGAGGAATATTTATACAACTTTTCACGCTTCTAAGTCAATAAATAAATAAAAAAAATGTCAACGTCCACCGTCCCCTTAAGGAGTGTGGATCTCAGCTGTCATCGAGTGGGTTGACCTATGTTGACGTGCGGCAATGACTGTGAAATGTTGGATGAAAGGTGGAGATGGTTCACCAGTTGAGTATCTTCTTGCTTCTATGCAACGGCTTGTTGTGGAGGTCGTTTCATTGTAATTATGTAAATTCCCTTTCATTTACCAGCTCAAGACTCTTCGCCAAAAGCTTCGCGACATCAACGTCGACATCGGAAAGAGGAGCAGGGAAATCCTCCAAGATTTGAAGGAGAAGGCTCGGGACTACTTAAAGAAAATTCTAGAGAAATTAGGGCTCAACAAGAGAGCTTCCGATCTGACATTTCAAGACATACTGAGGAAAGTGAGGGAGCACGTAAGTATCGATGGTATCACGTCAGTGCACTTTTCGGGCTCGTTTAGGTGGTGAAATAAGAAAATAAAGGTTATTTCACTTTCTTTTCCAAACTGGTATGGCCACCAGGGCTGCCGACAAGGTGAGGAAATGCGATGCATTGCATACGGATCCGGGTCCCATCAACAGATGAAAAAAAAAGTCAATAAATTATAAAATAGAGGGTTGTAGAGGGAATCCAGCATTTCCTGCATAGGGGCCCGGTAATTCTGCCAACGACACTGCGTGTATTCTTTGGGATATATTAAGGGGTTTAAGAATGTACTCAACTGAATTTTCAAACTTTGTTCCCTCTTACATTTAGTAACTTATTTATATTTTCTCCCATTATTATATACCGAAAATACTGTCTCCCTGAAATTTTTTGAAATCAAGATTTTAACAGCTAAAGCATCCTGAACCCATTTAGATCAGAAAATGTGCCCGTGTGTGTAGTCACAACTCAAAAACGAAAAGACCTGCCGTTATTAAATTTTATGTGTAGATGCATTATGTTGAAAACTCGAACTAGATAGAATTGTTTATATTTTAACTAGATTAGAACTTGAATTCTTTGAATTTTAAGATAATGGACTTTTTCCTTACCAGCATTTACAAAAAATTTTAAATAAAATATTTCAGTTAGTTGATATTTCCAATAATAGTCATATAGCAAAGAACAGTTTCGAATTAGCTAAGAAATTAAAAACTCTTACTAATATCCATAGAATTTATACCTTTGATTTTAAAGGCTTTTTTAATAATACAGATATTAATGATCTCTTTAAAATCATTTCAGAAATATTTCGACACATTACCCTAAAATATCCATCATACCTATTTAAAAAAAATCTGATGTGGGAAGCACTTGACTTTCCTTATATAAGAACGGATAATGCTAAGGTCCTACAGTTTGTGTCAATCGTTTTCTAAGGAAAAATTACATAACAGATGTCTATTTTCGTAACTTTATTAAAGGTTTTGATTTTTTGATGATTTTTTCAAAAATTCACTCGAAAATTTAGGGGATTTCTGAACATTCGATTCTGTATAAAAACAATAGGCTTCCAGTATTCACGGATTGTGATTTTTGTATCAAATTTCGTTCGAATCGGTCCATTCGTTCGTCAGTTATCGTCTCCACAGACTCACTAACACACACATCACCTCAAGAATGTTCGATTCGCGATCAGGGTTGCTTGAAACGTGCTCTCCCGTCGAAAACTGGAATTCGAATTTTCGACCCCGTCACAATACTTTCCTTATACATGATGCATATAAGGAAAGTAATTACTTAATTTCGCACTACATGAAAATTATATACAGCATGGTAATTACTGTTTCAAGTAACAGTTTGGTATCCTATAAAGGGGGTGTGCCTCATTAATACTAGCTACTATATATTTATACTTCTATAAAGATAATTATAATCACAGTTTGCATAATATGCTATATATAGACACTTAGATGATATTTTAAGTGTATCTCATAATAATAATCCTAACATGGCCCAATAAACTGGTCATAAACTTATATGATAAAAGAATATATATTTATTTTAATACACTTCTAAAATTCAGCAATTTAAATCTTTCTTGCATCTATCTGTATTTAGAAACATTATTTTAAATCAGGCTTATAACATAAATAAAATTTAAGATGATAAATATGAATTAGTACATTTTATAGAATTATTAAATTATCTTCCCCAATTAGCCATTAATATTATTAACTCAGTGTAACAACTCGATCTAATCCAAGAAAAACTTCCTAGTTATATATATATATATATAATAGTTTGAAAATCCAATTATAGAATAGCGAGAAGTTGCAACTCAAAAAACCCTAACATTAAAAAAATGCCTAACAAATAAAAAAGTATCAAACAGAAAATCATCAATCAAGTGGAAAGTAAAATGCAAACCTCTAGTCATCAAGCTGAAGACAAACAACAAACATCAATAGAAAGGAATCGATAATAGAGAATCAAATAAAATCCAAGCATTAAAGCTTTACTCGTGAACAAGCCCTAGGCCTAAACAAATGAATTGTTCATTTCGATAAAACTCTTCGTCAAGTCCAAGTATTTCATCAAATTCAACACAAAATGCATGTTTATGATATCAGTGATAGATCATATCTATAAATAGTTAATTTGGACTACATGCATTAAGATTGAAAAATTATAGGAAACAAGAATATCTGAAAAAACACTGCATGTTTGATTCATTGGAGCCTTGAATAAAGAGACCAATATTGGCAACCGCTGTTGTCAAACGTGAGAAATAAATAACAGTAATGCAAAAAGGCTATAAAAGGTGATATTCAACAGTAAGAGCTACAAAATAATGGGGCAGATAATAATAGAAAACACAGAGGCTAAGTTATAAGGGGATGTAAATACATGGTAATGCTTATTCAAGAGAAAGTGGATGCCTGGCTAATATAAGATACTAAGGAGAGAATTTAAGTATATTCAACCATTCCAAACTTTTTAACTATGCCATTTACTAAATATGCTGGATATTTATATAATTTGCTGGTAATTTTTAGCTTATTAATATGCATAGCATGACATTTTTTATCTGATAATCTATAAATTCTAAAAAGTTAATTAAGAATAATATTTCTAAACAATTGAATCAAGTTCCAGAAATTAAATGGTAATATTTTATTAATGTTAAAGTTAAAATAGTACTTTTTATCATATAAATTTAGTAACTATCCTATTAGTAAGTAGGTTCAGTAATAAGATTTAAATCCAAAAAATTAAGGTTATTACTAATAGTGGCTTCATTAGGAATTAGTTCCAAATTATCCGGATAGAAATCTATGTCTATGACACAGTTGTCTGTAAAGACCAAACAAATCAGATCATCAACATATCTGAAAATTTTATAATCTGTTGAAGTAAAAGCTTTTTTTATAATGATAAAGGTATAAATTAACTAATATACTGCTATTACAGCCACCTCTTGAGATTTGTAAGTATAATTTATTACTTTGAAATATATAATTTTTGAAAAGAACAAAGTGAAGAAGTAGGAAAATTGGTAGATATAATAAGAGTAGAATGATTAGTAATATAAGCATTATATAGAGCTAAAATTACTACATAAAGATCAGAGATCTTAATATTATTATTGTAAAAAAATCTTTAGAATCAAAAGTTTGAAATCCACTTAGTTTACCTAGTGGTGTTAATTTATTAATTCTTTACTATTATTTAGAATAAGGTAGTTATTGCTAGAAAAACGTAAACTATCATTTATTACATATGTATATATAGAAATAGTTTATAGATATAATCTATCTATTTCTTCAGAAACATACATTTTTGTGTTTGCTTCTGCAAAACACTTGGACTTGAGGAAGAGTTTTGAAGAAGTGAACAAATCCATGATTTAAGCCTAGACCTTATTCACGTGTATAGCATTAATGCTTGAATTTAATCTGTTTTTCTTTTAACGATTCCATACCATTGATTTTTGATAATTTTCTTTAATTTAAATTCGAAATTTGTATTTTTATTTTCTTTTGCTTGAAGATTTGCTGATTTATACTTTTATTTTATAAACTTGTTAGAAAGTTAGGTTTTTCGAGTTACAGCTCCTCACTTTTCTTTCATTGGATTTTCAAACTTTTATTATTATTATTATATATATATATATATATATATGTGTGTGTGATATTTAACTTGAATAGTCCAAGGAAGATGCAATTTAAGTTATAAAAATCTATTTTATTCAATGCTACTAGGAATAAATAAAATAACATGTTCTGTGGACGACTCCTGATCGTGGACCAGAGCTCACCAAATCTGTGTGCCGTCTGCGTAGTTCTTTACAAGTGCAAAATACATTTTTATCAGAGGGGGAGGGAGAATATGAAGCATGTGACTGCTATCTTAGGGGTTTAGGCTTTAAAAATGTGATTGGGAATGCAATTTCAATGAGAACGTTTACATAGGGTTAAGTTTAGTGACCATATATGATGGTATGATCGAGGAAGCGTCTGCAGACTTGTTAATATTAGTGGCGTGGGATAGAATTTAATGTAGTTGCAATATGTGCTGGACATGAGATAGGAATTTTGAATAATAAGATAGCGGTGAAAGAAAAGGGCGTGTTATTGGGAAATACTTAAAATTTATGTATCATATATATATATATATAGATATATATATTATTTATATATATATATATATATTACTAAATATAAATAAATGTTACATGCAATAAAATTAACATTTTGCTTGTAGTAAGGAGTGCCATTTATAAGATCAGAAAATAAGAATTATCAGTTCAAGAAATTTTTATAAGATGTACCGAAATGGGAACATTGTGAAAATTTTTAAGCTAGCAGCATTACAAATAACATTCAACACGGTGAACAATGCTGTGTTTAAGAGATTAGAGCAATGTTCGATTCAACTAATGATAATTTCATTCTCAAGTCACTCTAATTTATTCCCTAGCTTACATTTCAAATAAGTAAGCTGGGAAAAAACTGTTTCACACAAATAGGTGATGGGAAATGGAGTTAAACATTTTAACCGTTTGCTTACGAGTGGGAGAGCGTCCATCCCAAACGAAGAACCTCTAAAAAAAATAAGTATTTGGCATACCCTATCCCAAACAGTTCGACCCCCCTTTGCAGGCATCGGTGCCCATGGGCGGAAATGCCTGCAAAGGGGATCGAACTATTTAGGATAGGGTATGTCAAATACCTGTCTTTTTGAGAAGTTCTTCGTTTGGGATGGACGCTGTCCCACCTGTAAGCTATAGGTTAATGTTTTCTTTGTTTTTAAATATAAGGTTGCAGTCTAACTGATTGATTTCGTATTAATTGAAAGAATTTTCAATAACTTTTAATGAAAAGAAAACAGGGTTAACAATAATTTAATTAGTTATATCATACTTTCTTTGCGTTATTCCCAAACCTTCCCCCCTCCTTATAGTTTGTCACAAACCCCATTTTCAAGAATCACTGTACTGGTTAATTCTGATCAGGAAGGTTGTTCGCGGAGTCTTGCAACTGAAAGGTTAGGAATCACTTATGTTATCAACAGTGTTTACTCTTAAACATATTAATATTTAAAATTATTTTACAGATAAGAAACACAGTGGATCCTGAACTTCTGAAAGAAAAAATTACGAAAATCTTCGACCAAGGCAGTCAGGTAAAAGCAGGCATTTATTTCTTAAGTAAACTCTTTTTTGCCATCTATACTACACCGCGCAAAGTTATTTTGACGAAAACTACGACAAAAAGTCAATTCAAATCAATCGATTTCTAAATCTAATATGCTATTCATACTTTTGTCATATTTCAATGATAAAAAAGGTATTCTTAATACTAGATGTTCTAAAACGAATCAGTTATAATGATAATCATCTATAGTGCCAATACACTGCACTCATAATGGGCGTATGAATAGCAAAAGCACCCATATACACGGTATACTAAAGTTAGCTTTAAGCAGAGCATAATGCAAAGTGGAAATTACTGCTGCAGATTTTTAAAAAATGCTAACTTTAGAATTAAGCAGGGATAAAAACTGCGGGGATAAAAACTATAAACATTTACAAGTAAGTTATTACAGCATCACTAACAGAGAATCATTGACCCCACTTGGCTCCAGTTTAAATTTATTTCTGTATCTACTATTTCCCTATTTGAGAATCTTAATACAAAAGAGTCTATAAGTTTCTAGAATTTGAATATTAAATTAAACAAATTAGATTACTGGAGAACAATAAAACACAAACAATAAATACATTTAAATCGCAACATTTTATTTAATATACAGAAACACATATAAATCACAATGCATGCAACTGCACACACTTGGATGAGCTGCTTAAAAGTTGTTGTTTACTTGTTATTTGTAGGAAGTGTAGTGAGAGCATGGGCAGTTTAAAACCGGGCATTTTGCTGTTACAGTTCATTTTAATAATTAAAATTGTGATTTTGCAAATATGTATGCAATTTCACGTATGTATGCAACTTTTCATCTGCTTACCTATTGTAGCTTTCGAGTAAAAGGGATCACAAAATTCAGGCAAATGTTGATTCCGCTTCGTTGGGAATGGAGAATGGACTTCGCTTCGCTTGTCCAAAATAAAGAAACTACAAGCAACCACTCTTCAGAAACGGCAAAATATAAAAATAGTTTTAAAGAGCTATCTATTATGAAAAAAAAAAGAGTAGAAGTTGTCAGATTTTTCTTTTCTTTCGGCGCCTCAATTTCTATCACCATTCAGAAGTTATTATCTTTTAATATTTTATTATTTATATAAATTCTGTATATATAGCTTTGTCTTTGATTTCCATTTCTTCCTAGATCTTGGACCTGTTTCTGAGAACCTTGAAGGAGAAAGGCAGGAGGAGGCTGGAGATCCTGATCGACACCCTTTTGAACGATGACGAAGATGAAGACAGAGAGTCCAGGTCCATCAAAGAATACTGGGAGAAGATCAAAGACTATTTCAAAGACTTGAAGATAGACCTCCAAGAGAAGTACATGAAGTTTGGTGAGTGGATAAAGGATTTTCTCGACAAAGGAATGGAAAAATCAAAAGACAAGTTCGACAACATCAGGGCAATCGCCAACGAGGTGATATAATTTGTTTTAATTTTATTGTGCTGTGTTCTCCAAACCTGTAATTTAATGTTTACAGCATTGCCGTTTCTATTATTATTTAATATATAAAAAGAAAATTTCGATACGAACTTTTAACATCAATCCTCGTGAACTTTGCAGTAAATTATGAATTTGTTTTCTGGTAATGAGGCTGAGTTTAAGGAATATTCTAATATAAGTTTCATCACCCTATAGCAAAGTGCGGAATAATTAAAATCCTGCTTCTGTCTATCTGTCATGACTCCTTTTTACAACTCCCGAACGGATTTATGTATACTTTTTTCTTAGATATACATTTTATACTGGTCTGTTAGCAGGTTTATGACTAAAAATATTTCCGGTTTTGTGCTGCTTTAATATATAAAAGTAAAAATTCCAAATATAGACCCATTTAAAAATTCAGAATGAGTAATTAAAAAGAATTTTCATTTCATATTTTAATTTTCTTTGCTTGGTAATGATTTCCTTTCTGGGTCAGGTATTGCAACTATCTATTGACCCACGCCTTCTTGCTTTAATTAGTGCGGTTTCTCTTAACTATTTTTGAAACTGTTTGATCGATTTAATTTAAAGGGACTAATGAAAGAGTTGTCTTTGTTTAGTTCCTCCGCCATGCCAAGAACGCCAGCAAGGAGATCGGGTCCGAAGCTCTCGACTTCTTCCAGCAGTACAAGAAGGAACTGGGAAACATCTGGGACGAGATTAAGGATGCAGTCCAGCAGATCAGGAACCGGGAAGACTGAGAACTGGTGTAGAGTGATGCTGCAATAAACATATTTTTATGCAAATCTGTTTCTTTTGGCACTACACTGTAAAAATGGGGGAAAAAAAATCCCAATACCAAGCCGTAAGATATGCCGATAAATGATGTTCTTTAAGTTTGAAATCATGCTCCTAGAGCAATGACCAGCATGGTTTACAAAAAAATAGTCCCAATACCTGTTTGATAGTAGATGCAAAATATGCCTATAAATAACTTTTTCGAAGCTTGAAATCATGCTCCTAGAGCAACGACCAGCATGGTTTACAAAAAAATAGTTCCAATACCTGTTTGGTAATAGACGCAAGATATGCCGATAAATAACATTCTCTGAGCTTGAAATCATGCTCCCAGAGCAGCGAAACTGGTTTTGTATTTAACACACTTCAACAAATATTCGATCTGCAGTGATAGCAAAAAGACTTGCCATATGCAACCATTTTGAGAACCACTATGGTGACAGATGAAGTTATAGTAATAACACTCAGCCAACTTCATATTTATAGTGCATTGAGCTCAGATTGCACAAGGATGAAATAGAGATGTTCCTAGTCAAGAAACCCGACGATATGTACGTTCCGAAAACGTGGAATATCTATTAACGGCTATTTGGTACTGAAGACTGTGAAATAGGACCGCCCATACTGGTCGCTGCATCGAAAGCGTGATTCCGCTTTTTATCGTAATTGTACACTTAATGTATAAGATCTGGAACTATAAAGTTCAGAGAGGCTTTGCTATTCCATTAATAAACCGGAATGTTTTAAGTTTCCATAAACCACAATTTATAATACTTCTGATCTCAAGTGAGATACATAGGGTCAGGAGGACAGTTGACTGGGGAGGACAAAAGGATGCATTGCATAGCAGATCGGGCTGAATAAACAGTTTATGAAAAAGGTAAACTTACATTAGGGGTAGATGAGGGGACCGAAAATTCTATTGACTGTACTGCATAAAGTTTATACTATTGACCTATTAGACCACATAAAATGCATATCAATATCGGTACTACCAACTATAATACACTGCAAATAATATAAAAATTCGCTTAAACTGCTGTCTAAAATAATCTGAAATTAAAATGCTTTGTTTGTATCAGAGTAAACAGTTTATTCAACATAACAAATGGTTTTGAAAGCAAAAAAGCAGCCTCCTTCTCCAGAATAAAAGGACAAAGCAACCACACTAGCATAGTCGTTTCTGGTGCAAAGGTGGTGTGGTAAAAAGAAAATAACTAGAAAATGTCCAGTTTATCAAAAAATCTGTCAGAGTTGTGGGGAAAATAATCATTTCGCCTCGGTGTGTAAATTTCAAAAGACAAAAGATTTGAATGTAAGAAGCAAAAAAGCAGGAGGTAAAGATATCTTCATAGAAGCGTAAATTCCTTGCCCCTTGCCGAACTATTTTGGGGAAGAAAATAGAATTTAAGATAGATTCAGGGGATTAAGGGTGAGAGCGTCAGTAAATTTTCTGCCCTATCCGCGCTTTGTTAACTTTCGCGGCACACATATTTCGCCGAAATTCTGCTCAAACAGTTGCGAAATATTTTCTGAAAGATAAAATGCAATGCTTAGATTATATTAAAACTAAATTTAATGCCACAAAAAACATAGAATATATTTTTTATTTTAGTCCAAAATATTTTTGGTGCTGCCATCTGTTGCCGTAATTTAATTCATACCGATCATTTTTATTTTTAATGAACATTTTTAAATATCTATTCCTTCTAATACAATGTTAAATACAACAGATCATATATACTACTGCCACAATCACGGAAAGGTAATTTATCATTCTATAAATTTGATAAGGGATCTGAATGTACATCACTGAGGACTGCAGTTTTGTCTTCAAGTTCCTTTGTCTTCAAGTCCAAGTTCAATTACGTTTCCGTGATTATGGCATTATATATGATCTGTTATTGTATTTAATAGCGTATTAGAAGGAATAGACATTTAAAAATGTTCATTAAAAAATAAAAATAGTCGGTATGAATTAAATTATGACTACAGATGGCAGCACCAAAAATATTTTAAATTAAAATAAAACATATATTCTATGTTTTATTGGGTATTAAATTTAGTTTTAATATAATCTAAGCATAGCATTTTATCTATAAGAAAATATTTCGCAACTGTTTGAGCAGAATTTCGGCGAAATATGTGTGCCGCGAAAGTTAACAAAGCGCGAATAGGGCAGAAAATTTACTGACGCTCACCCTTAAACCAATGTGGAGAAGATTTTTATTTCCAAATGATAATAAGTTGCTGGGAGAAAACCTGAACACTTCCTCCAACACTATCAAAGTATGTTTCGGGCAGGAATTTTAAACATTTAGTATTCTTAATGTTTAAGGTTGGGAAACAAATGCATTCTGTAGAAACAATGCATTTTAGTTTCTCTACAAAGCACAGTAATATATAAGGAAAATAATGGAATAGGGTCAAAAATCGCAACCCAAGTTTTCGACATATTTACACATTTGAGGCACTCTTGCGTACCTCTATAGTAAATACAAATGTGGGATTTTTATTATTATGATTATTTTTTTTTTTTCGTTCTAATATGAAGGCTCTGTATTAAAATAGCACAAAGAAGATTTTTATTTTAAACGGGCGTTTTAGTATAGAAATATTCATATAATCATAAATTATTGTGTTCATGGCAGTGCCATTTAAAAATGCAAGTTAATATTGTTAAACTTTAATTCTTATCAATATAAAACTTTTCTTAAGAGAAAAAAATATTATTCTTTTTGACATATCCCACTGCTCTGGCACACAAATCCACTATTTTTAACATGACACATTTGTGTGTCTGTCTGGGCAATGTAGTTACAAAACTGTAAAACAAAACTTTATGAATTTTACAAGTTAAGCACTGATTATATTTTTGTATGATTGGAAAAAGTATAACCGCCCATTTTTCAAAATCGCTGACAAAATTCCACAAAATCTATTATTGATGAAATATGCTTAATCCATATCTCATCATTGCTTAAAAAATAAAACAGTATACATAACTCATTTTAACATCATTAAATATATGCTTTTTGATTTACTTTCAACGTTAAAATTTTTTGCAGAATCAGCAATAATATCCTTACCTTTTTAAATGTTTAAGACTCAAATTTTGAGTTTTTGTTTTTGTTTTTTGTTTTTTAAATTAGAATTTTAATTTTTTAGTTTCTTGCTTTCTTTTTCAATTTATAAAATTTATAATGCTAAAATTATGTTTAAACAAATACATGTAAATATTTACAACTAATGGTGTATATTACTAGGCTAGTAATAATAAAGGGGGGGGGGGAATCAGAAAGCATTTTTTAAAAGCACAGTAGAATATTTTCCAAAAGTCCTATATTAGATAAGATACATTGAGGAAACTATTAAAGTTTGTAAGTCTTTTGATTTTATGAAGTGAGATTTTTCGTCACTTGGCATCATTTACAAATGCAGTAAGTCACTAAATACAAAAAGGAATTATTTTATAACTAAAAATTTTTTATAATTGCAAATAAGTATTTACTTTGTGCATTATCTGTAGGGAAAGTTGTGCTTTACCAACAGATATTAAATATCATTCATATATTTACATCCTTTTGAACCACAATCTGTATGAAAGTTAATTAAAAGTAACTTTTTGTGCACTTTCATTGGCACATTTTATTTTAAAAAATTCCTTCATCATCATCAACATGTCCTGAATAGCCAGCCCATTACGAGCTTTGGCGCAGAAGCCAAAGATTGAATCCATAGCTTTAATCTTCCAATTGTTTTTGCCTATGTTCTTAATTTCTCCTTCAACATTGCCCTTCTATTTTATTCTTAGATCTTCCATTAAAAAAAATATTAATAATTCTTTAAAATACAGTTGGTAACAGGTCATTCATGGTGATGCAGTGAGACAGTTGTTTTATAAATGTATTGAAATAAATAAAGTTATTAAAAGGGTTTCTTTACAGGACACACTTTATGATTGTTACTATGATTTTAAACAGTCGATGTCTCTGTCATGCATAATGCTGACACATTTGGCATGATATCACAAACTTGGCAGCATCAAACGTCACAAAGTTATCGATAATTCAATATCTCTGTAAATTAAATTTAATTTCTTTACTTAGAGCAGAGCTGCCTGGGAGCTCTGAATTTTTTGAATTTTCGCTAAATGAAGGAAGGTTCCTTCCCACATCCTCAATTATAGACTGTGAATTACTTTCTGACCTTGGCTGCATATATAATTCTTTAAATTTGAAAATGTGAAATAGTGAAAGAAAGCATAGAGCATTTAGAAAATGCTTGTCATACACCAAATGGTTCTAAGTGGGCCCACTTGGACAAACCCTGTCCCAATACCACCTTAATGATAGTCTCAAACACTTTTGGCATTTTCTCAACATAAAGTTTTAACCCCCTTCCTTTACCTTCATGAGTTATAATATAGCATAGTATATATGACACACAAATGGTATATCCGGTTGTCCAAAATGCTGCTCATGTCCCAGGATGAATCGGACGGTTTGGGCTTTCGACACAAATGGTATATAGCTCATTAGTGCTATTAAGTGGTGGATATAATGCACAAATAACAAAATATAAAAGAACAATATTAAATATAACACATTAAAAAATAGATATTCATTTATCAAAATAACCTCTAAAATAGATTCATAGCAAATATGAAACATTGCTTGCTTATAAAAAGTCTTCTTTGATACATTTTTCAACAACTTCTCTTATAAATTTCTGTTCCATTGCTGCAGCTATGCGCTCCTTATCATTTATCTGTCTATTCACTATAAATAAAACATGCATTACATTATACACTAAAAAATAAAGAGATAGATTAAATGTTAAAATGTCTAGCCACATAAACAGAGATATAAAGCAAAAAGACCCATTGGCAGAATCCGTGCGACTCATCAATGTACATAGTACATTTTTCAGACTCGGTCAATTTTGCTAAGAGTGAAAACATCTGTACAGTGTTCAGAAAACTAATGAAAATTAATTTATAAACTAATTTAATAGTAGTTCGCAAAAACATTTTTGATTTATCAAGATTTATTCATTATCGTCAATGACACAGAACTTGAATTCAAAGTCAAGCCATCCATGTCACTTTAGACAGCATGAATTTTACTTATGCACAGAGAAATTTGTATCCCAATGTGAAAATATTTCTCTCCATGTCCACCAGCAGGTTACGAAACTATAAGAAAGTTATTAAATACTGCTTTAATTGAGAGGTATGCTATTGCTTATTACCTTCATTTTAGAAGCCTTTTCACAACAAAACTCTATAAAGTCAAAAGGTCAAAAGTTATCTCACACATTTTTAAAGATAACAAAACTTTTTTCATGCTTCAAGTAATATTCTTTAAACATGCAATATATGTAAGCATTTATTTTCATAGGACCATGAATTTAGAAATAAACTGTTACTTATTTCTTTAGTTATAAAGTCGTAACTTATTATTATTAGTCGTAACTTATTATTATTAGTCGTAACTTATTATAGTCATAACTTATTATTTAGTCGTAACTTATTTCTTTAGTTATTTATTTGAACTTATAACATTATGCAGTACTGCATAATGTTATGAATTAGTAAAAGTCGTGATGCTTATTATACTTTAAACTCGATGACACTATACTTTGTGCACTATCTTTAGATTGTCCAATTTGCATTGCAGATTGTTAAAGATGATTCTACTACTAGGATGAAAAGTTATTAAAAATACTATTGGCACACAAACAGTTTAAAATTGCGTGCACAGAAGAGCCTGGTTATATAACTATTACATTTTAAAATGCAGCATTATGCAATCATTTATGCACAGAAAACAAGACATTTCATATTCCAAATCAAAAATGACTCAAAGATAGACTTAGTGCTGGATTAAGAATTTTTTTAGGCCCTTTGCTCATGATATAAAGATTTTGTTTACCTTTATAATTTAAAATATTTTTATTTTACTTTTTAAATTTAAAAGTGTTCTTCTACTTGCTTTAGCTATAAATATTGTGGAGGTCAGTATAATATTCAAGTACCAGTTAAAAACATGTAATTGTCATTAAAGCTGTCAAGTCATGGTTATTGACTATCAACTAATTGTTGAACGTTGCGGTCACTGTATCTTGTTAAAAGAAAATGCTGTATAGAAATTGAAGTTTCATCACTAAATCGCCATCAATATATGAACTTCTTTCTTTTTTTTAAAAGGCACTATTATTTAAAATCCAACTTGGTTGCTTAAATTTAAGATTACTTACTCATAAAATTAGTTTACATTTCAGGTGATACATTCACAAAGAAATGAAAACACTTTGCAAATGAATGTATAGAATTGTTGCTTATAATGCTCACACAAAATTGTGTGATCAAGTGTTGCATGGGACACATTTTGCACCCAAAAGTAATACTTTTAATTTCATAACTAAGAAATAAATGCAAGTAATCTAAAAATACTATGAGAAGATGACAAAATGACATGATCACCATGTCTTCTCAGTGTTTTTCTACTTGTTGCTTTGAAACATCTACAGTTAGTTACTATGATTGAAAGTCAGCTCTATTCTGTTCAAAGAATGGGTACTCAGCTAGTACCGTTACCTCCACTAAATGATGCCTGAGCCTTGACGGGGTGGTGGAGCTTGCGTGAACCGATGATCCTAAGAGCTATGCCGGCGGTAGCTTCGGCTACTGGCAGGGTCTCCCTTGCCGGACAGGTCGAAGGTGAAGTTCCAGACCAAATGAGGCATCCTGGTCCTCCAGGTTGGGGGTTGGAAGTGAGGCACTTAGTCTCACTCTGTAAAATCCTCAGGGATCCATTTCTTTTGTGGATACGGGTGTTGCTATCCCGAGGTACCCGAGCAAACTTTTTCTTCTAGCTGCAGATTGCATCAATGCCAAGCCCCTAGTAAACTTCACTTCTGCCTTATGGGCCTTAGTACCACTCTTCGGCCTCTGCTGTAAGGTATACCGTTTGGGCTTGGGAACGGGACCAGGTGGTTGTGTGGCGAAAAGGGCGAAGCGGCGTGCATCTGTAGTATTGCTTTCAAGAAACGTTTGTAGAAAACGGTTCCAGAGGTCGAGTCCCTTGGTTGCGTTGGTTGGATGGTGGGGAGCGTTTCATATCGAGAAATCCCCCTTGGATCCTTGCTGATCCCTGGGCCCTGTGTACCTGGTGCACGTTATGACCCGCTCCTTATCATCTAGCTTTGCGAATGACTCCGGCGGTTACACTTTTCACGTCAGAAAAGTGTGGGGAGACGAGGCCTAGCGGGGGCCTCGATCGAACTGGAAGTAATCCGTGGTTCTTTCTCTATCTTATGGTTACAGCATGGAGAAATCAGATTGGGCTCTTTCGAGTTTTCCTGGTTCTCCGTGCTGCGACGATGTAGATAAGGAAGTGATGAAAGGATTGGGTACATCTTCGGATGTTTCCCAATCAGCCATTGAAACAACCCCTCTGGGGTTGGATCTTGGAAAAAAGGAGGAAGCCTGCAGTCCGGCTGTGGAAGGAAGTGGAGTCGCGAACCTTGGTGACCGACACACTGAAACCATGGCTGTGACGCAGGGTATACTCACCAAAGCACAGAGGCGCAGGAGGAGGCCCATGCCTAGGCAGTTGGACCAGAAGCTTGCAAAAGCCGGCACTGTCACAGAGAAAGTTGGAGGCACCAAACGACCTAGGTCGACAGGAGCCACACCTTCTCCAAGAGATCTAGTCGACAAGAAGAGATCGAGGACGGACATCCAACCTGGAACATACGCTCAAGCGGTCCAGGTTATTAAGATGGCCATCGTCAAAAAGTCCTTCCCTTCTAGCAAGCTGAGCAAGGAAGAGGTTGATATCATCCAGTTGGTGACTCTCGATAAAATAGATGGGATCCCAACTGGTGAGCAACTTCCGAAGATTCATTTCTTCAGCTCAAACACTGGAGCTTTGATTCTTCATTGCAATGATGCAAATACTGTGGAATGGGTCAAGAGAACCTTCCATAATGACAGTCAGGTTCTGGGAGAGGCACTTATGGTCTTGAGTGCTAATGACCTTCCCAAACCTGTCAAGGTGGCATTTAAAACCAGGGACGTGTACACCAAGGAGCCGAGTGTCTTGCTGAAACGGCTGAACCGTTTCAACCCGGAGTTGAAGTCTGAGGAGTGGCGTGTTCTGCAAAATTTTGTGGAACCCCACTCTGTAAGATGGATCTTCGAGGTGGATTCGGAGGCTGCGGATGCGATTCGCAAAGCTGACCTTGGTGCATTCACCGGTTTGGACCGTGGAGTCTTCAAGATTCTTCGTGATCCAAACGAAAAGCCTAAGGGGAAGATGGAGATGGAGGAACAGCCAGCAGACCGGGCGACCTCCTCTCAGGTAAGTATTGGTAGTCTTGAGACTATGATACCTAGACTTAACGATCTAGAAATTGCTTCTGGTTCAGATGTTACACTTCATGCTAACCCTCCCGGCCGTCCAAATGGCTGCTCATGTCCTCAGGACGAGCCGGACGGTCTGGGTCTTCAACTTCATGCTAACCCTCCGATCTCGGATGATGAGTTGGAAAAACGCATGAAGGATTTTGACAATGATATCATGCTTGATGCTGATCATTGTCATGATACTAGGTGAATTTCTTTCTCCTAGTCTTTCTGTGCCCTTTTCTTCTTTTTGTTTATGGGCTGTCTTAAGGTTGTGCAAATTAATCTGCATCACAGTCGATCTGCCTCTGCTATTCTTAGCAAAAGGCTTTTCAATGGTAGAGCTGATATTGCTCTTATCCAAGAACCCTGGACCTGTAATGGAAAGATTTTGGGTCTAGGGATCAAAGGATTCAGTGTCTTTTATGACACATCCTGTACCAGACCCAGAGCCTGTATTGCTGTTAGCAACAAGCTCAATGCTGTTCATCTGGTTAAATTCCTTGATGGTGACAATGTTGCTATCAATGTGAAACTTAAAACTGACGAACATATGATGGATTACATCTTTGCTTCTGCCTATCTTCCTTATGAAGATAAGGAAACTCTCTCTAAGGTCATTATTAATCTTACTGAGTACTGTAATAATAAAAAAATGATCATTGGTTGCGATGCAAATGCCCATAACACTGTTTGGGGCAGTAGTAACTGTAACCGTAGGGGTGATGATCTCTTGGATCAGATCCTTCTTCATAAACTCTATTTACTTAATAAGGGTAATACTCCTACCTTTGTGACTTTAAAACGTCACGAGGTTATAGACATTAGCCTGTGTAATAGTTCTGCTTTTGAGTCCGTAATTGATTGGAGGGTTTCAGATGATATATCTTTGTCTGACCATCAATTAATTTCCTTTTCTGTTAAAGGTCCTGTAACTGTTTTAGAGGACAAAGGTAGGAACCCTAGGAAGACGAATTGGGGTTCCTACAAAGAAGACCTTAGGGCCAATTTGGCGAATCACATTGGTGAGTATTCCTCTATTGAAAGCGTGGATCTGGCTGTTGACTCTGTGCAACAGGCCATCATCGGTACCTTTCATAGCAACTGCAGAACCACCATAGCTGACTCCCCAAGGACTGTTCCTTGGTGGTCTAGTGAGCTCAGCCGGTTGCGTGGGAAATGCAGGAAGCTCTTTAATAGAGCCAAGAAGAATGGTGATTGGCAGACTTATAAATCTGCCCTCACCTCCTATAATAAAGCAGTTAGGGATGCCAAGATAAATTCTTGGAGAACATACTGCGAAGGTATTAATGATACTCCTGCCGTTGCAAAACTTGTTAAGTTGATGGCTAGAGACAGAAATTGTAAACTTAACACTGTCAAGAAGCCCAATGGTGACTTTACTGTCACTGGTGAGGAGACCCTTAGTGAGCTCTTCAGAGTTCACTTTCCGGTTTCTCATCCTGTTGTTCAGAATGACAGTGGTATTGCTTGCTCCACCTTGTCTGACGACAATAGCTGGGGTATTGCTAGGAGCATTGTTACTCTTGATAGGGTTAATTGGGCAATTAATTCCCATAAACCCTATAAAACTCCGGGAACTGATGGCATCATTCCTATTCTTCTCCAGGAGGGAATAGAGATGCTTGCTCCTATTCTCTGCAACATCTACAGAGCTTGTATTGCCCTTGGTCATATACCAAATGCGTGGAGGCATACTAGGGTAATCTTCATTCCAAAAATTGGAAAGGACAATTACTATGAGGCCAAATCTTTTAGGCCTATCAGCCTTACGTCTTTTCTGCTTAAGACTATTGAAAAACTTATCGATAGGTATTTAAGGGAAGTGATTCTGGCCTCTAAGCCCTTGTCTAGTTCTCAACATGCCTATCAACCGGGCAAATCTACGGACACTGCTCTTTACAGTCTCTCCTTTATTTTAGAGAGAAATCTCAATGCCAAGGAAATTGCTCTTGCTACCTTTCTTGACATTGAAGGTGCCTTTGATAAAGTACCTATTGACACCATTCTTGTTGCTCTCAACAGAAGAGGTGTTGATACCACGATATCTTATTGGATCAAGAACCTGTTATCTAACAGGTATATCTGTGCATCTTTACTTGGTGAAAGTATGACTGTGCATGCACTTTCGGGCTGTCCACAAGGGGGTGTGCTCTCACCAATTCTCTGGTGTCTTGTTGTGGACTCTCTTCTGGAAAGCATTAATATCTCTGGTGTTTATTGCATTGGATATGCTGACGATGTTGTCATCGTTGCCAGGGGCAAATTTGGCAACACTGTCTCTGACATGATGTCTACTGCTCTTAGGAGGGTTGAAACATGGTGTAAAAATGCAGGTCTTACGGTTAATCCGCAGAAGACTGCTTTAGTTGCGTTTACAAGGAAACGCATACTTAATCTTGGGAATATTTGCTTCTTTGGACAGAAGCTTATTTGCTCCAAGGAGGTTAAATTCTTGGGAATTTACTTTGACAAGGAACTTAATTGGAAGAGACACTTGGACTACTGCACAACTAAAGCCAGAAGAATCTTCTGGTCTTGTAGGAATGCTATTGGGAAAACCTGGGGCCTTAATCCCAGAGCTATTCATTGGATTTACTCGATGATAGTCTGTCCTATCATTTCTTATGGATCCATTGTTTGGTGGTCCAGAATTAGAAGTGAAACTGCTAAACTTGATTTAGTTAAGCTTCAAAGGATGGTGTGCATTGCAATCTCCGGATGCATGAAAACCACTCCTACTGCAACTCTTGAACATTTACTTGGCTTGCATCCGCTCTATATGCGTATTGAGGCAGAAGCACTTATCTGCATGAACAGACTCAAATATCTGAAACACTGGAAAGATTACTCAAGGTATCTATCTTGGGGTGAACTTAACAGTAATGTTGCTAGGCATCCTTATTTTTGTATGCCACCTGATGGCATACATGTCAAATTTACGTTTGATAAGCCTTATGAAATTCTTGTCCCTTCGCGGGATGATTGGAAGAGGACTCCAACCTACAATAAACATAATTGCTTTGTATGGTACACTGATGGCTCGAAGATTGGCACAAGTACTGGTGCGGGAGTCTGTTGCCCTGATGATGGCACTAAGCTATCTTATCCGCTTGGCAATTTTGCTACTGTCTTTCAGGCTGAAGTATTTGCCATTCTTATGTGTTGTAGAATTTGCTATGACAGAAAGTACGAGAATAGCCAGATTTTCATTTGTTCTGACAGTCAGGCTGCTCTTATGGCTCTGGGGAAATTCACTGTGACGTCTTCCCTTGTCTGGGAATGCTATAAAGCTCTCTGTAAAATTGCTAGTAATAATAGTGTCATTCTGTACTGGGTGCCTGGTCATTCGGGCATTCCTGGCAATGAATTGGCAGATGAACTTGCTAGGAAAGGCTCTAGTACTCCTTTTGTGGGCCCTGAGCCAGCCTTGGGTATTCCCAATGATCTTATCAGAAGAATTGTCTTTGACATCTTCAGGAAGCTTCAATGCAAGAACTGGCGTGACACTAAGGGACAAAGGCAAGCGAAAATTCTCAACTGTAATTGCCCTAGTGCACGTCAAAAGGAACTTTTTAGGCTCAGTAGAACTGGCATCAGGAGAGCTGTTGGGCTCCTTACTGGGCACTGCACTCTCAAGAGACATCTTAATATTATGGGTGTCTCCAAGGATTCGCTTTGCAGAGGCTGCAATTACAGCGAAGAAACTGCAGCTCACATTCTGTGTGAATGTGAGGCCTACTCTGCTCACAGATTCGAACACATTGGTCGTCATGTGATTGAACCCTGGGAGCTGAACGACATTCCTGTCAAGTGCCTGCTTATGTTTGCATCGGCTACTGGTCTCTTCTCTTAGGGACCTTCACTTTTTGGGGTAGTACAATAGACCTCTGGTCGATGTGCTAGGCTCTTCTGGAGCCACCCACCTTCATATCATTCATTCATTCATAGTACCGTTACAATGAGATGTTGCCATACGTGAATGGTATTAAAGAACAGATTAATCTGAATAAAATATTTATTAAAGAAATTTTTACTCAAAAATACTAACGATTTTTCTTTGCACTAAAAATTAACAACCAAATATACAGCCTTGTGATAAATTTAAAATAAATATAGTTTATCACAGTGGCAAGCAATAAATTTGTAAAACTTGATATTTCTGTTTATAGGTGGGAAATTTACTTTTCCAGTAACAAATAAAATTTTAAAATGGATATGCAAAATTAATATTCTGTATCAATAATTGCTATATCAGTTTTTAAAACAACATCCTGAACAAAAATTTTTTATAAAATGTTTTACATAACATTAATTAGTTTTGTCCACCTTGTTCTATTTTCCTGGACATAAAAATATAATAAATACTATATGGACATGATGACGATAGAAAACACTGAAATAATTTTTTATATCTTACCAGCATCAACTGTGTTGTGTGTGCCTTCTTTTACAAATACATCAATCTATGAAGAATATGAAATATATACAAAAATCAATTACTAAAGATAAAATTATATCTAATTCTTAAGTTAAATAAATTCATAAACACGTAATGCAATTTACCTTGAAATACTTTCCCCAGTATTTCTCTAGCTTCAGTCGAACACTTAAACCTAAAAAAAAACAAATGTATTTTTATATTAAACTGGTCATTGAAAAATAATTTTCACAAAAGAATTTTGCAAATTGAAATGTTAATATAGCAAGCATTCTCAAACTTTATTCAACTGGGTATCTCCTGACTGTTGTCTACTTCTTTCAACATTCAATTCTTTCAATTAGCTATCTGTATCTTTCAATTTTACTCCTGTCCATCTTTTCAATTTAATAAATAGTGCAACTGTTATAAATTTGATTAAAAAAATAATTTCATTTAAAAATCATGCAATTAAAAATCATGCAATCATGCAAGAAAGAACAATTAGATTTTTACTTTGGAATTTTTCAAGAGACATCCTATTCACATGACATCCAAATTTCTAAAATATTATCAAAATATGCAAATACTTATATATGACTGACTTAAATGCATAAAATTTAAATTGCATTATTGCAAACTACCCTGGAAAATGTTAAAAATAGTATTTAGCTGATTTATAAAATGTAATACAGGAACTTTTTCTCAGTAGCAGTAAGCAAATAATCTGTCAAAGCTGAAGACCTGCTTTAGAAGTATCATATAGGAATACCTACTTTTCCAGATTTGGCAGGCATTTGTGACGTCTAACCAGAATCGGTGACAAAAGTTTATATCTTTCAATAAAAAAGAATGCATATTTATTTTATATAAATGCTATGTAAATTTAGTTGAAAGTCTGAAAGATCTCAATCCGGTTGTAAAAAATATCAATTTGTTAGTGTCTGCTATAATTTCAAATTTTTTACATACTCCCAAGAGTATGCATAGTCTAGGTTGTGAAATGCTATTAACCAATTATAAAAAACAGGATATCTAATTAAAGAACTGGATCACAATATAATTTGCAGCACAAATAAGGATAGAAAAAGCATATGTACATTTCGAAATCAATGGATTTCCTTCCTCAGTGCAACAAACCCAGACCAGAATGCCCAAATGAGTAAAATCTGCACTCATTTGGCATTCTGGTCCTAGCTTATTGTACTGAAGAAGGAAATCCACTGATTTCTGAAATGTCCAATTGTACTGGCATTTTATGTTGTGATTCAGTTTTTTATTGATTGTGCATAAAACCATGGTCTTTACTTGGAATGGCTAATTGCTTATCACATCATGAATATTCTAATCACACATGGTCAGTTAGTTCACAGTAAACCACAATTTAACATTGTGGCTCAGCACACTAGCTTGCAAACTGGGAAACACTGAGTAATAAACTGATTGGGGGTATATGAAAAGGTTTTTTGGATAAAAAATTTAGTAATAGTGGATATCAGTAGTATACAGTGACCACAGATCTCATCTGTTAGATGCAGCCTTGAAATTTCAGAATATCATTCTGTCTATAGTTCTGCAATAGTCATGTTCATAATCATAAAAATGATCAATATGGGTCATCCCAATAGGAAGGGATCCACAATTTTACTGTTTGACTATAATATACTTTTATAGTTAAGGAAGATGTAGTTACAGTTTAAAGCTTAATTAGGACCTGAGAAATACTGGGTAATTCACTTTATTGAAATTATAAAAAATTATGTTGTTTATGAAAAATATGGCCAATATATAAATTGGTCTAATTATGCCGAGATTATTGAAATTAAGATATAAATTGTGACCATTAACATAGAACGTAGTGTCTCTGAAAGTGACAGATTTCTATTTTGTTATTTGAAGGGGGTGGGGGGAATTTGTATTGTACACAGAGTGCATGCAATTTTCACTGTTATTTATACTTAAATCAAATTTATTTATTTTGTTATTTTATCTATCTACCCTGCTTTAACTCCTGGGCAACATACATTTTCTAGTTATGAAATAAAATTGACATTTCACACCAGAAATTTTAAATATTGAAATTTGTATCTAAAAGCAACAAATTTCAATCTGAATGAACAAATTTCAAATTAATTATATGCTGTGGTGCTGAAAAATGTTATGGTAAGAAATTAACTATTACACATAACAGCTCCCCTGCAAATCTATGTGCTCCCCTGCAAATCTATGTATAGTTGGCTTTAGATGAAATTTATACAATAAAAATATTGCAAAATTATGATTGGTGCAAATGAAAAGCATCTTACCTATCATATTGGCCAATTCACAATGTGGCACAGTTGGAGTTATATTGATGGTTAGGAGGCTGTATTGATCCGAAACTTTGATAAAGATGTCCTTTTCATTGATTACTTCAAGGTCCTCCAATGTCTGGGGTTTCTCTGGATCACTGATGCTTTTGAGAACATCTGCATAAAATTTTTAAATTCAGTTTTTTATCACTGCCAAATATCAAAGTACAATTTATATAAAATGCCAAAAAGTATTCCAAGCCTTTATTTTAAATTCAATTCAATTTCCTGATGCAATAAAATGAAACCCTTCACTTTGTGTAGTTTTGTTTTTGTTCACATTTGTTTTTATTCCAATTATTCGCTGTTTTTTATTTAAATAATTACCATTAACGACCATGCAGACCAAAATTTTAATCAATTAAATTTTGGTTGAAAAAAAATAAATACCAAATTCATTGCCAGTCGAAAACCCAGACCATTTGACTCGCCCAAAAGCATGAGCAACAAATTGAGTGGCCGGAAATTCATTGCCAGTGTTAGAAGTTAACAATAAGATTCACTGGTCCTGTGGATCAGTATGTACAAGAAAACACTGGTTGGCTAAATTTATAAAAAAAAAAAAAACATGGGTGTAATGTACAAATAAATAATCTTATATTTAACATAATAATATGCATGTGCAAATTTGATTTACCTTTAATGAAGTGTACAACAAATTATCCTGAATAATTATTAAATCAGTTAATATATAGGGGAGATCATAGAGGGTTGACCCACTGTTTACAAATCTAATTAAAAAAAAAAAAGTTTTGTTCCTACAGACATGTGTAACACATTTTTATATAGACCATACAATTTATCAGAATAAAAATACAACTTAAGAATGTTTCACACCAAAATAGAAAAATAATTAATTTTAAAAAAGAGTAATTTGTGGAACAAGGCTCCCCATATGTGGGAGATTTAACCCACATTAAGGGATGGGTGACCCACTTGTTTTAATCTAAATAAATACCAAAATAGAATAGGACTAGCTTTAAGAATTGAACAGTTAGCAGCTCTTGTAGTCAGAAAAATTAAAATAAATTATTGGTGCAACTTGTGTAGTTCCTCCTACTGATATTAGATTAAAATTTATAAGATGCAACAGATACATCTTCAGTCTCTAGGTAGATAAAATAATAAGTGCACAAATATATGTAAAAAATCTAGATAGTATTAAATAAAAGTGACCATGGAATTTAATCATAGTTTAACAAGTCGTAGACCAGTATCAGGAATTTCCAGCACTGATGTCTCATGAGGTCTGTATCACTTTATTTAGTTAATTTCTCCAGTTGGTTTTTATTTTATGTATAACTGTCTGAAGCATCTTTCAGTCTTATGGAATAAAGAACAAAACATCTACAATAGCCAAAATGTTTTTATGTCTAATATAGTGTAGTGCATTTGTGCTCTCTCAGAGTTCATTTATCTTCCGAGAAATCAAAATTACGAAGTTTATAAGGATTTCGAAAGTACATTTCACCACCATTTTATATTTATATTTTGTCACCTTAGCTAAATATCACTAATATTTTAATTTCATAATTTATAATTTTTTACAAGAAAACATGAAGAAAAATTATAATTCAAGTTCTAATTTGCTAACAAATTACATTTAGGGGCATTTAAACATTTTTAACTTGCACTAAAATACTCTCTCTGTCAATAGGCATAAATAACAAAATATATCTGCTTAAGATTTTTGAGAAAGATCTGTAAAATTCCAAAATTTTGATAAAATGCATCGATTTCTGGTGCACCGATTTTTACAAAAATTCACAATTTTTAGTAAGGATGCTAAAATTTGCAATCTTTATTAAAAAGTGATGAAATTCATGATTTATATGAAAAAAAGTTATAACTAGCTATTTTTATGAAAAATAGTCAAAGTTTGTAATTTTATTTAAAAGTGCTATTTGTGATTATTTTAGAAGTTCTCAAATTAGTAATTTTATGTAAGAGTAATAAAATTTGAAATTTTATTTAAGGGGATTAAAATTTGAGATTTTTTAAAAGCCCTAAAATTAGATATTTATGTAGAAGTGCTAAAATTTGAGATTGTATTTACAAGCACTGAAATTTATAATTTAATTTAAAAATGGTAATCTCCATTTTTATGAAAAAGTGCTATACTTGTGTTTATATTTAAAATTGCTAAAATTTGCATTTTTTGTAAAAGTGCTAAAATTCGATATTTTATTAAAAAACTCAATAATTTGTCATTTAATTTAAAATGCTAAAATTTACAATTTTATTTAAAAGTGATAAAATTCACAATGTTATTTAAAAACAGTAAAAGTTGCAAAATTAATAAAAAAAATTGCTTAAATTTGCAATTTTTACTTAAAAGATTTAAAATTCTCAATAAACAAGACAGTAGTAGATTATAAATGTGTAATGAAATACTCAAACTCTTTGTTTTTTCTAACTTCATTTTAAGTAAGACGCAATTAGGCTACATTGCCTAGAATACACAGTATTCTGAGCACTGTAACAACTAGCTAATAGACCGTTTAGTAAGCAAGATTATGGTAAACATTGAAATTCCTTTTTCTCCTACAAGGAAGTGACCAGTTACCACACCACTGAAGTGTCTTGGCAGCTGGCCAAGTAAGAGGTGCTAGTCTGAGCATAGACGAAACTTTCATATCAGTGGACCACAATGTTGCACTTTGAAAGAATGTATTCTGAAAGATGAAACAGCAGAAAACCTTCGTTTAAAGATGAAATCTTAAGCTTTTGTGATCATTAAATCTAGTGGTCCCACAGACTACCAATATTTTTATTCTTCTGGTCCGATCAAACTTTTGGTGGTCTCAGACCACCAATGATTTTGAAAGCTGTTTATAGCAGCCTATATACTTGAGTAGTGAATGCATATTTCACCCACATAGTGAATTCATATTTAGGATTGTTAGTGAGCTATGAGAAAGCATAGTAAATCATGATAAAGTGACTTTTTTTCTTAGTGTTTCCAAGGAAGCAGGTCCCTTTTCAATTTTTCCTTTATTCCATGTGAAAGATGACTCTTTGAAAGGTTGCATAACCACTTTCAGCAGATCATAGCCAACTATGCCATTAATCGGCACTGACTGCCATGGAATAATAGTACTGACCAACCCCACAGTAACTCCAGCAATCATAAAGGTGCACTTTTACACAAACAGCCATTGCGCGGTGGTTGTGGGGCGCGGTAGCCCATTGGTTAGCGCGCTGGAGTTGCACTCGGTAGGCCCGGGTTCGATTCCAGCCACTGCCAAAACTGCCGCCGTGTTCATGCGGAGTACGATCACGTTAAACATGTGGGTCCGAAAGTCCTTCCGAGAGGTTGGTGGTAGGGGAAGGAGGGTATGGTCCCTGTGGATGCCTCCCCCACTGGGTTCCGGTCTAAATTGGGTGGCACTTCCCGACCGTCCAAACAGTTACCTTACACCTTTCTGGTAGGTCGGACGGTCTGGGTTTCAACAACAACAACAAACAGCCATTGCATGGTTTGATCTTATCCTGATCGTACAGACCTTAAATAGTTTTCATTCTATACTAATAAAAATAGGTACTTTTCCTTTAGCCAGAAGCAAACGATAAATTAGCAAATATGAATTAATTGTGAAACAGGTTAATTCATGGCAATTCGAACATGGGCCTACACTCGTTACACGGGCTTATATTGCTGGTGCTCTTCACTTAAAAATATCACAGAATGCGACCTTATTAGATGTCGGAGGTTGCACATAGCAACTGCTGTTTGAACAACAGGTGTTCCTTGACACATGGAGTAGCTTATGTACACTGTGCGGACATCAGTTTAATTTTCATTTTTGGACTTACTTTATTGCACATTGAGCATAGGTGTATGTCTGCAAAGACATTTTCCTCATAGATCAAGATGAAAAATTTTACGAACTGGAACACTAAATCACGAAATATTTCTGAAAAAAAAAATTGCCAAAATATAGATAGAAATTTAATTTGTCTTCAAATAACATAAAAACAGAATGTTGTTACAAAGTGTATGTTGTTATGATAAATAATAAATCATATTTGAAGTTTTATAGCTTGAACCCAGCTAAAAGTAAAGTGCCAAATAATAATTTAATTAAAATAATAATCATCTTATTTGAACATTTAAAAACATCCACATAAATATTCAGATTGTACTAATTAGCTGAAGTATATATGTCTGAAGAGCGAATTTTTTTCCCATATAGCAGTGTTTGCAGATATTTTCTCATTAAACACTTTGGGAATGCTCCGTACAATTACACTGTTGCCAAATTACCAGAATTTTAAATTTTCACTTTTAAGACAAAGTTGTGGCTTTGTTCTTATAATCATTATTGTATAAGTTTAAGGAAGACATACTGAATCAGAATAATGACAAAAATAAGTTGGGACACAAATGTTGTTTCAAGGACTGTCCTTAAAATTTGGAAACTAACTAATTGTACATATACATATATATCGGGATCTAACCAACTGTCAGAGACTAGCTAATTGTAACTATTCCTTTCCCAAAATCAAGGACAACTAGTAAGTTTAGCCGGTTTAGGCTGTGAGCCTACATAGCAGATTCAGGAATGAGCCTATTGGGAATTTCAAAGCTAAGCTGTTATCAGGATTGATTTGTTACTATATGTATGCCATAAAATTTTGACAGATAAAAGATACAGAATACTAGGTCTACAGGTTTAATTCAATTTTAATATAAGACTTTAGAAATGCATTGAACCAAAAAATAGAATGTTATAATGTGGTGCTTTTTACTCTATTTACATTGCATTATGTAAACTTCACATGAACTTGTTTGCCAGTATGCATTGGTCTTACATCCAGCTTATACAATATATATTGATATAAGCAGTTAGATAAACAGACAATATATAAAATTAATACGTTATATACGAAACATATAGATTAAAGCACAGTTGTCAGGCAATCTCAATAACTGTTGCGTCTTTGAATTTCTCTTAAGTTTTTTATCTGTTAACAATTATTATTCCTATATGCATTATTTTCAATAACGCACGCAAAATATCGCTCGAGGAGAGGCCAGGAGCTCTTTCTATACAAAATTTTCTTTAAAGTCCTTGTAGGATTAAAGTCAGAGAACAAATTGGGTCATAGGGTTTCGTGCAAAGCCATTGAGCCCTTTCAAAATATTTCTTTCCACGTACATTACATTTGTAATTAAATATGTAGTACCGTAAATTTCTCCAATGAGATTTTCGTAGTTTTCACCAACATCAAATAATTCCGTGTCCGGATCCATAATTTTGTTTGACATGGACAAGTCATGACATCAGTTTCAAAACAAAGGAAATGAGATTAATATTTTTACAGGGTACGTCAGTATAAACCCTGTTGCTTCACTAGCGGCTAGTCGGAAGAATACAACTTTACTGTTCCCATGATGCTTTGCTATAAAGTTCAACAGTGCGCACGTTTTTTGCGCATCGCTCTTGTTTATGACGAAGAATTTGTATATTTTGGTGTTTTTTAGCTCAAAGCTTCTTCGCGCTCATGTACTTCCGTGCTATGTCTGATAAATTAATAAAAAAACGGCCCTTTTTAGGGATATATATATTTCATGAAACACAAAACATGAATGAAGACACAAAGAGTAAATTAATCTCGAATTTCCTCTCATTTGAATGTCTTACTTTGCAGAAGATTTATTTTCCTGTCAGCATCTAGGATTTCAGTTTAATGTAGAGATTTCTACAATAATTAATCTTTTCTATTTGCCTTTAGAAGTAGGTTCTAGAAAGTTTATATCAATAGAATCATTTTAGATATTAATACTTGCTGTCATTTCAGATAGTAATTTACAGCTGTTCGAGACATAAACTCTCTAAAATAAAATAAATGGAACAAAAATAGTCAATCAACACAGAAACTGAATTCATTCGCACTGATAAGATTGAATTTATATTTCTTTAACACTTTGTTTAATAATATAAAAAGAATTGTACAATATTCAATACCATTTTCCTTACAAACAATATTACATAAAAGGTTGTAATAGCTACACAATGGAACACGTTTTTCGCATTCTAGTCTATATTTCTAGTCTACATTCTTGGTTGAATGGCACATTCTTTAAAAACAGAAGTACCTATATTACAGCTAAATTTCATATCAAATATCAGTTAGCCCCATTGGAATAGCACAGGCAGACAATACCTGACTAGACAGGTTGCAGTCAAAATGGCGGTTGAGTCAGCCTGCATATTGTACCGAATTAAATTAATTCACCAAATGAAACCATAATTAAATCTCCCCCCCCCCCCCCTCCGAAATAGAATTGGAGCTTGGAAATTCTAAACCGTGCTCACCTGTTACCCTTTGAACTTGAAACATGGCAGGGGCCGCCAGAACAATGGATGTCGCGAACCCCTCGCCATCAAATCTGACAGATTGACAGTTAAAAAGAAAAGCTGAGTTGGCATAGACCGCCCTGAGTGATCACGTGAACGTCAGCTTCCAGACGTGAGGGGGGTGTCCCCTAGACTTACTGGCACGAGTCTCCGGACAAATGAGACTCAAGGAAAATGACATCACGGATATTAAAATCCAATAAACAAAATAGAGACAAAATTGTCCCCTGGTGACGCCTTTTCTGAAGGCGATAAGAGCAGAGATTTCGAGAGCAGATAAGATCTGATATTCGACAAGAGAGCCCGTCTTTTTGGAAAAAAAGAGTGCTTCTCGGGGATAGGCCCTGTACCCTTGTTTTTTGAGCAGAAGCCTTCTGCGAAAGTTCCTAAGTACGGGAACGGAAGAGAGATCGAGGGCCCTGTAGGACTCGATCCATATAGACTACCACTAGTCTGAAATGTAGACCACCCGGGTGTTAGCATTTGCCGTGACAGGGCGTCACCGCATCGTGGACTTACGTCAGCTTCATCCCGAAGCTTCGCGAGATAGTTCATCCTGAAACCTTGCCAGAGAACCACCTCTCATAGACTTTCCACTGGAAATTGATTTGGACAGTTTCTTTGAACACGTCAGAGTGATCTCTGCGTACTATTCGCCTTACTTCAGATTTGGGTACCTTTGTGACCTAATTTGTATATTACCGAATTTCTTTTTTTTATGTCAATACAGAATTGAAGTCACTCGAGAGTTATTTGGCTGTGACCGGAAACCCACGCTACCCACTACGCTACAATATATAGGATCCTTAGCCCATATATACATGTAACCTCATAAACCTTACATACTTATGCTTAACATACAAGATTAACTATGAGTGTTTTAAAATAAAAGCTGTATTTCAATTAACCTTAATTAATATTTATTGTGTTCTGACGATGCATTTTTCAAATAATCTTAACTTGGAGTTATGCTTGGTAATCGAGCAAGTGGCGCGCGTAGTACGATCAGCGGCCAATATATAATTGTAAGTTTTTCAACGGAGCCACGCCACAACCATGATTTAGTTTGGCGCTTTTCCCTTGGCAAATACAGCTTTTCAATATCTGATCACTGTGAATTAATTAATGGTCTTGTTCGCAGTCCTGTTTTAAATCTGAACCCACCTTTATCAAACATAGTTAGGAATTTAGACTGACGGTTCAGCGACTTCCAATTGAAGTGCATAAAGTTATCATCGCTAATAAGAAAAATAATCTACATTTAACTATATCTGAAAGATAGTATATCCATCCATGTATGACTAATATATGGTATCGAGAACCGAGTAATAGACAAATTTTTGATAAAATCTGAAGGAAAAGGAGTAGATACTGATGCCGAGTAAAAAGAAGAAATAAAATGTTCCTCGATAGAAACAGTAAATACAAAGGTAAGTTTTCTGTCCATACACCATTTTTAGACTTCATTCATTTCAGTAAAAGAAAAGTTTGGCGTAAATAGGTCTAGTGGATCCATTGTAGGGTAGAAAATACAATAGGAAAATGTATTAAAATCGAGGCAATTGTCGTTAAGATAGATAAAGACGAATATTTTAAGAAGCCCTTTCCCGTCTCAAACCGTTCCCCTTCTTGCGCGGGCGCAAAAGTAGCAAAGCAACAAAAGCGTAATAAGTTTAGCGTGAACATGCCAAGGTGAGTCCATTAGATATAAATTAAATCGTAATTTCAACATAGCAAAATTAGACCAATTGCACTATCTTTAGTAAACAGCATAGTTTTTATATTTTCAATACTCTTCTGGACAGATCGCCGAATATAATACGCAAAATTTTTACTAAAGTCTCAATCCAACGTTGCTCATGACCTCACAAACTAGCTAAAGCACCTATAATATAGATGACTAACGCCAACGATAACGAAAGTCTCGAAGATAGCTTCAGTATTAGAGCTCTGAGCAATAAAATTATTTTTGATCGTTTAAATGACATAAATATTACTTCTTTTGAAATGACAACAGAGTGTTTGCACCAAGGAAATGTTAGATGTTGAAGATAAATGGTGCAAGAAATAAAATTTAAGCTTCAAAATTAACTTTGAGAATTCGTATAATTTTCGAAATTGTTAGACCCTTCGAAATACACTCTGCAAAAATATATGCACTCATAAAAAAAATTGAGCTGCAGTCGTGAAACTCAGCATGCAAATGTTTTTTTAAGAGTTATGCAAATGATCAAACTATCAGCGCCAATAATGTGACCAAAACATTTTTTGGTCCCAAATTGTAATCATCTGCATATATTCTCAAACGATGCATATATGCTGATACATCAATTTCCTATGGGTACTTATATTTTTTTGCAACAGAGTGTATATGTATGAGTAGTTTAACAAATAATGGAGATCCTATCACGAATTAGATGAATATCTATTATCCATCTATTTGATGTGTATCTATTATATTATTTATTAAATGGGTTTATATTATCCTATCTATTATTAGATATGTTTGAAGATGTTTTTTCATCGTTCCAGAAATAAAAATACTGTAACAAATATATTATACAAGGTGTTTCATAAATAGAGGTACAAACTTTAAAGGGAGGTAGAGAACATCAAAAGGATTGAGAATTGCATAGGAATCCATGACCAGAAACGTCACCGTACGTCGATAGGCGGCGGTGTTCATGAGAGCGCAGAAGAGGAAATATCTGATTTTTTTCTAATTCGAACAGTAGTCGCAGTAGGAAGAGCATGCAACGAACAGGAAGCTGACAGACATGCACTTAGTGTATGGATTGGCTAATGGCAATGCATGAGCGGCTGAACGACTGTATCGAGAACGGTTCCCACAGAGACATGTGACCGGCCACCGTTTGTTTTCGCATGTGCATCACAGTTTGTGCGAATAAAGGTAAAAGGCATAGTGAGGGCAGGCCATGAGTGACTCGTACGCCCGCCATGGAACAAATTGTGTTGGATGTCATTGAGAGGAATCAGAGTACCAGCATACGTGCCGTCGCCGCTGCCGTAGGAGGTTCACGGGCTAGTGTACAGCGAGTTTTCGAATCCTTACACCCATATCATCTCCAAAGCATACAGTTACTGCTCCCCACAGATCATCCTGCACGTGTGCGTTTTGCGCAGTGACACCTCCAAAACTGTGCCCAAGATATTCATTTCCCATCTTATGTTTTGTTTATTGATGAGGCGTATTTCACGCGACATGGCGTATTTAATCAACACAATGCGCATTTGTGAGCTCACGAGAATCCCCATGGTGTGAGACGGCATGGTGCACAATATCGCTTCTCAGTGAATGCTTGGGCCGGTTTTGTCGGCAACTGCTTAGTCGGGACTTGCCTGTTGCCATCACCTATAACATCAGCAAATTATCTCATCTTTCTAGAACAGGTTCTACCAAGCTTACTTCAGCATGTGCCACAAAATGCGAGATGCAACATGTGGTATCAACATGATGGGGCGGCTCCCCATTATGGAAGGTGTGTTCGGGAACATTTGAATGTGTCGTTTTGTCAACGATGAATTGGCTGTGGTGGACCGGTTGCCTGGCCCCGACGCTCTCCAGATTAAGCAGTCTGGATTTCTTTCTTTGGGAGAGTTTAAAATGGATCTGGTTGCAAGAATTGTCTGCGCTGCTGATATCCAAGAAAATTCAGGTGTTTTCAACCGTGTCCGCCAATCCATGGTCCGTCGGTGTAACGCATGCTTCGCGTGTAATGGTGGAAACTTCGAACATCTCCCGTAGCATTCTGAAATGGAACCATCTACTACGCCATTGTATTAGTTATGTACAATAAATGTTTACGGTAATGTCTGTCTTGTGTTCTTTCATTTTTTGTACCTCTGCTACCACTTTTCCGGTCATGGTTCCTATACAATTATCAATCCTTTTGATGTTCTCTACCTCCCTTTAAAGTTTGTACTTCTATTTATGAGACACTCTATATATACGACGGTCACACTGAAATTTTTAGATACTGCTAAATGGTGCAAGTTAAACTTATCAGCTCTTAGGAGTGTTCAAAGTACTCCCCTCCAACATCAATACACTTTTGTAGGCGAATTTCGAATGAAGATTAAATGCTTCAAGCCATCCATTTCTTGAAACAGATGAAAAATATGCTTTTATAGCCTCATCAATCTCATCTTCGGAATGAAAACGACGTCCACGTAAATATTTTTTAGATTAAAAAATAGCCAAAAGTTACACATAGTAAGGGAATAGGGTGGATGTTCTATCACTTTGATGTTTCTTTGTTCAAGAAATTCTACTGTCATTCTTGCTGAGTGAGAAGATGCACTGTTATGATGAAGCATGAGTCCCCTAACATTGAGAGCAAAACTCCTCCTGCGATCGGCTGTTGCAGGAGAATGATATTTCAAGATTTGGAACGTGGTTGTTTATTAATTCGTCCAGTCTACGTAATTTAAAAGAAGAGTGTGAAAATTTTATTTGACATGGGTAAGTGTTTAATAAAACTTGCAAAACTGTTTTTAAAAACCAGGTCGTAATCAGGAAACGAAAGGTAAACCCTGGCAAGACCGATCCGATCCAGCCGTCTTTACCACAAAACTAATACGACTCCACACACGATCAAGGTAAGTTTTATGAGTCATCTGGCACGTTTCGTTATAATCATGTTAATATTTAAATGGGCTTAATGTTGTCTACGTTGAAGGAGACCCCTTATAAAGTTGTACGCTTTACTTATGACCCAAATCTTAAAAGAGAGCTTAACAAACTCACCAGTAAGGTTAAGCAAAAGATCGTCGCAGAAAAGCAGCAACATTACAAAGAACAAATTAAATCCCTTACAAGAGAAGACTCCTGTATCGTTACGGGAATTCGCCAAGAAGTTTAGGAAATCATCTGGTAAAAACCCTACACTAAACGATAACAACCGCATCATGTACTCTGAGGAAAAAGCAGAGGCGCTAGCAAGCCATTACGAAACCCAATTTAAACCAAACCACGATCTAATGTGTCAGGATACCCTTAACTTGGTTAGCCAAACACTAAACACCTTCAGAAACTCTCCAATTACCATTAAGATTACCCCAGCCACCCCACAAGAAGTAGTGGACCACATCAAAAATCTTAAATAATCGTAAGAGCCCAAGTCACGATAATATAAGAAACGTCGTGCCCCCAAACTTACCCCTAAATCTGATATTTTATATTACCTTCCTAATAAATAAAATACAAAAACTAAACTATTTATTAGGAATGGAAAGCCACTATCATTGTTCCAATCCGTAAAGTAGGACAGGATGCCACGATTCAAGCCAACTATAGACCAATTAGCTTACTACCAACACTTAGTAAAATTACTGAGAAAATTATACTGAACAGACTAAATGCATATCTAAGCGAAAATAACATTATAATCCCGCAACAGTTCGGATTTAGGCTAAAGCACTCCACTATCCATCAGTTACTGAGAGTGGCGGAGTATACAGGGTGCCCCCAAAAAAATTGAAACACGCGTGAATTCTTTACCTGTTGGAGATAAGTGGGCAATGTAAATTGCAAAAATGTTGAAAGTAAGGTAGGAAATAAGACTATGTTAATGAAATAGTCCTACCATTCATTTTCAAAAAGTCACACTTTTTAAATTTTTATACGACCCCTTAGACAAATCGGGTCAATCAGAAAATTTTAATTTTAATGCAACAAGATCATTAAAAAACTCGCATATCTGAAAGAAAATTGAGCGAGTTATATTTAATTAAAAATTGAACTTTGTGAATGGGGACCCTATATCAAATTAGAAATGTAAATTTGTGACATATCACAAAAAAGATAAAACTGGATGGTAATACATAGGAAGCCCAACCGTGTAGTGAGTACCACTGCTTTATATGATCTCTACCTGTGTAATGCTTTATTTCCATGCATTTGTAATAAAAAATTTTGACATATTAACGTATTTTTGATCTAAACAATTTCCATCGTCAATTTGTTTATGATCCCTATTTTCACTGATGAAACAGCCTTTCATACGATACGGAAAAGTGGCATAAGTCAGATTTTTTCCTTCATCATAATTCAGTTGATTTTAAAAATACAGATATGCGGGGTTTTTTAATGATCTTGTTGCATTAAAAATAAAATTTTTCTGAATGACCAAATTTGTCTAAGGGGATGGTATAAAAATTTAAAATGCGTAACTTTTTGAAAATGAATGGGAGGACTATTTCATTAATGTAGTCTTATTTCCCACCTTACTTTCAACATTTTTGCAATTTACATTGCCCGTGTATCTCCAACAGGCAGAAAGCGGACAATTACTGCCTGGGCCCCTGCCCAAATGGACCTCAGCGAATGCCCTTATCGGAAAAAAATATGTATATCCATATTTTAACATTTTGGTGATGTTGTAAATTTAAAAATAGATATTCAAATACTATAGATATTTTTATAATTTTTAATAGTTAATTTTAATTAAAATTAATATATTGATTTATTTAATTATTAAATGTTTAATTAATTTTAAGGAATTTATCATTTGAAAGAAATCCAACAGGTGGAGCCACTAATCGTAGGTAAGTAACTTGAAAAGGGAATTTTTCTGTGAAGTCGCAGGAATGAATACTCCATATTAAAGGTTTGAGTACCACCCTGCACATCTGAAAGCCGTAGAAACAGTTCTTCAAAATTTTGAGTGCATAGTGGATTGCCTAGAGGAGGAAATTTCAAGAGATGCAGTCACTGGAAACGACATTATGAGCGCCCAGTCATTGTTCTCATCAGTAAATTGGCTGCTTTTTCTGAATTTGTTGTGGTGGCATTATGTGCTCGAAATAATCAAAGTGCAACCACAAAGAAAAGAAATAGACTTGATGATGGCTCAGAATTGCATTTTAACAGAGTTAACACCAAATTGAGAACGTTGAGGGGTGAAAATGCCTACAATAATTTTATCACGAAAGTGAAAGCTAATTGGGAGAAAATGGGCTGGGAACATGCTGATTTTCGAGTTGTAAGAAAATGGCGAACTAAACAAATGTCTGGTGAAATACCTGCTGGCTGCATTTGCTTGAGAAACATTGAGCCTGTTATTACAAGGTTTTCGACACAATGTGCGGCAAATTACAAAAAAGTGCAACCGGCTTCAAAGAGATCAACAATGTTTTGGGGGTTTTGATGCCGGAAAAATTAAAAGAGATGAATCAGGATGATCTTGAAACCAGTGTATGCATTTTAATAGAGAAATATTCTTTGATTTCTTTAAGGCTGATCTCAAATACAAGTTGATCAGTTTTGCTGATTTGTATTTTTCGCGAGCTCGTGATTTTTCTAACAACAGTCCGCTACATTATTTAGAATTCATCACTGAAAAAAAAAAAAATTGTTGGACAGCTTTCCAGAGTGTTGTGTTATTTAGATTGTTTCTAACACTGCCTGTCAGCACAGTGAGCGCCGAACGAGTGATGAGTTCTCTGAAAAGAATTAAAGAGTACTGTTGTGCTACATCACTGAAGAAACCCTCAATGACTATAGCATACTTTACATCGAAAGATCAGTTGCCAATAAAATAGATTTAGATTCTACGATAGAAATATTCATCAAACTGAAGGCAAGACGAGGATTTACAACTATTTAAGTTAATATACGTGAATACACCCTATCATGCACTAATTATATGAGCACACATTTCATAATCAGTCCTATCAGAGCAAGTCAGAAGTTAATTGTATACCTGGTTAAAATTGCAAAAAATAAAATACAACTCTACTATAGCATGCTAATTTTTTATTGAGTCAATAATAAAAATATAGCATAAAAATTTACACCAAAATGTAACGCTGAAATCGTAAACCCTATATTTTTTCACCTGGTTGCTTTGATATCTAAGTACAGTTACCATGAAAATTTTATTCTTATTTTTTTATAGTTTTGCAATTAATATTGTTGCCACACATGTCGAGGATCAAAGATGGAAGCGGAGTGTGAGATCTGTGCAGTAATTGAGTGCGCACATCAATTAAGCCATAGATTTCACTTCTATTCCTTAACGTAGAATCTTCTCTAGAGAATGCACTCAATGCACCATCTACCGGAAGGTGCAATTGATTGGAAATAAATTTTTATGAAGTTGACACATTATACTTTCTGAGCACTATCAATGTACTAAGAAACAGGAAAAAATATGCATTCCCTCGTATAGTTCAATAAAAAAAGTATTTAAAAAATTGACTCGTTGAAATGGGCCCCTTAGGACGTTTGCCGCCTGGGCCTTTTCCCTTAAATCTGCCATTGCCAACAGGTAAAGAATTAAAAGTGTGTTTCAATCTTTTTGGGACACCCTGTATATCTTCTGGACTACAACGCAAGACACTCACAGCTGCAATCTTTCGGGACACCCAGAAAGTGTTTAATAAGGTGTGGCACTGCGGTTTAACATACAAACTGATCACTCTGAAAGTCCCTGATGCACTAGTCAAACTCTTAATATCATACTTAAATGACAGACACTTTCAAGTCAGAATCGAAGACAAGGTATCTACACCCAAACTCATAAAAAGCAGTGTACCACAAGGATCAATCCTTGGCCCGATACTTTTCAACATGTACTTAAATGATATCACCAGGTCGGATCACATTGAGCTGGCACTCTATACAGATGACAGTCTGATTCTTGCGAAAAATACTTATTTTTCAGTAATACACAAACAGTTATAGCAACACTTAGACATATTCCATTTTTGGCTGGAAAAGTGACGAGTTAAGCTAAACCCAAATAAATGCCATTGGATCTAATTCTCATTTCAAAAGAAAACACCGCTGCCTCTGCAAACAACTAAATTCAAATGTGCACCAAAATGCCACAACAGGAGCCTTAGTTAAAACAAAGCTAATCAAAATTACCAAAACAGCATGAGGATAAGAACCAGACAATGATACTTTGGAGATAAAGGAGTATTAAGAGAGAAGTATTATCCAAAGGCTACATGAAACCGTCCCTATTTTTACGGTATTTATAAACAAAACATGCCAATTATAAAAATAAGGAATATAATTTTTTTTTAACACTTAAGAATATTAAGAATAAGTTGAAAGTTACAAATTAAGAATAAGTCGAATTTGACATCGTACATCTTATCATTTAACAAAGATCTCGAAAATGCCATTGAAGCTAGTTACCATATTGCTAAATGTGGCAAAAATCATACCATAGATGAGAATTTTATTCTTCCCTGTATAAAAGATGCTGTTCGATGTATGCTTGGAGAAGAACAAGTACCGAAAATGAACAGCATTTCTCTTTCAAACAATACAGTATCTCAAAAAATTCAGGATACATTTTATGATGTTGAGATGACAATAATTAGCAGAATTAAAAATAGTAAATTTTTTGCTATTCAAGTTGATGAAAACACAGATGTCACTAATTTGGCTTGTTATAGCAAGATATTTGATCAATAACGAAACTGAAGAGAACCTATTACTTTGTCAGAACACACAAGAAGTGAGGATATATTTAATGATTAATTGTTATTTCAAAGATAAGGGCATTGATTGGTCTAACTGTTGTGGATTATGTACCAATGGTGCCAAGTCTATGTCAGGTATTTACTCCGGTCTTTGCAGTTATGTCATGAAGGTAGCTCCCAACATAAATTGAAGTTACTGCTGCATCCACAGACAAAATTTAGCATTTAAGAACTGTCCTCATGAATCGAAACTTGTTCTTTATGAAGCTGTGAAAGTGGTTCATTTTATAAAATCGAGGCCCAGAAACTCAAGAGTTTTAAAAGCTCTGTGTGACGAGATGATGAGTCTTCTTTCTACGTTGCTCGTTCATTCAGAAGTGAGATGGCTATCTCACGGTCCTTACTAGACTGTTTAAACTTAGGTATGACGTACAAATTTTTTTTAAAGCCATCCTTTCCAGCTTTCATCCAAATTACATGACAATAAATGGCTCCAGGCTCTTGCACATTTATCAGATATTTTCCTACATATAAATAAGTTAAATTTAGCACTTCAAAATAGCTCAATAACAATATTTAGTGTGTCTGACAAAATTGAATCTATGGTTAAAAAAATTGATTTTTGGATTATTATTATTAAGTATTTAAAAATTTGCACAATTTCTTATCTGAAAACAAACTACGATTCTCTCCGGAAATAAACTAACAAATAATTGAACATTTACAAAGATTAAAATCAGATTTCCAGAAGTATTTTCAAAAACTTGACAACATAAACTATTGGATTCAAAATCCATTTGAAGAGGAATACTTTCAAGTAGCTAATTAGGCAATAAAGGAAAAAGAGAAATTGATTGAACTTTCAACTGATACCACTTTAAAATCCCAATTTAAAGCAAAATGGCTTCTTAACTTTTGGGCAGACATTAGCAGAGAATTTGAATAAAGAGCTTAAGTTTCTGTTTAAGCACAGAACTTGTGGAAACAGCTTTCTCTTCATACATTTTTATCAAAAATAAGTATGGCAATAAGCTGAATGCAGTTCTAGATTTAAGATTATACCTCACATCAGTCGAACCCAATATCAAAAAATTATGTGCCGAAAACAAGGACAAGGATCACACTGAATATCTTTTAATGCAAAATAAAAGAATTTCAATTAGTTATTTGTGCAGTTTGAAATATTTATCTTTATTATAATTGTATTTATTTTTTATTATATGAACATAAATATATGCGCTTTATCCACATTATAAATTAGATTGTTTCTATTGTTGATTTAAAGTTACAACACGTAAAATCAACATCACGGTTACTTAATAAATGTTATATATGAGAGGTACAATCTACAGAAATGACCTGTAAAGGGGTACATAAATCAAAAAAGGTTGGGAACCGCTGCCATATGCAGTCACGCTTCTTCATAGCTCGTCACCCTTGGGACACTCTTTTCACCCCTGAACGGTTTGTGCCATTTTTTTTACTACAATCCATTGCATATTCCACCTTCCTCAGTCATCGAAAGGACTTCGCTGCTTGGAAGGTTTTCGGTACAGGAATATTGATGATGTGTCACTGATGTGATATCTATCTGCAGGGCCGGCTCTAGGTATTTTGCCGCCCCAAGCAGAAAGCAATTTGGCCGCCCCCTACCTGAAATTCAATTTTCTGTTTACCTTTATAAATGCAATAGAATAGAGAAACACTGCTATATCGCCAGTTTTTAGTCAATTTTGTTCCGAAATGTTAATTAAGTACCAGAATTAAAGAAATAAAATTTAGCAATTTGATTATTGCTTGATAATTTTTACCTTATTTCGCATTCAATTCTTGAGCGTGTCACCTCTCACAACACGCGTACATCCTCAGCCTAACACTTGGTACCACTGCCGTCCCTCTCCGACTATTACATGCCAAGCTACAATCCTTCAAAATCTCACTCCTTTTCATCACACCCGATTTGCCGATAAAGACGTTATCATACATCAAAAGTGTCCAATATTCAACACTATATATATAAATAATTTGAAAATCCAATGAAAGAATAGAGAGAATATGAAATATATATATATAAAACACTCCCAAGTTTAACTGTATAAATTGAGTTCAATGTTTTTTGTACTTTGCAGTAGAATTAAATGATTTTTTTTTTTTAATTTAGAGTTCCCATTTTTCAGCGATTTCTTATGATTTGCATCCATTGAAACTGTTATGAATAAAATCTTTTAGACAAAAATCAAATTTTCTATATTTATTCGTTTTTAGAAAACAATTACAAAAATTAAATATTTCTCATAACTAGATATGGATGAAAATCAATAGGATTTTATTGATACCGATTTGGTATGTTTCTATTATGTAACTTGCTTCATTATTTCGAGATATGTATCTCTACCTGTAGGAAAGTAAAATTTTCTAATATCTCTAGAACGACTAATGATAACTACTAAACAATGTTGTCCATTTCTTTCCGGTTAGAAATACCTACAAATCATTTATTCCTTTAACAATAGTGAGTAGTATATATAATGCAAAAAAAAAAAGTCTATTTTAAATCAAAAATTTGCAATACCTCAAAACACACATTTTATTGTGCTGTATATGGTGTAATTTAAGAAATGAAATATTACATATAAAATTAATAATTTTGTAACAAATTATAATAGAATAATTTAAAAAAATATATTTTTTTTAATTTTCGAAATAAGAAAATTTGAAGATCCTAGCCTTCGAGAAAATTAAGAAGCTGTCAGTTATTGATTGTATACCAAATATATTTTGATTTGCTTAATTTGTTTGATAAAGTAAAATTTTTAATGAGAACTTCTAAACAATGGCATTCATTTACTCCCTGTTAAAAGTAATTGCAAAATGTGTAATAACTTAATAATATTGATTGTATTTAATTTTTTTTTTATTTTTCCTGTTTCAAATAAGAAATGCAAAATATCTCAAAAACGGTGAGTATTAGCGTCTTATATAAATGATAATATTCGCTTTTCAGTGAAAATTGAATTAAATATTTATTTTTGTAACATTTTTAAACATTATATTTTTCATGCTCATCTCATTTTTTATTTTAAATGTTCGAAAAATTGATGGCTTTCTTCTGTCCCATTCACCCAAAAAATTAATGAATCTCTGATATTTATTGATTGAAGAAGTATTACCGAATTGCATTCTATTTTATTAATTTGTTATAGAGATATCATTGCCAAAGACTTTGTGTTTCTTTCAGAAAAACATTTGGGGGGGGGGGGGGCGAACCCCCTTTCCGAAACATCCCCCCCCCCCTCGCTCGATACATTTTATGTTACCAGACCAGATGCTAATAAATTCAGAAACTCACAAAATACTTTTTGTGAATTTAACCTAGTTTCTACTTCCTATGTGGCAGCATTTTTACAATTTTATTTCATGATTGACTATTTTCAGAATGAAATTTTGTAGTTATAATTCAATTTACATTATTTTAAAATTTTTCTTCTTCTTGTTTAGCCGGAGCAAGTTTTTCTCGCAATGTTTGAATACGTATTTGCTATACATATTCATTATTTCCATATATGTATATATATAGTAGTTAAAATGATATTAGATAATTTGCCCCCTTTGAGATTTCATTTTCTCTCCTCCCCTCAGACTGAAAGAAAAACTGCACAGATAGACAGACATATATTTAAAACACGGTTAATTAGTATTCAAGGATGCTCAACACTGGTAAATTTATCAAAATCCGAGCGTCCGGTTTTTTGTCCCCATCACAATACTTTTCCTTTTCTATGTGTTGCAGGAAAATAAATTAGATATAAAAAGGATATTTTTGTAACTCTTGTGATATTTATTATACTTCCATCGCTAAATGGAAGTAAGTATTTGCACATATCATTTTTAAAGATCTATGCGCTTTTGAGGGGACTCATTACAAAACACAAAATAAATATTCTTTAGTTTTTTGTTGTCGATCGGTCTGTAGGTCAGTCTATCGCTAAATCGAGGTACCCTGCTGTTCTTCGAAACTACTGAACCAAATGAAGTCAAATTTTGAACATAGTCAGGCTGCTACTCGATACAGTGAATAACGTCACGATTTATTATTTTTTTAATTTTTCACTACTCATTCGTAATTTGAGCAAATGTCGTTTTCGTAACATTACAATACTACTACTCAATCGACTGAAATAAAATTTTCTGAAAGAATATGGCTTGTTATATGCTTGAAAAAATATTCTAAGAGGACATTTCTATGCATCACACTGCAAGTATAATATAAAAAAAATATAAGAAAAGTACATGCTTAAAATGCAAAAATTAAAATTTTCAATTAAATAGTAACATAATTGAAGTAATTTAGAAAGTTTAAAAAATGTACAGTATTTTTCTTTTACTTTTTATTTACCAGAAAGAGCAAAAATTCTTTGAGGTTCATCATTTTTTTTCTGATGACTCAAAATAAAAATTGGAAAAATTGGTGTTCTACATGTGAGACAGTTGGCTTAGAAAATAAATTTTGATTGATTTCCAATTAATTTTAAAAACTAAATTCCTTCCTATTAACTTTCGTTGTAAATACTCCAATGCTAAAGAATGTTATATTCTATTGAATTTTTACTCCATAACTTAAACGCAGAATATAATATATGTAAATGACATTTTTATAATCCGATATATTTCGTTTAAGGAATTCAAGTTTATAAAATAACAGATTTTTTAAAGCGGCGACATGCGAATATGTTGAATATTGTCTTTGTTTTAAAAATTACCCCATTCAAATTATAGTAGTTATTTTTCAAATTAAACGAAGCTTTAGCTGAAATCCTGATAACCAAAAATTTGAATAATTCGAAAAAATAGAAATTGTCCGTAAATAGCGTAAGTAATATTGATATATATACTTTTAATTTAAGAAAAAATAAATACAGTAAGGAGAACGCACACAGAAAAAAAATCTGAAAATTGAGCAAAACGAGGAAGCAATTTCTAAGAACTTTCAAGGAGCTAAATTTAATATAACATCCTAAGAACAAACAAACACTGACCTGTGCGTAAAATGTAAAATATTTTTAGCTAAAAAGTGACTCGATAGATGCTGTATAAAATCGTTATAACGAAAACTACCACAAGCTTTAAAGAATATACCGATTTTACACCTGAAATTTAGAATAATCTGAATCCCCTTGAGGGGGGGGGGGGGGGTCTAATATGTTGTTATATATGTTAATAGAAACCATTTTTAAACAATCATAAAATAATTATATCTTGCTTACCTTAAATTTTAATCTTGCATGAAATGCTAGATGAATATTTTAAATAATATCAAATTCAACTGTATAACATTTAGAAAGGAAAACGATAAACTATTCTTTGCGGCAAGGAAAATGATGTTTGACGTTTCTCACCAAAACCTACGACTTAGCTGATTCACCGCAGAACAAATCTCTCGCAAAACAAAATGATTGATAAACACATGTTTCACAGCCGATGGGGGTGTGTATGTCCCATAAATTTTACAATGATCCACGGATGTCTCAAGATGTCTTTTGAGACCTGTCCTTGTCTAGTTTTCTAATTACTTTCAATGCAGACACCTGTTTCGGGATAGATGTCAAGAAGTCCTTTATTTATGGGTCTGGGTGATTGAGGGAGATGGTTTCCGGATTTGAGCTTAGGAAAATAATTAACAAAGGATGGGTATCCTGGCACGGCAATTCTAGGTGGAACCCCATCGTTTCAAGTGCCCTCTCTCATCGGATTTTTTCATGGAATAGTTAACAAAAACCAGTTTCACATAAAAGCTTTTGCAGTTCACAGATAATGGCCAATATGCCGCCCTAGACGTGCTGTTGATGGCTGTACTGGATGCCCTGTGCGCTAAAGTAATTAGTTGTTACTTGTGTTGCAAGATAAACAATTAGGGGCGACATACTGGAAGCGACCCCATTTAGCCCTCTTTTTTCACTGGGAGAATGAATGATAGCCGTTTTCACTCTTTTATTATCTGGGACCAAATGTTTAATATTTTTCAGTGTTTTAGTTTTGCCTACATCTGCCCTTGTAAATGCTGTTGCTCTCGCCCCAGAATTTTTTACTTTTTTTATTTAAGATATTTATTTTATTAAGAATTTTTTATTTATGTTGACTGAAATGCCGCCCTTAAAATGTGCCGCCCCAAGCAAGTGCTTTCTTTGCTGGTGCCTTAAGCCGGCCCTGTCTATCTGGTCTATGTCTCGTGTCGAAGGAACCTACAAGGTGACTCGACTTTCCTCAGGTATGCGGCTTCTGTCTGTGCAGTTTTGATAATACCATGAAACTAAAGTCCTTCTAGCTCCATGCGTAATACCCAGTGGTTAGTTGCGCTTTTGCCCCGGCGTGCCTGAGATTTCCAGCAGTTCATATTGCCAGGAACAATAGATATCCAAGCCTAAACTTGTAGTGGAAGTCAAGAGGACTTTCACGATATGTAACGCATATTTTTTAATGACTGTTTCTTCTTTTTTAAATGATCTGGGCCACATGTTTTCACTCCCACTTAATGGTTGACAGTGTTTAATTTCCTTATACTTGACCCCCCTCCTTAAGAGGTGGAACAATAAAATGTTTTTCTCAAAGTTGCATATGACCATGTGTTAATCCCCCCCCCCCCAAAAAAAAAACCTAATGAAGATCTTCTGTATGGTATTTTCTTTTACCTGATTGCCATTACTACATCATGTCAAGAGCTTTTACCTTTTCATTTTTATATATTTCTTAGAATCTCTGAAGTACCCTGGGAGTAGTATGATGATGTAATTACAAAAAGAAAAATAAACATCCAATAAATTAAATTTCTTTTCCCTCTAAGATTTTATAATTCCTTTAATATGTGGTCCCCAGCCTTACTTGTCTACTTCTTCAGCTTACATTAATTAACAGATGAGGTTTTAGGTTTTCTTCTTTTTCCAAATTGGCAACAGCCAACATTAAATCTAACTACTTTAGTTTCAAACACAATGCAATTTAAGTTTTTTTTTTTTGTAAATTAATTTAATACTTTTGCTAGTCTTTTAAGTGGTGGAGAGAAAATAACCATTATAAAAGCACCCAGTTTTGATAATGTTTAAATGCCATTATACTACATGCTGAATTTGACAATTTTTAAAATGTTTTTCTTTAATTTTGATTTAGAACCCTGATAAAGTAGTTACGTCCAATTGAGCTTGGATGTGTTCATCTGCATATCAGTGAATGAGATGGGCAGGACCTTAAACATTGACAGTGTTTACTCACTAAATTAATCTTAGAAGCATGGCATGTTTAACAGACATAAAAGTATAAACAACAACAAACACCTTTATTTACAAATGCCAGCAGCACAACGAAGAGTTCCAAAAATCACAATCGGTTGTGTGGTTCCGATTCAATAACAGTTTTTCTTTTATATAAAAAATACATGTGCAAATATTTTCGTATACATGCAGAAAAAATGATGGTGACATGCGGATCAAAAAATACTCTTCACAAAATCGGCACCACATCATTTCCATGAACCAAGTACATAGCAATAATGTAAGATTTAAGACTGATGCAGGTATTCTCGCATCCATAAACAAACACTGTTTAGACAGCATGTCAGCTATAAAACATATATAAAAAAATGTCTGTATTAAAAAACTAATGAATGTTTTCAAACGCTTTTTACTAAAGTAAATTTCATTATGAAAAATAGATAATATACATACTTGGAAAGCCATTATATCTACACCAGTCTTAAATCAGAATGATACAATTTCTACATTACATGTTTTCACTTATATAGTAACAAAATAGGTACTGTGCAGAATTAGAGTGTATATTAAGAATTTGAAATTTACTATTAAAAGTGAAACAAAATTCAGCGATTGACAATATTACATACATATTTGCATATATGTATGTTAATATACATTAAAATACTTAACCAATAATTAAAAACAGTAATCTCGAGGATTTTAGAAATTTAAAATAAGACATCAGTATGTTTAATAAAATGCCTCACTAAAAAACACTGCTATATATAAAGAATCAGGGAAGAAAATACATTGAAGATATATGAATGTAATGAAAAATTCAAGACTTTATCAAGTGCTTAGTTAAACAAAGGACTTGAACCTTTAACTTGTTTTGAAATCAGCGTTAACTCAGCAATCTTAATAATCACCAACAATGTCTGTGTTGTACATAGCAAAAAGTGAAGTACAGCCACAAAATGAAGTACTGGAGTACCGGAAGTCAGGCAATGATGTACCTCAGTGAAATTGTTTTAAAATTCAAGTTAGTTTTTAAGTTATTTAATGAAGTGCAACTTTTGCACAAATCTGTTCTTTAGAGATCGAGAATATTATTGCAAAGTTTTAATTTTCATTAGAAAATTAAAATTTTTATTGTGCTTTGGAATCCATAAGACAATAAGTTACTTTTTATAATAATATTTTTTAAATACTTTTATTTTTATTTTTATATATCTACGAATTGAAGATTTGCACGATTCTAATATTTTTGTGAATACAGATTGGTATCCTGGCAATGTTTTTTTTTTTATTTGCACTATTTGTAAATTGATAATGAATTTTTAAATGAGTCTATAAAAGATTATTCTGGATTGATAGGATGAATTGAAATGAAAATATCTCTTCTCCTGAAGTGTGATTTCCCAACTGGGGGTGTGGTTCAACGTACAGGTATCCAGCAAGCTTATACTTTCAGGTGTGCACCAAAGCCCAAGACTGCATAAGCACTGGCTTAAAAAAAGGACGTCACAATCACAAGATGCTTCATAATTTGTTCTTGCAATTAAGTCTTAATTAGAACTAAATTCCCTGCAATTAACAGTCACTGATATTTTTGGTCATTGGCATCATGGTGAGTTTGAAAATAAGATCTGGAACCAGAATTCATAAAACCTTTCAAACTGAGAAACCACAAAAGAGTCTCGCAAGTGTCAGGTTGTTTAAGAAACCAGTAAAAACTCTATTAAATCCTAGATAATGGTATTTTTTAAAACTTGTAGTTCAAAATAATCACATTCTTCTTGTCCCTAAATTAAGGTAGAAATTTGATACACCCCCCTCCCTTTTTTTTAGGAAAAACCGTTTTTGAGATATATTGGTTATTTTGCCATTTATATTCACCATTTTAAAATATATAAGGTTGCCAAATAAAAATTTAATTTAAACCACAAATTTTGTGTTATTTCAATAAAGTATCCCTATTATTTTGTGCAATTAAACTCAATTTAGTGCATTATGAAAGAGAAAATTAATTTGAGGCTGTAGGGAAAGTCATATGCTGCCTACATCACATTTTTTGAATTCCCTGACAATTCCAAGTTTTACTTGTTTTCCAAGTGATGTGGCAATCCTGCAGTATAACCCAGGAAATGGCTTGAACCTCTACCTCTAAATCTCAAGACCAACATTCTACAACAGAATTACTCATGCACAGGAAGATCCCCCCCCCCTCCCTATCCCAAATGTTCAACCTTATTATTCAATGCACATATGCAAATATGGTGAAAATATTTGTACCCAAATATACATGATATTCTGTATACAGAACCTATTTTGTTACTCATGCACTACAATGATATCATATTTGAGAATTGAATGGTCTTGAACCCATAAATTAAGCATGTATTAAATAACTTTGAATATGTAATACAGATGTTTAAAGTAGCAACTTACAATGGATGACAGACAGACACACTTACAAGTATATTCTAAGGTAATGCAGGGAAAATGTCATTTGTACACATATCAAATTATACTGTAGTGATCGCGTGAAGAGTGCAAAAACAAATTTTAACTTAAAGAATTGAAATTCTAAAAATTTCTATTACTTAACCCATAACATCGTTAATTATAAAAAATATGTGAGCATGTAACAATTTATATTTTTCTCTCTAATAGATCATTTCTGCAAATCTCTTCAAAGTACTAAAAATATATTCAAATACCATTCTTTTATTGCAAATATTCATATATATATATATATATTTATACACATCATTTTAGATCTCAGATGAAAATCGTATAATTTAAATTTCATTTTTAGTAAAAGAAATTTACTCTGATCACACACAATATATTTTGGGCAGGTTATGTACAAAGATGCTCCTTAAGTTAAAAATTAGAAATGCATCTTTGAATGTGCATAGCAGTCAGGTTTTGTACTTAACATATTCATATGAAAACTCATGAGCTATATAACTACTTTAAGATTAAAATGAAATAAATTTTAACTTATGGAAGTATAAAATTTTTATTTTATAGAGCCTATTCTTTAGCATGTTTAGTGAAATTTTTACAATTGAAATATCGACTAAAATTTTATATACATAACAAATATACTTTAAAATTTGTATAAAATTAAAAAAAGTTAGAAATTAATAATTTTATCATGAATAAATCTAAATTAGATAGGAGAAGGGGAGGGAGAAAGAATATGTAAGATTAAATATCATAAACAATCAATACAGACACTGCCTACTTCTGTTTCAAATCAATCATGTTTAGCAAAATATGGTTCCTAATGGTAGTCATTAAAATATTGAGGTACAAATAATAAGGGGCTTATTAAAAACAAACACTTTAAAGAGAAGGTAAAGCAATTTTTTTTTTAGATGTGGCCATAGTGCTATGGTAATATTTTCTGAACACTTTTAAAAACATTCTAAGACTGTAGGAACCCCATGTTTGTTAAGGGAACACACAAATTGTCATAAAACATACTTAAAAAGATAATTACACTAAATACTGTAAAAACGAATAAAGCATCCAACTTAAAAAAAAAGTTATCCCATCACACGAATACAAATTATTTTGTATTTGCACTCCTTACACATGAAGGGAAAAAAAAAAAAAATTGACGCTTATCTGCAAGACACCAGAATAGGAGAGTTTTACACTAAACACATAGACCCAATGTACAATTTGCAATATTGAAGAAAAATGCATAGAAACATTAAAATCTTTAAAATATTCATTCTGCGGGCTTTCAGAGCAAGACACATACATTATCATCACATATGAAATATATCTCTTCATAAGGCCTCTCAAGCATTTTGAAACAACATTAAAATACTCTACTTCAATAACAAGTTCCTTATAGCAAGTACGAGTACCTCTTTATTACAGGATTTCCGAGGAATCGGTACTTGGTATCCTTCACCCAAAACAGCTGGCAAAGCCAATCAACAAAACTATATTTGAGACAATAAAAATCCAACAATCATAAATCACAATAATAAGCACAGAACATTTTCTAGAACAGTAGACATTCATGAAATTTTTTTATTATTTGAATCTGTGTGCTTGTTATTGACAGACATCTGAGCTGAGTCTTCAGGCACCACACACTACACACATCATGGGCACTCTCCAATCATAAACTGTTTAAGAACAAATAATATTTCACAATGACATGCATAAGAAATTGCGCTAGGTCTAAAATACCAAAACATTCTTATCTAAATGGTGTTCCCCATAGTCATTACAACAGGGTTGGAACACAAATAGCCTAATAAAATTCCTTGATTTTTTTCAGATTGAGTTTAATTCTCCAAGTTGAGCGAACTAACAGAACAAAGAGAATTTAGACAAAATAGCACAGTAAAAGTGATTCTAGATAAGTGCAATGTAACACACTTATCCAGAAACATACAAAATGTGCCCAAAAGTATGAGGAACTTCATAAAATGTTAATTAAAGCTTTGAAATTTCCCAACTTTTCTCCAGGTTTGGAACATTTAAAAATGTCTTAACAACTCAGACTTTTCAGTAAATGTTCCAAATTCGTTCACAATTGTAGATACAGTGGCAACCCTGTTACACTGAAATAGGAATATTAAACAATAGTGGCAATTTTAAGTTATTTGAAAAAATTTTAAATTTTGCCTCAAATAAACAGCATAGTTTATACAAATAACAAACCAACAATTTAAAGCTATTTATTCAATTTTGAAGTATTAAACTGTTTGCAACATTTAAAGTTCAAACAATATGCTATTAAATAAGAACATTCAAACTCATAAACAGTCTCTGATACATTCTCATTCAAGCATCTAGATTTTTGTGCGCATAGCAGCATGCTACCAAACTCATAAACGTTCATCCATTGTCAAACATGCACAATACCCTTCAGCATGACTCAGAAAGCAACTACCTCAGTTGATTACTCCAAACCAGTTTTGTTTCTTTATATCTCTGTTGATGGAAGGAGGGGGGGGGGGGGATGAAATGGTCCCGTTCCATTCAGCTACATCCAATTTTCATATTAGGATGCTGAACAAAGTAAAAGGGCATTAAGTGGCAGAGGTATAGGTTTCATTGACAAATTTGGAAAAATGCAATGCAATTTAGCATGCCAGCTATGTACGTGTGAATGATATATTTACAATTGCAACAAAAATGCATAACCATGCCTGAATCTTCAAAAGGATCCTAAATAACTAGCTGATACTTCTAGGAATGCTACAGATACCATACAACAAACTTTTCTTACATATCAATTCTTCTTCTTCTTTTTTTTTTTTTTAAATCTTTTCTTTTCTGACATTACAAAATTAGATACTGGCTTGTAACTACTAGGGATAACAGCAGATTAAAAAAAAAAAAAAAAATTGGTAGTAATTCAATGAATTTTCCCCCCAAAATTTTAGGAGCTAATTTTTGTTATTTCTATTATTAGTATGCAGCAGGTGAAGGCTTCTACAAGCAGCTAGGTGTATGCAGGTTTGTAGAAAAAGAGGGGGGGGGGGGGGGGAAGCTGGGACAAAGTCCCCGGACCCTGTGCAGCCTGCAGGGCCCGTGTTTGGATTAATGAAAAACAATTTCTACCTACACACATTTTCTTTTTTGTCATTGGTCCTAAAATTATTGTTTTCCTGGGGCCTGGTACCGATTCTCGACGGTCTTGGGTGCATATTCACCAGTGCAGTATGCGAAGGCATATTTAACCACTTATTTAGAGTGTATCTTGCACGTATGCGCAGAGGGAGCTTGTGCTATTGACAAGTACTGCAAGTTTAGAACATTTTTAAAAATATGACAAAATTCGCTGCTGAAGGTGACTAGTATTTAAACAAAAATTTCTGAAAAACATCAGATCAAGAGAGTGGGCCAAAATGATCTAAAACAGCAAAAACCTAGTTCAAAAGATTTATTAGGGGCCCTATGCAGTAATTGTGTGGTGCCCCTTCTACCCCTTATTTTATCTATTTACCTTTTTCATTGAAAATAATATTTAACAGACTTGAACCCTTTAATATCATCAATGTCTCTCACATACCAAAATCACTAACAGCAGACAGAATGCTCCCTCTTCTCTCCTATTTTGACAGATTCAACATATATAAAACATTTGTAGTCTAATGAAAACATCATTCATGCAAATGAGAGTCATAAAAGAATCCTAATCAGACTAACTTGTAGATATTGGTTTTAGACCAAATTTTTCAAGAATTCAAATTTTCATAACTTCTTACCTCAAATTGACATCAAAGAATAATTGAGCAAAATTTAAACTTTGTAAAGAAAAACATTTTTTTTTGCAGCGGGGGGGGGGGGGGGGGGGGGGGGGGGGTTACAATCGCGATTAGACATTTTTATTCTCTTTACAGTTTGCATTTAAATAAATAATGGCAAAAACACAAATTCTGAAAAATAAGATGAAATTTATAAAATTCTTTGTTCTAACGATGGCTCCTATATTTCATTGCAAGACACCTTACCTTAACCGATAGAAACAATAGACATTCAGTAACTGGCAGATATGTTCCAATTAGTGAAGATTTCCACATTCCCCAAACTCTGATCCGGAACTAATCATGTGAGTCGCGATTTCCCTTGCAATTACATTTCATTAAAACCGGCCATGGACAGAGCCACAGAAAAACATCGATTCTGTCTTGACTGGAGATTTTTGTTGTCTTTGTTAAGTGCCTTTTTGAGCAACATTCTAATTTCTGAAAATATTGACTGCAGTATGAACATAATGGACCCAGACAGCTTGTAGAGTAAATCTGATGCTGCAGCTTTATAAATACAATATTTTAGGATGAATAAAAATTTTTTGGTATCAATGTAGGAATTTAAGGTAAGTTTCAAATTACTAGCAATTTTAGGTAGAATACGATCCTTGCAACATTCTAAAGCAGCAGCATTCGACTTTGTATCTTATATTCCTATCAATGATGTAGTCACTTTTATCATTCAATTTTGCGACATACAAGATGTGAGCAAGCTAATGCTATTAAAAATGAGGGATAAAGGAAGGTGCTTTACATCCAAACCTTGATTGTATTTTATCTCTGCAATCACTTTTTTACTACCCTAATTGCTAACATTTACAAACTTTTTACAACTGAAGGCAGTTATTGTAAAGTTATTTAGATGTCAGATTGTAAAGTTAGGCCTTCGTTGATTTACTTTGAATATCCAGAAGCAGCAGCTAGCTATTCATAATACTTTAATATATGGCTTAGATTAGTAACTTTCATTCTGTATATACATACATATATTCTCATTCATAACCTACTAAAAAGCAGAAAGTAATTTAGATGAATAGATACATAATTCAATTAAGCCTTGCATTATATGAACAAAAAATTAAATATAAGAGTGATCACTTTGCATAAATAACTAAATTTTCCATGAATAGAATACATACTGATTTCCAGTATACATCTTATGTTGACATATAGATACAAAAATAATTACAATGAAGACAGAAATGCTAAATTAGGCCTAAGATCAAAGGAAAATTAAAGATCAGAAAAATTAAATCTAATATACTAATAGTAAAATTTAATAAATTTTTAAACTATCATCAATTCATTAAATGTGTATTATCAATATTATATACAAAAAATAGCTAAGTTAGAATTCGATAATAAATATAAAATTTAATTTTTATTGCAATATCCAACATCAATATAAATATGCGAAATAAATGAATGCGATGAGGTAGAAACTTGACACCCATAAGAAATTTTGAAATTGAAACAGAAAATATTTTCCCCGTCATTTTTTGAAAGCAGTGTTTCCCAAACTTTTGCAAGTGACTGAACACTTTGGCGTCATGGTTTTTTCTGTGAAACACTGGATATACAATATATGAAAGTATTATATATACATAAATTTGAATGTTATTTTTACAAATAAAACAGTAAAAAAAGTAAACAATCTATATCGAAATAAAATTTAAAGAAAAACTTTACATAGGAAAAGTAAAGGAACATGTCAATCCAACTTTCAGTATTTCACAGATTGCAGTTTGAGAAACACTGGTTTACATTAGTGAACAGGTAAGTGCATAACTGTTACCTTAAACACAAACTATTAATGGTGGATATGTGCTTAACTTTTCTCTTAACTAGAGTATATGTGAAGGATGAATGCAGCTTTTTTAGTACAAGTTCCCACATATAAAAAAGCATTTAAAAGCATTTCTATTTGCTAAATATATAAACTTTACTGGTTTCAAACTTTTATGTCAATATAAAAATATTGCTTTCATAAAAAGTTATAACATTTTATACTAATAAAGCCCTTAAATGCTTAACTCGAGGCAAAACAACTAGTTGAAATAATACTTTCCATTAAAAGCTAAGAGTTTGAAGATCCACATGTTAGCACTACATGTCAGTTTATTAAAAAATAAATGAAGGGCAATATTTATTATAATATTTCTTTCAAATACAAACATTGATATAAAAAATATAATTAAAAATTATTTATGCTAATTACAAGAAATAATCTTTTAATATTTAATAGAAATTATGTCATCTTTTAAAAAGAGAATTACAAGTTCAACTGGAGCTAAACAAGTTTATAATTAAACACAAATAGCACACAAATGCTTGTATTTTAATTTTGCATTAAAATGGGTTATTTTAACTTAAGTTGCATATGCACTGCAGATACATCACATTAAACACAGCATCATTATAAGGTATAACACTACTTATATTACATTTTAGAATAAAATATTTAAAAATAAATTTAGATATTTTATGATTTTGTATTTACATTTATTCCATAATGAAAAAAACCCCCAAAAAAACATTAATGTGCATCACAATATGCTCACCAAAAGCCTTCTTTGAATTAAATAACTATTTCGATCACAAACCTCAATCCAGTTTAAGTTAAAAATACTCTAGGAAAAAAAGTTGTTTTAAAAATGACACCCCCAACTTTACAAAGAGATATTTTATTTTAATTCGTAAATTTGCACCCCCTAAATGCTATTAGCCTTAGAAATTAAAATGTATTACATCCGATTAAATTGATAAACTCATTTGTAAATAAAATGAAACAATTTTTACTACGTTCCATGAAACAAACCACCACCCGTTAAGCAGACAAAAGTGTTAGTTTATAACACAAAATTACAAACAAACAATAGACAAGGAATGTATTTATCTACAAATTTCAGAGCATTGTAACACCAATAATAAAAAGCATCATTCGTCTCCATAGCTTCAAAGTACAATCTGCATATAAACACTGCACTTTTCAATGTCATTAAAACTATAATAATAAAATAGTATGGAAACATGTCAACTAAATAACACATTAAAATCAAAGACAACCAAAAAATAGGTTTAGAAGCCTTTTATTAAAATCTCCTTTTTACGACGTATAAAATCACATGGCCATAGCGCTTTCAGGCAATATTATGCCCTTCATCAGTCTGATGACTTCGCAACTGATGAACACATGGCCATAGCACTTTCGGGCAATATTATACCCTTCATAATGACTTTGCCACTGATGAAGGGCATAATATTGCCCAAAAGCACTATGGCCATGTGATTTTATACGTCGTAACAAGGAGATTTTAATAAAAGACTTTTAAACCTATTTTCCGGTTGTCTTTGATTTTAATGTGTTATTAAAACTGTTGTTAACTGAGAATTTATAGATGAGATTTAGAAGAAAAAAAGTACCTGACACAGCTGATTTACTACGGATGACTCAGTTTAGTGTATTTTTAAGATAAGTTAACACAAAAATTTTACTATAATAGAGGAGAGTGGAACACCTTAAATCTTTCTTATTTGATTTGAGATCAAAATCTTGTTGTTTTGTGTATTATCTCTATGGCCTTTTTCTGCATTTGCAACTGTGTTTTGAAATCTTAACTCCAAATAGACAATAATGCAATAAACTATTTTAGTTTCTATAGTAGTAAAAAAAAATTTTTATGTAAATTTTGTAGATACCTTAAACCCTTTTTATCTGACTTGAGATCAAAATTTTGTTATTTTGTGTATTATCTCTATGGCTTTTCTGTGCATTTGCAGCTGTGTTTTGAAAGCTTAATAATAAAGCTTAATAAGCAAATAGGTAATAATGCATAAAACTTGCTTAGTTTCTATAATAGTCAAAAAAATTTTTATGTAAATTTTGTAGACAGTTATGGAGAAATGTAGACAGTAACAGTGGGATTAGAAATTAATTTGAAACTATTCATTAAAGAAATAGGAATATTTGTGATATTAGACGTAAAATAGTAATTGTAGAATATGAGCCTTCAGGAAGATTTTGGCCTGTTGGAATACTTTGAGGCACAGGATAGAGTGGGTACTTTAGGACATATGATAGAATTGCTTTTTTTAAAGAAGGCTGTTTGTAATGATTTTAATTTGTTGCAGATGTTAGATTTACACCCTTGTTACTCATGAAGCATCTAAATTTTTTACCTGTTAAAAATGCTTCCAGATTTTTCTCTGAAGTTCAATAATTGTTGATTGTATAAAATTGTTTCTGTCTAAATTCAAAGTCCGTTGTATTAGTTATTTAAACTGGGCAATAAAAACAACATTTGTCTCTAAAAAAAAGTTAATAATTAATATTTTATTATAAAAAATATATTTATAAAAATCAGTAACTGAAAAGTGTTCCACTCTCCTCTAATAAATTAGAAAGAGTAAAAAATAGTCAATTTAAAATTGTATTTAAGTAATGTTACATTCTCAGCATTACAATGTATTGTTATATTTGCAAGTATAACAGCACATTCAAACAGAATAAATTAGAAGGTACCAGTGATAAAGCAATTATATACTTAACCAAATATCAATTTAATTAAAGAAAAACTGAAATGCTTATCTAAAATGATTAGGTAACTAAAAATATAATTAATTTGCTGAAAAACTCTTTGAAAATTACTCATCTTAATTTGAAAGGGGAAAAAAGAAAATCTATTTTCTCCCAGACTAATAAATACTTCACACCCCAAAACGGATCCTCCAGAAATGTCATGAAAATAAAGCAAAGTTTTATAAATTTGCTTTAGTTTGCAATTTTAGAAAAACATTTTTGCAGAATTTTCTTTCTCATGAAGAAAAACAGTTGTTACTTTTTCCTACAAAATATATATTGTATAATATAGGGCATTATGAGTATGTAATCAGCTAATTAAAAGAAAATATATACTGTAGCTAAAATAATGTGGTAATCTGCCTAATTAATTTCAATTTTGGCTAATAATTGTTGTTTGACTAATAACCTATAAATAAATTATCCCAGCATTTCTTGCGATAATAAAAGAGCAGAAAATAAAATATCCTTAGAAAATCAAATTAAATATTTTAGAGTGCAGAACATGAGTAAAATTTTCTTTTATTTACTTTTTATTATCTTTTATTTTGAACAAATGTATAAAATTGTTTCTATATTGAATATTATTTTCATTATTTATTCTATTGTGTATATAATATTAATATTGTGGTGTTTAACAGTCAAAAGTTTTTTTCTACTATGAAACATTGTAAAAAATTGCTAATAATCGGCATAGATTAGATAGTAAAAAAAGTGGTAGCTAGTGGCCATTGACTAATAAACTGTAGAATCACAATTTAAGTTAATGTATAGACTAGTAATTTGTGTATTGACAATATATTATGTTATACCAACATACTATCTTATACTACATCGATATTTCATACCGATATACTTGCATATAATATTTACTGTGTATCAATACAAGAGCTTATGAAACATATCATAGAATAGTAGTTCTCAATAAAAAATTAAAATAAACATATTTAAATGAATTAATTACTTACTTTATATGAAATAACTATTTCCACATTTTGTTAATGCTGTTTTCATTTTAAGAACATCTATCTCAGCCAAGTGGGCAAACTCACTTGGCTTATAAATCATTCTCAAAATATTTCTATTTTTTCATTAGAATTTTGGCGAGTTGGTGTTATTCAAAATTGTCAAAATCGCACTAAGTCACTGAATTAAAAAGGAAGATATTTAAAACTATGATATATTCAATTTATGATTGACGTAATGGTAATCTTGATACAATATAATGGGAAGTGATGTTGAAACAATATCAATGCATCTAATACAAATAGATACACTGCATAATCCTTAATATATGATTTAAGGACCATGTAATTCGCAAACATTGTGACATAGTTACTTTTGTTATGTGATATCTTACTACTGAAGCTGCAAATGAATCAGGTCACAATAAATTAAAATTAAGCCGGTTGGGGAAAATGTTTGACATAAGAAATAGAAATAGTTCAGGTTTTAAATGTTATATGCTGAAATTATTGGAGTACACTTTTCGATAATGATTATTTTTAGTGCAACTATGTTCAATGTAGTGATAGGTACGTTTATCTGGTGTATCAATATGTATCCTTCAGACATTGATACTGTATCAATATTGTTCCACATTGTATCAAAGCCATCAATATTCTGTTTTAGATGATTAAATTTTCTAGAATTTGGCATTTTATGATTTTGAAGTTAAAATATATTATGATTAAATTAAAAACTAATGCATAATTTTTATTTCTGATAAATATAACATAATCTAAGAGCATAATGATTATAGCATTAGATTCATGAGACTAAATACAATAGAATTCCATTTGTTTGTGGGAGTCATTTGTATAAACAAAAATCAATGTTTAAAATGATATGTATAGAAAGTTATTGTATAGATACACAGTAAGTATCATATATCCATATATTGGAACAAAAAATTGATATATGGCAATGTTATGTATCAATATATAGATTCAGCAATATCAATATATGCTCATCATTAGTTCAATGATAATGGCATTAAACTGAAAATCTTTGTGTTTTAGGTTAACAAATTAGCAAAACTCAGTTACAAGTTTATATTAGGGGGAAAAAAAAGAAAAAAAAAACCCCTATAATATACTTGAAGTTATATGCTTTTTTTTAAGACATATTTTCCATTCTCACATTAAATAATTTTTACAACAGTCACACAATAATAATTATTCATTTTACATACAAAATTAAATTGACTATAAATTACTGAAAACAGATAACATCATTTTAAAATGTAAAAAGCATTTTTTAAAATGCTAAAGTAAAAGAATTTAGAATTGTTTGAAATACTTATTACATAATAGGAAAAATTACATTTTCAATTGCAAAAGAAATTAATGAGATTAAACATTTGACTTTCACCATAACTCAATTATTCTCGTTCCCTATTAAGATGGTAAGTATAACAGTATACTAAATACACATAATGTGGATTTACAATGGATAAGATATAACAATGAATTTTGGATATTTGCATATGAGAAAATTTCCAAAATAGTTATCAATTCTTGGTCGTAATGATGCTTCTAGTCTAGAAATATTTTTAGCATATAAAAATTTCATTTTGAAGAGTCATTTAAAAATATGTGCAATGAGGGAAAAGTTTTAAATAATAAAGAGTGCTTATTTCAGATAAAAATATAATTTAGGAAAACAAAAATAGGCTACTTAAGCTCATTTAAAAGGCCACTTCCCATTTAAAAATATACTTTCTCATTTTTACATTAAAAAAAAATTAGACTGTTTGATAAGAAAAACATTAAAAGCTTTAAGGAAAGCAGCTGTGCCATAGTATTGGTGATCACAATAATCCACTTAAAAGAAAGTGATGAGTCCTTCTGCCGTTTCCCTGAGACATATGAGGTCAAAAAAATGCATGAAAAATGTCTGAAGCTGCAGTGTCTATACTACACTGGCATACAACATCCGATGCTAAGATACACATGGCGTTCTTCCAGAAGCGACTCCAAGAAAAATGTACAAAAAATAAAAATATGATTTTCAATTGAGAACAGCATTTTATATACTTAACAATGAAGAATGATTATTACACAGAACTAACTGCCTGGTGTTCAGCTGTACAATGTAAGAACTAAAAGTTACAACAAAGAAATCAAGGTACAATAACGATAAACATGGTATGAGAAGAACAAAACAAATGTGTCCTGTTAGTTGATGCAGAATGTATGAAATGTGTTGTTTGTAATGTACATAATAATGTGTGCTTAATATGAAAACACAACTAGTAGATTCCCATGTCATCCCAAGAGCGCACACATGAATGGCTCTCGCTGGTGGAATGTGCACTTTCAAGATCCAGTCACAGTTCCTGGCAGTTGGGAAACAGTTCCACATAAATGGCAGTTATACTCTTCAAATATCAACAAAAATATAAATCTTAAAAGTATTCAAAACCCTCATTTCTTTTTCGTGTGCAACATTTCCATGAGTAAAGTCTGTGAGGGGGCATTGCCATTTAAATGCCGATACAGCAGAAACTCTTCTCCTCGTTCGCTGATCAGATGGATTTCGGGCAGAATTTGCAACAAATGGGTGAACTTATCCTGTGGATAAATACAAAAATGTTACAATTTAATAAATGTAATAAAACAGTTAAAATTTTATAAAAGTAAAAGCAGGGACATTATTTTAAAGCCAGTTTATAAAGCATGTATTACAGAATAATAAAAATTCAGTTAGTAACATTCAGTACAATTGACTTCAAGGGATGCTGTTGGAATCATAAAACAGACATGCTCTGCACAGACATTTTCTGACAGTGTTTTTCTTTTCTATAAAGCATATCCAATAAGGTTTCTCTTCAATTTCGTATTCTATAAACTACATAAGAATTAAATACATTTTTTTTCATCTTAAAGCGGTACCCACAGCTAGCAGTCACTTTTTTAAGCTGTTAATTTTTTGGCGATGTCAATTTTTACCAGCCACAGCTTTTCAGTAGCCACAGCCATTTAGAGACACCGCAATTGCTTAAATCAGAGTTATATATTCGATTGTGCTCTGAATATACATGAGTAAATAGGTAGGTCATTGTGTCCCAGTATAAAGTTAAATTAACTGTCTCAGAGAGCTCCTCTCCCCTCTTCAACTAACTATTCTGCTGTGAAACTCCCCATCTAGAACTCAAAGCAGATATAAAGGATATAGCAGAAAAAAATCCTAACCTAAATTATTATCAGTGTAATTAATTATTACGACATGTAGTAAGGAAATATGCCTACATATTTCCTTTGTAGTAATTTGAAGTAAATAGCTGTAAAATTGAGAAAATCAGAATTTTGTATTTTAAAATCCCAATCAATGTATCAGTTGGACAATTACGCGATAGAGGAAAATAGGCTGGTGACTAGAATATTTATACTCTGTTGTGAAAGTAGGCTGAGAACAAAGCTCTACCTAGATTGGGACTTCGCTTCGAGGCTTTAACATTTTCAATCACTGGACAGCCCAAGCCCAAGGCTCAAATTTTTAATCTTTGGACAGTTTCTTGCAAATAATTAAAAGTCTATTAAATTAAATTTTTATTTCCATAACTTTCATTTCAAGAACAATACCTCTCATTTAAGTTCAATCTTTTTTTTTCTATACTAGTATTTGCTAGTAAGACATATTACTGCACTGAGACACACAGGGCAAAATCAATCGGGGCTCCCCCACTGACTGTACTGCAAACCCACTTTTTTTTCTTCATTCTGAAACCAAAACTCCTAATACTATGAGTGTTTAACTTAGCAGTTCTTCGTGCAAGAATTTAGATCCTATTTTATCAATCTCAATTCAAGTTCAAATTTCTCAAAGAAATTATGCAAACCCTTTCAGATCTCTAATGGATCTGAAAATGAAAAAAATTGTGTGTTATCGTAACTCTGTTGTTTGTAATTAAAGCCATAACGCAATACCTTTTAACTCAACGAGAAAGGGTAAATAAGCATTTGCTTATATATATCTAGTTTGAAAATGTATGTTTCTGCAGCCCTCTGCTTTTTTTCAGCAAAATTTGTATGATGCATTACATTAATTAAAGCATGCTACTTTATGCGACAAAAGTAACAGTTTCAAATTGAAACTTTAGTTTCAGCCTCACATCTTGGAACTATTCAACACATTGTATAATTTGTTTGATTTTAAAAATTATTTTCATGGCCAACTATAGTAAACTAGAAATTGCGAAGAGAAGAAAAATCTGCTGAACAGAAGGTTTTTATAAACACCCATCTGAACACCAGCAGAGCACTTGAAACCATTGGCGATAATTTTGTTTACCAACAATTGTCAAAATCTTACAAAACTTTTCCGATGTTTCATTTTTATCATTTAGAAGATTTTTCTCCCTTTAGAATTTTTGAGATTGTTTCTCGGCTGATCGTATGTATATTATTTTGCATCGTATTTTTTTTTTATTTTGCATGAAATTGTATGAGGATGATTTTCCTAAATATAATTGGTAGGACCGGGGGACCGTATAAAAATTTATATTTCGTATTTCTTTCAGAAATGCATTTATTGATTTAAACTGTTTCTAAGATAATAGATTTTAAAATTTAAAACATTTTTGCAATTGGAAGTATATCTCTGTGACTAACGGTTGAGGAAACAGCCATTGGGCACAGATAGCACTGGACACCTTGTATATAAAATTGAAAATTTGTCTGTCCGTCGTGTGTGTGTTTGTCTCATTATCACAGAAGAATGAGTGTTTAGGGGTAGACTTGGAATAGCCCCACTTAAAATTTAGTCCATGTTTCGTATTTCTAGAATAAGGAGTTATCGAGATTTTAATAAAAAACACACTATTAAACCTTTCATTTAGATATTGAAAAAAGTGATTTAGTGATTTGAAAAAAAAAAAAAAGATATCATGTTGCTAAGCAATTGAATTAAACCCAATGAGTTAAAACTGCAGTAAATCTTTTTTGATTTAAATAATAAAGAAATGTATATAAATAAATTTTATCAGAATTGCATTATTGATTTGATTATATCCATTATGACCTTTAGGTTTAAAGATTAAGGGGATTATTGATATTTTCAAATCCATATATTGTAGTATGGGTATATCTTCTAATACATGGGTATAATCTTCTAATTTACGAAAATATAAGTAGTACAGGTATATTTTCTAATCTACGTAGTATAAGTAGTATGGGTATATTTTCTAATACAATTTTAGTATATATTCAAAAACAAATTTCATATTATCTGTAAATTTGTTTAGAAACATGACCAGGATATTTTAGTCTTCAAATCTGCTTGAAAAGATAATTTTGTATAGAGAGAACATAGATTCTTAAACTTCTTTTTAGGAGTATAATTTAAATATTTTAATAGAATGTTTTGAATAACAATGTCATTCAGAATACTATAGAAATTTGCATATGATTGTGAATTTTAAGTTTCATTATATTGCATATTCCGTAAGAAAAGAATGGGTATATATTGCAAATACATAACTAAACTGAGATTAATTCAAATGTGTTTACATCTCTTTGGAGTTTGAATTCTACAAGTCATACTGGATGTATACACAAGTATAATACAAATTTGAACACCACAGAACACTACTTTGAAATTTGTATTGAACTTGTATACAAATCCGCAACAAAAAGATTTTACTCAAATATTTTATATATACATCATGAGATTTGCATGTTTCAAATATATATATATAGATATATACAAGTAACATAAAATTAAGTATACTGAAGTGTCATGCATAATATCCTGTATCAGGTAATCACATAAATAATGTTATTTTTAAGTATTGGAAGATAAATCATATTTAAATGTAATTTAACTCATTCTTTCATGCTTAGCATTTGACTTTTAACTGCTATGCATTCAGCACAGAGTGTCAGTTAGATACAGTATGCAAGAGTAAAAACATAAACCCAGTTTTAAAAATTCAGGAAGATGCTTGAAACACATAAGACTCTTTATGCTGAATTGAGTAAAACAAAGAGGCCAAATTTTCTACAAAATGCATAACATACGGACAACATACCTTGGATGTCAAAGTGCCTTGTTTTATAGTAGTTATATTTTACCAAATTTTTTTATGCTAGAGATCTAAAAAAAATATATGTATCAAATACGTATTATTTCACTTAATAACATTACTATTGACTACTTTTAATGGAAAAAATAGTCAAATATCAATTTTCCAAATTAATTAAGACTGAAGTACATTCAGAAAATCAGAAGTTTTGGATGATTAAAAACACTTAAAATGGGCTATTTATAGCTAAATAATTTCATAGATCCATTAATAATGTATTTGTTAATGGATCTATCTTCCATTTTAGTGTGTGTTGTTGTTGTTGAGATTCAGACCGTCCGACCTACCAGAAAGGTGTAAGGTAACTGTTTGGACGGCCGGGAAGTGCCACCCAATTTAGAAGACCGGAACCCAGTGGGGGAGGCGTCCACAGGGACCGTACCCTCCTTCCCCTACCACCAACCTCTCGGAAGGACTTACGGACCCACATGTTTAACGTGATCGTACTCCGCATGAACACGGCGGCAGTTGTGGCAGTGTGCAAATCCAGCACGCAAACCACCAGGCTACTGTGCCCGAAAAGTGCCAACAACACGCGGTGTTCCCAGGTGGTCACCCACCCGAGTACTAACTGCGCCCGATGCTGCCTGACTTTGGTGATCTAACGAGAACCGGTGTTTTCAGCATGGTACGGCCGTTGGCTTCCATTTTAGTGTGTGTGTGTTGCTTTTCAGCATTGTAAAGAAAGAAATATAGAGCCTAACCAATTTTGGAACATATATTTCAAATGCATATTTTCAGTTTTCCAATGAAAAGGTGGAAGGGGCCAGAATAATCTTAAATAATATCACAAATTGATAAAACTGTGCACAAAAATGTGTAAAAATTATGACATAATTTTTATTTATTTATTATTTTTTTTCATTTTCTGACACAAAATTTTGAAAACATATAAACATATATTCAAAGGGAGATAGGCAGACTTGGCTAATTGGGTGTTTCAGATAATCAAGGTTTTACTGTATTTAAATTTTCAGTTTAATACTTTTCATCCTTTAAAATTATCTTAAAATTACATTACTTAAGGGATGATCTGATTCTGATCACAAAACTATTTCCAATTTATCTGAACAGTAAGAATAAAAAGTATTAGCATATTTACTGCAACTTGAGGATAACAACTGAGCGTATATTCAATGAGTGCCTGTTGAGTTCGCTCGTAGGCTTCATGAACAAGCTTCATATTATTGAGAGTACGGACTTCTGCTGAAAAAAACAAATACTTTCTAAAGTAGGATGATATTCATTTGAGAAAATGTACATCATTTGTACAGGCAAAATCCATAACACTTTATATTTATATTAAAATATCAATTAATCAAGACCTTTTGAAAAAGTACTTAAAATGAATTCAATAAGTATGTTATCAACAAGTGAGCTAATATTAATATACCACACTTTCATTCAATTCAAAAGTCATTTGAGGAAGCTTATGTGAATAATTATACATACATACAGTTAAAAGCAGTAAATGAGTAATCAAGATAATTAGAAATACTTATTTCATAATGTAAAACCAAAATATTTAGTTACATATTAAATTTTTTGTTGCTAGAAATTAAGTTTTATTTATTTGCTATGTTTCATATATATGTTACATTTTGCATTTCGATAGAAATGTAGTTTTATTTGCCAGAATAAAACAAAATATGCTGAAAATTAACCAAAAATTTAGAGAACTATGATTTTAAAAATTGATAAGTTATAAATTAATATTGAATTATATTTTAAATAGAAAATAACTGTTATTGGATTGAACAATTGTTGCAGAGTACATTGCAATCACATTATTATTATAATATATTCCATAATAAACTGCTAATAGTGACTATACGTAGTGATCTCTATAATTACCTGCCATCATATTATTTACCTTGAGACATGAAATATTTGTCCACTGTTTAATAGGTATGCTAGTTTACCAATTTCTTTCAAGCTTCCCATGAATGAAATACAACTTGCATATATAACAAATTAGTTGCACAATTTAACAAATAAACAAGATATTGACAATTTAACTTCAGATTTTGTGTAAGCATGATATATCAGGCATAGAAATAGTGTAGGATTGACTGAAATTGAATACAAACTCAAAAGTTTGATATTGTTTGGACTATAAATAAAGCAGAACTAACTATTTTTTCATTGTCATTATTAGGCTGAAACTGAATTAGGATATTTCATGAACCGTTTTATCATGACTTCAGATAAACCAAAAGTTGTTATAACTATACATTATATGGTTGAGTATGAGTTTCGTAACAGGGATTTCATAAGTAACATAAAGCAAAAAGCACATTTTAATACTGTTCGTTCCAAAAATGGAGATCCAACTAGTCAAGTGAAACAGGGGTAAATTTCTTTATAAAGGCCTTCATAGTGACCTAGAAAATATCTCTTCAGCTGATTGTAGGAATGAGCCAACTAGTCACGTGAAATGGGGGGTAAATTTCTTTCTACAGGCCTTACACAGTGATCTAAAAAATATCACTTTAGCTGATTATAGGAATGAGCAGTTGCAGTTATACTACAGTGGGCCGTATGCCAATTACTACAGTAAAAGTTCCTTGAAATGACCTCTGCAAGAAATAGAACACCACTAACATATTTAGGTGCATTAGAAGAAAATGAACATTTAACAACTTGAATTAAACAAAAATCTGTCCAAGATGGAATATATATTTGCTTTCTTGAAGTTCTATTTAAGGCAGGTTTTACAGATTGTACTCAAGAAATAGTCGAAAGCCCAGGCCGACCGACTCGTCCGAGGACATGGAGCAGTAAAATGGGCGGCCGGGACAGTACTCAAGAATAGTGTAACTTTTCACCCCCTTACTCCATTTTTAAAGGAGGAAGCTCTCCTATCCTTTACTAGAAATAATTGCAAAGTTGTAGAATTTAATAAGTATAACTTTTTTGTATTAAAAACACCAAACATCTTGGAATGGGCAAATCCTTTTCTTGCTAATCAATTTTTGAACACTTTTTATTTTGTTTCAAAAGGCACCTATTTATTTTCAGTGCTTAAAAGTAAAATTAAACATGAAAATGGAATTAATTGTTCAGAGGAGGGAAACTGACGCTATTTCTCATACACTTAAGATTTTCATATACCTGTTTAAAATTTCTCGTGCTGTACAACTTTACGATAAGCTTTGTAGATGTATTTTAAACAAAGATTAAATAGCTGGATATCTCCTCAGAAAAAGGAGCGAGGGAGGCAGAAAATTTTATAATTTGCATAGGGGTCTTTAATTAGCATACATTGACGTGATGTCCACAATTGTGGCAGTACTACCTGTTCAAAAGGCATCTATTTATATTCAGTCCATAAAAGTAAGATTAAACATGAAAATGGAATTAAATGTTTGGGTGAGGGAAATTGACATTATTTCTTATACATCTAGATTTTCATACCTGTTTAAAATAAATAAAATAATCAGCTGAGGAAACTTGACAGATCGCCTTGTTTATAAAACATTTGTGAACAAAACAACTGATTGTGTTATAATTGACCAACTGGATCCTCATTTTTATACAAAAACATTATTGAAAAGTGTTCCCTACTTCAAGTTCATGAAATTCTTACAACAAAATGCAATAAGTGTGTGTGTGTGCATGATTTCCATTCTGGTTTCAAAACAATTACCCAATATATTTCTGACATCTGCTAAATTCAACTTCGAAATAAAAATGACAATGAATTAATAGTTTGTTATACATTTGTTACAAGTGTCAACAACATTAAAGTTTTGAATTTGTATTTAATTGCAGTGAATTCCACATTGCTTGAAACTGTTAATACCTTGCTTATTTATTGTTACATATGTTAATTTTGGTACAAAATGGCAGGAGAAGCTTCGTGAAAGGTTCCTTAATACGGTCCAATGTCAAACCAGCATATTCCTCCTAATTGTCATTTCTTTAAAAATTAAATATTTAAACAGTGGTGAATATTTAATGTACATTAATATAATATACAATCGAAAAAAATAAGAGGTTGTTTTGAATATTATATTATTTTGCAACAGGGTTTTTTAAATTGGAGAAAATGAACATTAAAACATGCTGTTAAACTTTAGAATAATTCATTTAGTACTATTTAATTTTGAGACAAATGCTGTCTAAGCTACAGCTAAGATTTGTGAGAATTAAATTACATATGGTAATTTCACACTACGCACCAAATTTTAAGATGACTATTTTTATAATAGTAAAATATTACTTATATAAATTGATATATAAGATATAGAATTATTTTTATTCTGTCTGTAAATTGAATAACTTATCAACATTTCAACACTCGGTCAACAGAAAAAAAAAATAATAAAAATGTTTATGACCTGCTCATTACTAAGCTCCTAAATATCATATATAATACAGAAAGATGAAACAGTTATCACCAATTTTCTACGATCATTTTTAAAAAGTTCAAAACAATAATTTTCCGATTAGTTTAATTTTATAATTAGATTTTTACTGTTATATTTTAAGAGTAAATGAAAACACACTGAATAGATCTTACTTCCAGTTAATAATTATCAAAATACTCTCTAGTTTTACCAGATGTAGCTAAAAAAAAAATATGCAAGCCAGTTTGTCAAGCAAATGAGAACTGGCCCCAGCTCACCTCTAGTAGTAGGAGATCCGAGAAAAAATCCATGATCTTCAGTCATACTTTGCCCATGAGGAGAAATGAATTTTTTACAGCTAAAAACTATACATGAAATGATAACAACTGATTCAGCCAACATTTCATATTGATATTAGTGATGATATTTAAGAATGCCCTTTCACCAAATTATAACAAATAACAAAAGCCCAATATCTTGAGAACAGTTAATAATAAATTTCAATCTTTGGAGTTATTAATCTAGGTCACTTCATTTTTAAAGTTTCAATTGTGGGTCACAATTAGTGGGTTAAAGACAAATACTTACCTCAGAACATTTATATATGTATAAATACATAGTGGTACATTGATACAACAATTTTTAAAGGCAGTGCATTAAAAAATGTTAGATCTACGAAAACTTATACAGCAAGAAATTAACTATTGAGTCTGTGACAACTTGTAAAAGTAAACTCTAAAATAACTTTCATTGTGCAGGCCTTGCTCTGGAATTTTTTTCTTTAGTCACTTTTATTTTTAACATATTCCAACATAGTTGAAAAGTGTTTGTGACTTTGGTCATTTTGTCTGTCCGTTCGTATAGTATAACTGCCGTAAAAAAGACTATCTAAATGAAATTTTAGTATGTTATTGATACAGTCTGTGGGACATATGGGAATGAAAATTAATAATATCACCCAAATGACTTCAACCCGGGATTTAACCCGGGTTGAAGAAGAGATCACGGGACTCATTGCTTAATAAAATACGGCATCCATTTTTTTCACTGTGTAAAGATAGTGATTTTTAAAGATTGTTTAAATTTATATTTAGTGTTGCATCCATCATAAAACTGCTTTATTTTCACATATTATCTGTGCATCTGAATTATCTGTCAAAGTAATTACAATATTTTTTATTTTAAATGATCACTAAACTATGATTATTTCTACAATGAATGAACTACAATTTCTGAATGTAGTACTGTGATAATTTAAAAACTATCAACACTGAATGTATCATGTTTTAGACATGCTTAAATAAAATTGCATTTCAGTTGGAAAGTGTTTCATGATCAATGCTTTATGCATGAATGATCTTTCTTTTTAAAATTTGTAGTCACAGATTTTAGTTTTATAACTTTCGTTATATCTATTTTTTTTTCTTTAAATAAAAAGCTGATACCTTCCCTGCAATAATTTTAAAAATAAAATAAAATTTTCTGAAGTTATTTTAATAGTATAATAATTAAACTGTATTATTATTTGCACAATTAATAAAATACTATAAAATTAATGAGATGTAAAAAATGAAAATAAAAAATCAAGTTTTTTAGCCATTAAGTTTTGCCACTTTTAAAAAAATATAGCAACTTGGACTTTTTATCGCAAATAATGAATTTGGGGATCAGCAACACAAGGTTTGATTGTGTATCATAAAATCATAGGCAGCTGCTTTTTACCACTACTTTTTATATATGATTCTCATTACCCAGTTAGTTGCTAAATTTTCCAAATAGGGTTTACTGAATGCCTGGTTAACCAGGTCCAAGTCAAATGGATAAGATTGATTAATTATTTTTTTATGAAATAAAATTATTTATTATATTGCAACACACTGTAATATATAAAAATGCACAATATGTTTTCAAGATATCGAAACTATTTTTCTTTTTGCAAAAACAAAATCTTTCAGTTCAAGCCATTGAATCAATATCCATCTAACATCTATCTCTGTAGCTTGTTTGCAATACACCCCCAGTGAACACTTTCATTCTTAAAAAAATCATCCATTTCACTTTCATCCCCCAAATGCTATGATTATAGTCTGCCCACAGAGAACCAGTACAAAGCTCTTCAATAAATCTTCTCTCTAGCTTGTTTGCAGAAAAAATAGAAGAAAATAAATAAATAAATAAAAAATTGATATTTGTTGATATTTGCTAAATTGCCAAATATCAACCAATTAAAGCAGAATATTTCAAGGTAGCAGAATGCTTCAAGCTAGTAGAATGCTTAGCTTTAAATATTGCATGCAATTTAATTGAATCCAACAAATATTGCTGTTGGTGAAGTTCTGTGCTTTCAATTACTTTCATAGTTATTTATCATCTAATTTTCATATGCTGTCATAATGATCAATTTATTAGCTCTTTTGACTAGTATGGACATGTTTACAGGTCTATAGTTTGCCGTTAACCCATTCAGGACCACTGTAGCACATAAGCAATGAAGAGATTCTCCCTTCCCTGGTCCACTGATGCATATTCGCTATGCAATGCGGAAGACCGATATAGTCCATTGATGCCAATGTGCAACATAAGATTGGGACATTTCATTAATATTTTTAAATAACATTAGATGGTCATAGAATCTTACAGTTTTTACAAATCCACTGACCTTGACATTTTAGTTTCGGTTTTTGTTTTTCATGAGAATGATAATAGTTACATAGGCTATATAACAGGATTTGTACTTAAATTTGAAAATTTGATTATCAGAGTTTTTCAGAAAAATTTCATAAATTTTTCTGAAAAAAAAAAATCGTAACATTTTGGGCAAAAATAAAAAACATAGAAATAAAAAAATTAGCAAATTTGTTGTTAAAAAAACTATGGAATCAAGTTTTAAAAATCAAAATATTGGTTTCAAGTTCAATAACTTTTAAATCTAAACAGTTTAAACTTTTTAACATGACAAAGGCTTTATTCAGGTTTTTGATGACAAAATATAATTTTTCACCAGTTTCCTGAGATTTTGGGCTGAATTTAAATTATCTGAGAATAAAGTCTATTAATCTTTCTTTATATTGAATTTTTGATAATTTCTTGTGTTATATTTTCACACACAAAATATTATATTCTACATGTAAGAAAAAATAAATATAAATAGAAAGCTGCTTTCAGGTAATAGCACAGTCACTTTTTGAAAAAGCTCTTAACTTGAAATATCTCTGATATGTTTTCAATAGGTGTGCATAGCGGTTTATGACCCCTGGTACATGTCCGTTTGCTATACAGCCCGATCACTACTAACAAAAGATACAAATATTGCTTACATTGGGCCAATACAAATGAAAACAGTTGAATATAACCTGAGCTACACATACCATGTGCCCGCCCATTTAGAATACTGCTATTTTAAAAATATATTACATGGAAAATCCACTAGATCTGTCATTTGGACCGACTGCCAAAGAAAAAATACAAAACACTGATTAAATATATCCATTCATTCTTTGTGACAAATTAATTAAAAAACCTCTGCTAATTCATTCCTTTTTTAAGGCAATCCATTGACTGATTTTTTAAACACAATGCCGTTAAATGCTAAATTACTCATAAACAAATTAGACTTTACTCACCTGGATTGAGTAACAGCAAAAATTTCAAACAAATGTAGTCCAGAGGATCAAATTTAAGTTCTTGCAGGCGAACTGCAACATGGTTTAATTGGTCTGTCATATTAGAGACACCCAGCAATGCCAGATTCACCAAACTAAACTTTTGTCCATTAGGCATTGTGGTCTCTTCTGGCAAACCATTGTGCAAACGCTGGTGAAGGTGGTCCAGGATCAGCATGTCACTCCACGAATGCTGAAGCAACTTCATTTGATCATCAACCTGCATATAAAAAAATGAATTTAATTTGAATTGAAAATCACCATTATCTAAATGAAATATATATAAATGAAAATGTCTGTTGAATCATTCCTGAATTTTAATGTTTGATTTTGCAGTGCCATTTATATCCATAAAAATATTTTGCAGATGTTTATATCTTACAATACAAAAAAAAAAGTTTTGAAGACCTTTTTTTTATTTTAAATAAAGCATAATATTTACACAATAGCATAATATTAGTATACAATGTGGACTGGGAGCATGATTCAACATCTTTTGTTTTGAAGACCAGAAATATTAAATAACATTTTGGATATATTTCACACAATAAACACATTTTACTGATATATCATATAGTAATTAACATCATATGGTTGGTTCACAATGTGTTATACACTATTGGGCACACTAAAGTGTAAGAAACTGAACAGTTATTTCATTTCAACATTTGCATAAAATTACCTTATTGTTGAATTCTGCAAATATTTTGCTTAATTTTTCCTTTCAATCTGCAAATTTATTTTTTTAATTTTGAACACTAGGAAAGGTAAATAGATGAAAATATGATTTTTCTATTTTGCTTGGTACAATCCTTTCAAACAAACTTGAGGTGAAAGAAAAACTTATACAGGTTCATTTTTGGTAGCAATTATATACAATTTATCTAATATGAGGGTCACACTGAAATTTATGAGACAGGGGCAGAAATATGTGCTAGAAAAAATTATTGGACGGATATTTAAATTTGAACTCTTTTATGTCCACAGATGATAATTTGTGGCAACAATTACAATTTAGCTATCATAGAATAAATTTTGAAAGAAAAGAAAATGAAGTTGACACAAGAGCATTATCGAGCTATGATTATTAAAGTGGAGCTAAATCAAGAAGAATGTCTTCAACATCTACAATTAGCATATGGAAATGATGCTCCATCTCATGCCACTGTATTCAGATGGTTTACAGAGTTTAGAAGAGGTAGAAATTCTCTCCTGGATGAAAATGATATGTGGCATCCATCTTGTCTCAAAATTGTGATATTCCAAGTTCTTTTTAATTCATATTGAGTGCTGTATCCGTCCTAAAACCACTTTATTTTTGCTTAAATTCTGTGCATCTACATACTGAAACAATGCAATTACAATATATTTGAGTTTAAATGATCATCCAAATTTGATTATTTCTACAACGAAGCCTATTTTTCACTTATGTAAAATGTAAACAGAAAAATATGTAGAATGAGTTGTATTAGAATTGCTGTATTTCTTTAACACAAAATTATTTAGCATTATTTATTTATTTATTTTTGGCTGCACAGCTGATATAAATGAAATATTCATTGATTTTACAAAGGACGATTTTTTCGATGAAGTTTTAAGCATAGAGTTTAATTACTTGTAGCTCCATGGTCTTAATTTTTAAATAAAATAAATTATAGTATTGTGATGAATGAAATGAATGGGAAAATGTTATGAATGAAATGCTGTTTTTATAGAGAGATCCAGGCGTGTTATTTTTTCTATGACGTCATTTGAATGAATTTCAGTTGTTTTAGATGAAGTTTTCAAATATAATAAATTATCGTACTATTATGATAGTTTTAAAAATATTACTGAGGATTGTATTGCATTTTAGAGATGTTTAAACCAGGCAATTAATATTTCAATGCCATCATTTGAATGAAGTTCATTTTTTTCGATGAAGGTTTAAGTTTTCAAATATAATAAATTAATGTAGCATTGTGATAAGTTTTAAAATATTACCGAGGAATATATTGCATTTTAGACTTGTTTAAATAAAATTGCATTGAAGGTTTAAAGTGTTTCATAATCAATGCTTTAAGCATGATTGATCTTTCTTGTTAAGTTTAACATGGTCGAGAAGCCAAGTTCGAAAAGATAGGACGTGGCAAAGGGTATAATACTCCTTAAAACTTCAGATACCAAACCAGGGTATTCACGCCTTCTCGATAACTAAAATTTATCAATTTATTCACTTGCAAACTCCAGTTTTAAAATGCTATCTGATGACAGTTCCATCAACTTATCATGAAGTTGCGATGGAATTTCTGCTTATTCAACTGCTCTTTCATTAAAAGGATTAAGTATCCACTGATAATGCAAAACAAAATTTCTTCTTGTATATATCCATCTGCCTCAAACCGTATAAAACAAAACATAAAAATTGTGCACAATTTGACACGTCTGTAGACTTATCGATTTGAATGGGAAAATATTCGCTTCGTTTTATTTTTTTAGTAAGTTGTTCATGTACAATTTCAGTCATTTCAGAAATACGTCATGTCTGTAGACTTATTGATTTGAATGGGAAAATATTCGCTTCGTTTTATTTTTTTAGTAAGTTGTTTATGTACAATTTCAGTCATTTCAGAAATACGTCTTGCCACAGTATCATTCGATAATGGTATTGCAGTCAATTTCTCAGCATCCTCCGAACTGATCATACACGACACCATATCTGTTGCACATGGAAGAATAAGATCTTCAACAATGGTATGAGGCTTCCCTTTTTTCGCAATTCTTAAGGCCACTAGATAAGATGCATGAAGTGCCATTTCACTTACATTACCTATTTTTGTAATGTTCATCTGTTGATTTTGTGAAACAGAAAGTTTCCGGCGAAAAAATTCAATCGGCTTACCTTTCACTGATGAATGTTTTGTTTCAAGTTGGCGCATCAATTTTGAAGGCTTTATGTTTTCTGCAGACAAATCATCTGAGCATAATACACACTGTGGGCGATTTCCGAGCACTGTAAATCCAAAATTTAAGTACGAATCATCGTACTTTCTAACTTTTTTAGTTTTCTCATGGGCTTCACGTGAACATGAGGGTTGATTTCTTTTTAAATACCTATCCATAACTGTTGCAATTTACTAAGAACGACGTTAACTAAGGTAGTAATAAACCACGTGCTGACAGCGTCGTCTTCAGCACTCAGAAACTGAGTGATGTAATGGCCTTTATACCAGTGAGGTGGGCGTCCCGCGGTTTATACGGACTTCAGATGCAATTTAGTAGTGCCGTCTATCGTGAAACACTCACATAAATTGATAATGTTATTGCAAATTATATTAATGTTAATTTATTGGGGGGGGGGGGGGGGAAGTAATGCCTTCACATATTGAAACCAAATACAGTTAATAAAAAGTACAGTGTGTGTGTGTGTGAAGTTATTTTACGGCGATAGGGGGTCGTCACCTACAAAAGGTTGAGAACCACTGTATTAGAATATTGAAATTAAATGTAGTAGGCACTAATGAGCAAAAATGTTCATTTAATATATTTTTTTACAGTGAAACTCCCTTAAAGGATACTACATAATAGTGAACTCCTCTATTTAAAGGACATTTTTGTAATCTTCAGCCAAAAGCAGGCTTTCTAAATAATGAACTATTTAATTGTTAAAGACTTGCTAAAAACATTTTTTTTTAAGTACAAATATGGCCTTTAATCATGCATTTAAAATATGCATATCAATCCCAACATGACTGCCTAATGCAACAAAAGAAAGTTTGAATGTTCACTTAATTTTAAGAATGATAACAGAAGTACTCTTGAATTGCACTAACATGTGCAAGATATAATATAAAATAAAGACTTAAAATCTGAGTCTGAAAGTTAACACGAAATTTCAGAAAAATACTTTTCATAAATGTTTAATGAATATGAGAAATATGTTTATCTTATAAAAATTATAACTCACACTTATTCATACGCATAAACACATAATCAATTTTTTGATACAACCAAAAATTTATTTTGGACTTTTAAACAAAAAGTTTATTAATTTTAAAATTAAAATATTATTTAATTCTCTTAAATTAAAATTTAAGGGTTCATCATAAGTGAAGGAAAGATTTATCATAAGGAGTTTGGGAAAATTATATTTAAAGAATTGGGAAGTATGAATTTATGGATTCTATGTGCGTTAAGAATAACTTGCACCAAACTTAACAGTCAAACTGTAAGTCAGGAAGCAACAGAATCTGCTCAGGGATGCCAAAAGTTTAAAGAGAAGTTAAAGTTTGTGTCTCAAATAAATTATACTCACAAAAATTCATACATACAGCATACAGGATGGGGGAGGTACTTCATTTTAAATTGTTAATTTAAAATGTTCGTTAATAATTAAAGGATTGGTTTGTTCTGCATTACGAATTAATTTGCAAAGCATACTAAATATTAAACCTCTATAAATAAAAGTGGCCAATTTTGATTTGAGAAAGTATAGGCTGCACAAGTTAAAATGAGGCATTTAAGATATAGAATATTTATTACAATTATATTTTATTATAATTATATTACAATCAAAATTATGAATTAGCCTCCATTAGAGATCTGCAGACATTTTTTTGTTGTCTAATAAATTTCATTTAGTATATCAAGACTTTAATTGTATATTTAGAAATCACAAAAGCCGCAGATGTGGGGCGCTTCCAAAATTACAAATTCTTTGTACTTAATGGATAGAAGCAGACCCGAAAATTGGGTAATCGCAATTGTTTCATGGGCATTATGAGCCATATGCTTCAAGTCAGAAGCAGTATGATATTGAACGAACGATTAAATATAATTGCTTAGTGCAGTAATATTTAAACTAGTTCAAAATGTCCTTGAAACAATTATAGTCACCTGATTTTCATATGTCTACTTCTATCAAGGAAGTATAAAAAAATTGTATTCTCACAAGCAGCAGTTTCATTGTGACCACAAAAGTTCGCAAAATTGAGGCACATAGCAGATATTTTGCTGCCAGCACAGTTACCAGTTATTTTGAAATTGATAAGTGCTAAAAAATGAGGAACCCGTCAACCAGATCAATGCTAGTCGCTATACTGGTATTTTTACCGTTTGGTTCATTTTATATCTATCTCAGCGGGACAGTAAGACATTTTACCTCATTTTATAAGAGTGCTTAGTTTACAAACTCGCCAATAGATGGCGCAGAGTGCAAGAAGCCGCACTCCCGTGTGTCCCAGTGACCCACTTTCGGGCGGAAACTAGGGAAAGTGACGCCAAAGAAAGAGGAAAATGGGAGGTAAAAAAAGTCCCGACGGATTACCGGCGACTCCATTGAGATATTTAAGGGAGGGTGAAGAAGCAGATCAAGAGCAACAGTGTCATCCGTGTCAAAGTGTCTTTAGGGCTAGAAATAATTGTATATATGTGAGGAAAGTTGTTTTATTATTCGCAGTTCGAAACGGATTGAAAGTGTAGTGGAGTGGGTGATTTATCAAACAAACTGGGATATATTTTAAAGTGAGGAGGTAAAAATAATTAAAATTACACACACACATACCGGCCACACAAACAACTACTATAAGCCTTCGGGTTGGTCGTGTGGTCTGGGCTTTCTACACATACACACACATATATATAATATGAAAAGTATAATATGAAAATCCAAAGAACAGAGAGAAGTTGTAACTCAAATAACTCCACTTAAAATTGCCTAGAAATTAAAAAGAAGTATTAAATAGAGAATCATAAATAATTGGGAAAATAAAATGCATATTTCTAGTCATCAAGCTGAAGATAATGAACGAAATTTAATAGTGTGAACTCGAAAATAGAAAAACAAAAAATATCTAAGCATTAAAGCTATACACTTAGATAAGCACTAGGCGCATATATATATATATATATATATATATATATATATATATATATAATAAAAATCCAATGATAGAATAGAGAAGTTGTAACTCATAATACACTAACTTAAAATTTGCCTACAAATTAAAAAGAAGTAATAAATAGAAAATCAACCATCATGAGGAAAATTATATCATGTTACTAGTCGTCAGGCTAAAAAAAAATCAAATGTCAATGGTGTGGAATCGAAAATAGGAATACAAAAAATACCAAGCATTAAAGATTTATTGTTATTATTTATTACTCTAATAAATTTAGTATTTCTAACTATTCAGATATGCAAACTATCCTTAACTCCTTTTGTATGCTAAGAAAGAAACTTTCAATATATATATATATATATATATATATATATATATATATTACTAAATGGAGAATGTTCTCCATTTATTATTATTATTATTGTAATGTACAATTATTTCAGCCAACTATTTTTGGACAAAAATGGATAGCATTAAAAAAAAATCGATGAAAATGGCGAATAGGGCAACAAAGGTAAATCGAGATAGTATCAGGCTATGGGGGTATGTTGGATTTTTCCAGGGAGTTGTTAAAAGTCGATTGCATTTAAGATCTAGAGATTAATATGAAATGTTTCTTTTTTGAGTTCCGAACTTTAAAAAAAAGGATACAACTTCGTGTATCTGTCTGTCACCCCCCCCCCCCCCCTCCCTTATATGAAATCCAACCCGTTCATCTTAAAACTTAAAAATTGGCACGTAGATGCAAGATTAGTGGTTCAATAAAAACATACATAAATTCTTAGGGGATGGTGAGAGAATAATAAGTCGGTCAAAAATAAAATGCAATTAAACAAATGGAGTAGGATATCAAACAAAAGGACGTATCATAACTTGGAGAAAAATACCAATTTTTTAATACACTAGGGATGCTAAAATATAAAATTTTCGTATTTTGGGAAAAATTAATGAAAGGAAAACCTACAGCATTTTTCAGAAATACATCATCCTCACATAAATACAGGGAATAACTGGATAAAATGGTAGCAAAAATATATGAGGATGTGTAAAAACAAAAGAAACTATAGAAATAAAATATTGATTAATTGGGGGTCGAACATCGTGACGAAGAGACCCCCCCCCCCCCTCCACTAAATCTTTGAGGGAGCGAGGCCAATAAAAAACAAAAAAAAATTCGTTTTTCTTTTCCTGTTTTGGATAAGTAATAGTAAAAAATTATCGAAAAATTGTTTAGCGATACATCTGACCCCCCCCCCCCCCAACCCAAAATGAAATAAATAAAAATAATACGGATGCATCAGGTTAATTTATAAAATGAGTGCACAATGCAGGTGGAAATATTCGCGTGGTAATATTGATATTCCAATATATTATGATATAAAAAATTTGAGCATATGGAGATAGAAAATTACCAAGTATTTTTCATTTCTTAATCAATGCGGGGAGCAATGAAATCGACTCATTTTTCTTTCTTTTTTTCTTTTTCTAAATGTAATGTTCGAAAAATCTATAACAATTTTCAGAGGTACATCAACTGAATCCAAATAAGATGCAAATTAAGAATCCAAGTTAATTGAGGGGGGGGGGGGGGGAGGGGGGGGGAGGAGCGACAAATTCTGAGGAAAGTGAAAACAGATAAAGTATTGAATTGGAATAATAAATCTAGGTGCATTAAGATAAGGGGAAAAAAAAGAGAATAATAATTTTTGCAGTTGAGGAGGGAGCGGTTAAAATACCAATTTTTATTTTTTCTTCCTTAATTGTAGGAAAAGTAAAAGAAGGAAAAATTCTGATACACTTCTCAGAGATTCACCAACACAGTCCTAATAATATGGAAAAACCTCGCAGATTTCATACTGAAGGGAATAATAAAAGCTAAGGAGGGGAATTAGAATTAAAAACAATAAAGCTAAGAGAAATACTTAAAAGTTTTAATTTTTGCAATCAATGGGGGAAGGGGGCTGCCCCCCCCCCCAACTTCCCGCTTGTTTTAGCTGTAAAAAAAATAATAAGCAAACACCTGAAATAATTTTTACAGACGCATTAACTCAACCAAAAACTGGAAAAGTATACGGATGAGTAAATGAAAATGTATAGAGATAAAAACAATGAAAATCTTCGAGGCACTATAATCCACATGCAAAATAAACAATATTAAGTGCAATTTAAAACCGAAAAATATTTATCGTTCTTTAGTTAAAAAATAATGTTGAAGTCATGGGCTCAACGCATTACTTTAATTACAAATTAATAAATTTTGATATTATGGAAATACAAAACAAACTTGTTTATTGTTCTAAATTGACTTGACTCAACAGAGCATCCGTATCACCGAGGACAATTGTCCTCGTCGGTAATCTGATTTATACTAGCAAAAAAGGAGAAATTTTTCGATTGATACCAAGTTTGACAATGTATCCCCAGGGAAGGGGGGGGGGGGGCAAATGACTATAGGGGACTAATGACGTCACGAACACAAAACTTGTATCAAGGCTAGAAAAATTAACTGAAAATTTAGCTACGAAAATTTAACTGGAGTGTGACCAAACTCGACTTTCTTACACCAAAATCTATTATATAACTTGCAATTTTTTTTTTTATGAAAACCCTTTTTGCCATCTGTCAGTAATGCTTGGCGATAAATTCGACAAACTTGGTTACTAATTTAGTGAAATATCGCTAACATGGCGACTTTTTATATACTAAATTGACGAAAATATCGTCAAAATTGCAAAAATGACGTAAAATAGATGGATTAATTATAAAAATATTTTAATATATGGACTGTATTGCTTATTGCGGATGCTATCAATATTAATAATTGTGAAGTTAGAGTTACGCAAAATATAAATTAATTAGACTGGATATTTGAAAATAGTTTTACATATTGTTATCCCGAAAAGCGCCAAATGTACAACTCAATGTTAACTCTATCTTGCTACCCATATGTTTCAAACGCTACTGCTATTCTGGGGGATAATTCACCCATACTTTTAATAGTTTCAATTAATGTTAATGGCATTTAATAACTACTGCCTTATATATATATATAAAAGATAATTTTTTTTAATTTAATTTTGCTCTCAGTTTAACAAAATATTCTACAATTTGTTTAAATTAAAATGAAAACATCGACAAGATAAGATATTTTTGCAATTTACATCATGGGCGAATTTTACATATTTTTTTATAAAATTCAATGTAAAATTCACAAGATAAGGTTAAAAACATTGTGCGGTGGATCTTATACATCATGTTTCCACTGTGAATAGAATATTCATTGTATTATGCAGGGAAAGTCATGTGCTACAAACATATGCTTCCCCCCCTCCCCCCTTTCCGTCATGAACAGACCCCATTTCTATCCCATTCTTTCGAAAAACGCATCTTACGATCCACACATTCAGTTCTCTTTTTCAAGAAACCTCGCAGAATCCGGAGAGAAAACGAGCAACTGCCTGTTGCCGCCAGGGCCCATTAGGGCTCAAGGTCGACAAGCGAAAGCGAAACACGAAAGTGGGTCAGCCGGAGTGAAGAAAGGGTGGCCAAGGTCCCGGGAAAGACGACGAATATTTATAAACCATCTGGACGCGGAGTAAATAAAAACAAGGATGCTGCCTCCGTAAAGGAAATAGGAATGTGATTAAATATGAATAAAAAGAAGTTATTAATCTTTAGAAGAGAACAGAATATTTTTCTATTTGTTTCTCTTTGTAAATGACTCAGCACAATCATGTTCAAGAAATGATTTAATTTCTGAGCAGATTATCGTCTATTCTCAAAATCATTTTATTTTACCGTTTGTCGGAGTAATTGTTCGCGTAAACGTTTGTACAATGCCATGTAGAATAAACATTATTCTAATATACCACTTTAGAAGATTGACACATGTCAGCAAGGGTTTCCTCAGCTTTCACAATAAAGAACACTCCCTTTGAAGCAATAATACACACATTTTTTCGGATTATTTTAAAACTTAAGGGGGCGGTGGACGTTGAAATGAGCAAAAATCGACTAAAAAAAAGTTTTTTTTTTAATATATCACATTGTTTAACACATTTAACCTTTTGCTTACGGGTGGGACAGCGTCCATCCCAAACGAAGAACCTCCCCAAAAGACAGGTATTTGACATACCCCCATCCCAAACAGTTCGGCTCCCCACTTTGCAGACATTGGCGTCCATGGAAATCGCCGGCAGAAGCATTGCACCTGCTGCAGCAGGTGTCTGCAAAGGGGGAGGGGGGGTCGAACTGTTTGAGATGGGGCATGTCAAATACCTGTCTTTTTGGGAGGTTCTTCGTTTGGAATGGACGCTGTCCCACCCGTAAGTAAAAGGTTAAATGCATTTTTTTCGAAACGGAATTTTCAAAGGTTTTACATTTTTAAAATGCTCCATGCGTCTTAATTTTTGTTTGAGATGCATGAAATTTGGTAAGAAGACACCTTTCATACTTTTTAATGAAACTGAGTATGCATTTTATAATTGAACTTTAAGGTAATTAAAAGTGAATAATAAATAACCCAATTAAATGATGAAAATTAAGTTTTAATGCAGAAAAATATTTTAAAAAAATTAACTTTCTAATGGATTTAAAAATGAATACCCAAATTTGTTCATAACGTGTTTTTAAGTGATCATAATGCAAAATTAATCAAGAATGTGAACAAATGGCACGCAAGGAGCATTTTTAAATTTTCGTTAAAAAAAAATTAAATTTAAAAAAAAAAATACAAAATTATAACAAAATTTTAAAAAAAATTGAATGATATTTTATATAGTAATGTTAAGAAGAATATTTATACAAATTTTCATGTTTCTAAGTCAATAAATAAATAAAACCAATTTCAACGTCCACCGTCCCCTTAATAGCGAAGAACATGAGCAACCACTCTGCAGTATAGACTTACAAACAGGCCATTACAGTTTGGAGGAATGCTTTCAGCGTAATAATCAATACTGGTGGATCGGTTTCGCACTAATAGTCTATCCGCATCAAATCGCCGTAATAGTCTATCCGCATCAACAAAGGCAGTAAGAAACTAACCACAAGTTCTGCAACCTCTGTGGTAACCCATGAAGTCAGTCATGTATCATGTATTTGCTACAAATTCACAGAATAGTGCAAGCAAGATCGATGTTCTTTGAATTTGAATGAAACCCTCCTAAATGACCTCCTATTATATTTCCTATACCGAGTAAGAAAAAGAACTGTGTTCCAATTCTTGACGGATTTACAAGTTTTGCAGAGGAAAAAAAATATATAGTATAGAATACGAAGTAAAGTAATATTAGCATCAAAAGAAAAGTTATTGCTTCACACGAAATACATATTTGTTGGCTAAAGTGTTAAGGCATGTTATGGACATAACTAATTTTTAAATGTCTGCTCAAATTTCTTAGTTTAACATACGTCATTCATATTTCCGTAAGTCATTCATGTTTTCATAGTACCCACCCCATTACTGAACAATAGTTATAATGTTTTGCTCATGTCTCCACATTTTACAATCTTGGACAGAAATTCTTTTATTTAAGAATAGTTTTATTAAATTTTAATTTTATACAAATCGTTTTTAACACACGTTGATCATTTGATTCATATTTTTGAAGTCTTCCCCCCCCCCCGCCCCCCAATGAACAGTAGTTATATAATGTTTCGTCCAAGTCTTCACATTTTACGGCCTTTGACAGAAAATTATTTTATTTATGAATAGTTTTATTAAAATTTTTTTATACAAATCCTTTTTTTTTTTTCTAATTAGGGGGTAAATGTGCTATGTAAAATAAATAAAAATAATTAAAATATTAAAACAAAATTTAAAAGTGGTTTTAGTTTAAAAGTGTTAAGTTGTTTCTAAATTTGATAGAATTATCAATTATTTATAAAATAAGTGTTACGAGCAGTTAAAATGCACTCACGGCTCTTTGAGTCCCCACAAGTGGAAAACACTTTTACAGGGCCGCCATTTCTATTACGTGAAAGCTTAGTTTATCAAACTTTGGGTTAATTTTTGGAACAGGATTGCCAGATTTGGCGAAACATCGCCAACTTTGCGACTTTTGGTAAGTTTCTGAATGTACTATAACTTTCTTGAAATATTGACTGGTTTCGGAGATACGAGCACTTTCTAGAAATTTTTTATGGAGGGTATATAAGGAAGTCATCGCTCAGTTGGAGAGAGTGGATGTGATACGAGGTAAATGTGTTGATTGAATACCTCAGAGATTTGAAAATAGTATTTGCTCTTTTATTATTTTGACAATAATTTAGTGATCTTTCTTGTAAGATAGTTATCGAGTTGTTCGCTGCATATTGTTCCTGTTTAAGCTTATTAATGCTTTCGAATATAAGCGTTTGTTAGTCAGTAATTTGGACTCATTTTTGTATCCTGAGAGAGTCATTTGAGAGAATACGTCATAATAATATTTTTTATTGGAGAAAATCATGTTCTTTAATTTTGATATAAGTAAAAATGAAAAATATATTTTGATGAAAAAACTTTCTTTTTACAGAAGTAACTTACATATCAAACACCGTAAATTTAAAATATACACTTCTATTCACAAAGTCTGAAGACGACTTTCTTGAGTTATATCCATTTAAATACTGAACGTCTCAAGAATTCACTTCTGAGATAACAAGATTTTAAAGTTCTGTTCTACACAGTAAGTATTACAAAAACCAAGTTTTTAAGGTTTAAGTTATTAAAGTTTCAATTAAAGGATTTAGGTAAAATTCACGCCATTCGATTCTACCTTATTTGAATTTTTTTTTTTTAACTTAATATATATATAAGAAAAAAACTACTTTTCGAAAATGATCCGTAACACGGACCTCCTTAAACGAGGTTCTAGAAACATTTTTATTATAATACATGGTTCACTGAATTTCTAAGCATTTTTTTAATTTTATGGAATGCTGGAATGCTCCTAATGACGTAAACAACCCAAATCATTTTCTTTTGAAACACTTAATCGAAACGCTGTAACATCCATCTTCCTTTATGCACGGAAATTATTTACTCCCCCCTCCTCCCAAATAAGTGGAAATTTGTTTTCTTGCGATGAGGGTGCATTAATCGTTACAGCAGAATGCGGAAGTGGATAAAATTGTCTTGGCCAGAATTTTAATAAGTTAGAAACCTTTAGATGATCGCACAGCTTGGGTGTGTGCAGGAGGCTGCTTTCTTACACCAGATTCTCGACCGGTTTATTACGTTACAACCTTTTATATAACTTCAGATAGAGAATATATATACTCTCTATTTGATGCACGTGCTTAGTTCAGTCCAGCAAATAAGCAATACCTTTTTGTTTGTGTCATATCTTTAGTGTGGATATTGTAGACTGTCATATAATATAATTTAATCCCTAGTTAAATATTACTTTGCTTTCCTTATGTATTTTTCCTTAAGTTATATATAATTAGAATTAGAATTTATACTTCTCAGACATCTTTGCTACCCATACTTACTCTATTATACAGTTTTAATAAATATTGTACTCTCATTGTCGAAAATCTTATAATTTTTTAAATGGTAACGAACTTATAATTCTATTAGGAAGCTAATAGAATTATATATATATATAATGTATCCTTTTTTCATTTTTTGTTGCCTGTAGTCTGAGTTTAAGCATTTATAGTAATGTACTATTGCTTAATCTGAAACAGGCATTTGTTTGGGTTAATTAGAATTAAATACTCAGACCTGAAGATGAATTTAATTCTGATTAGTCATCGAATTTAGGACGGTGCTGTTCTTTTCTCTTATCGGCATTATGGCCGTGAATTTGCTTCTATGGTGATGTTAATATTACTTGAATTGTATTTTTATTTTTACATAATTCTTATTATTACATATTTCAAATATATATATATATATATATAAAATTGTAAATCCAATGTTAGAATGTAAGTAGTAACACAAAATACACTATTCCAAAATTTTCTACAAAATACAAAGAAATAAAAGAAATTCAAACATAAAGAGGAAATTATAAAGCGTAATACAGGTCGAAAGCCCAGGCCAGCCGACTCGTCCGAAGACTTAGAGCAGCATGATGGATGGCCGGAGCGTAATACAGGTCATAAAGACAAAGACAATCAACAAATTTCAAAGGTGAGGAATGAAAATAGGAATACAAAAAATCAAGCAAAAAATCTTGCACGTGGAAGAGCTTTAGGGTTAAGATAAGTTCTTTTCGAAAAAATTCTTGTCAAGTCCATATATCCCTTCGAAATGAACACAAAAAAAAATTCTTGCTTCTGAAACACAAGATATATATATATATATATATATATATATATATATATATATATACATATATATATATACATATATATATATATATAAATAAATATATATATAAATATAAATTAGTAAATACAATGTTAGAATGTATGTAGTAACTCATAATACACTATTCCAAAATTTTCTACAAAATACAAAGAAATAAAAGAAATTAAGACATAAAGAGGAAATAATAAAGCGTAATGCAGGTCATAAAGACAAAGACAATCAACAAATTTCAAAAATGAGGAATGAAAAAAGGAAAACAAAAAAATCAAGCAAAAAAGCTTGCACATGGAAGAGCTTTAGGCTTAAGATAAGTTCATTTCGAAAAAATTCTCTTCAAGTCAATATATCCCTTCGAAATGAACACAAAAATGCTTGTTTCTGAAACACAAGATAGATTTTATATATAAACTTGTGTTATATGGACGACAAGCATATAGATTGGAACAATAAAGGAAACATAAATACCTTAAAATACACTTCATTAGTGCAACCATGACGAGCAAAATATGGCTAGACCAATGTTGCCATATGCAGAAATGAAAAGATGTGATTTGCTGTTGCCAAAGAGAGTAATAAAAACTGTACTGCGTAAAAGCAATAAAAAGAGATATTCAACAGTTAAAGCTTCAAGATAAAAAGATGAAAATATAATTTCAAGAGAATGAAGAAGTACGGCTAAAATAAGATAATAAGGGGAGAATATGAGAATTTTAGGCTAATCGAAACTTATTAACTATACCATTTACTAAATATGCAGGATATTTATACATTTTACTGGTAATTTTGAGGTTATTAATGTGCAAAGCATGAAATTTTTTATCTGATAATCTATAAATTCTAAAAAGTTGATTAAGTATAATATTTCTAAACAATTGAATCGAGTTGCAGGAATTAAAAGGTAATAATTTATTAACATTAAATTTAAAAAAATCTTTTTTATCATATAAATTAGTAACTATCACATCAGCAGGTTCTATAATTAGATTTAAATCCAAATAATAAATATTATTACTAATAGAATATATATATATATATATATATATGCCGTATCAAGATTCATAATTATCCAGAAAGGAAGATATAGCAAAGCGATTAATACGTATGTGTCTTGACTGAATCCCTACAACTGCAGGCAAAAGGGGGCCACATATAGTGGAAATACAAATTAATGAATTTACTACTTTTACAGTTAAAAAAAAATGTTATTCTTACAGTAGATACTTATACACTTTCCAAGATATTGAATTTTCTTCAATAAGTTGTCATTTTCATTGATTTAGCGTCATATTTATCCTTTCGGCGAGATTTTCGTTAATTTAGCAACATTTAAAAATGTCGCCAAGTTGGCGACAAATTCGTCGCCAAGCGTTATGGATGGAGAAATAAGTTATTCTTACAGCAGATAAATGACTATTGTGCGTTCAAATACAAAAGTATTATTCAAAGTATCTTTTCTCGTGAATGGAACGAGCAAAGCGATTAATACGTATGTGTCTTGACTGAATCCCTACAACTGCAGGCAAAAGGGGGCCACATATAGTGGAAATACAAATTAATGAATTTACTACTTTTACAGTTAAAAAAAAATGTTATTCTTACAGTAGATACTTATACACTTTCCAAGATATTGAATTTTCTTCAATAAGTTGTCATTTTCATTGATTTAGCGTCATATTTATCCTTTCGGCGAGATTTTCGTTAATTTAGCAACATTTAAAAATGTCGCCAAGTTGGCGACAAATTCGTCGCCAAGCGTTATGGATGGAGAAATAAGTTATTCTTACAGCAGATAAATGACTATTGTGCGTTCAAATACAAAAGTATTATTCAAAGTATCTTTTCTCGTGAATGGAACGAGTTAGATCCATGAGAATGATGTCACCAAATTTATTGCATGATGTTACATATGAAAAGTAAACATGTTCCTCAACAGTTAATATATTTTTTTAATTTATGAGATTTTTTGATAAATTTATTTGAAAAATGTGTAATATCTCGAGAACGGTTCATGCTAGCGTTTTAAAGTATATGTTAATCGTTTTCTAAGGAAAAATTACATAAGAAATGCTTATTTGCGTAACTTGTTTTGATTTTTTGATGATTTTTTCAAAATTTCACTCGAAAATTTAGAGGGGGGTTCTGTACATTCGATTGTGTTTTAAAACAATAGGCTTCCAGTATTCATGGATTGTGATTTTTGTACTAAATTTTATTCGAATAGCTTCATTCGGTCGTCAGTTATCGTCTCCACAGACTCACTGACACACAAACACACACACAGAGAGACATCACCTCAAAAATGTTCGATTCGTGATTAGGGATGCTTGAAATGTGCTCTCTCGTCGAAAACTCGAATTCGAATTTTCGATCCCGTCACAATAATACGTTCCTTATACATTATGTATATAAGTAAAGTAATAAGCAATAAAAGTTATTGACGGCTGGGTTAACACATAGGTTAAGAAATATATAACACACAAAAAACACAATAAACTCATTTGCCTGCCAAGAGATGTCAGCACTACGCACACATAAAAAGAGTTTGAAAATCGACTAAGAATTGCAATAATCCGCAGATAAATTCATAAAAGCAATAAATGAACTCAAACCAAAATACTTCAGTTTCAGATTTCTAAGGCCTTAACTATCCAGGTTCCACTACTTGTAGCGACATAAAATTGGACATGTCGCTGTTTTTTATAGTACATTAATTATTAAATTTTCAACTTTTTCGGGACAGCCTGTCGCAGGCACGGCATAGAATTTTAGCCTTTTAGTCGGTCCGGTAAGCCACTTTAATTGGGCTGAATAATTGACTTTTTTTTTTCCAGACATTTAAGTTATATGCAACAACTAACCCTATAAAAAACGTTCTTTGATTTTACTAGTTTCTGGAGAAATGATAATGTTTTTTGTTTCTTTTCTTTGTTTCTTCAGAAGGAAGGTGAAACTAATATGGATAAAGAAGAAACAAAATATAGTTTTATCGAGAAAAAAAAAACACTTGAAGTCTAATCATGCGAATCAAAAGATTAATATCGACGTCATATTTTTTACATACCGTAGAATTCCGTTGATCCGCCGTCTACGTAACAACGGCCTTCTCCTTTTTGCTCCAATTTGAAATTCTGAAACAGCCTCACCTCAATACAATAAAAAAAAAAAAAAGAAAAATCATAAAAAATAAAAATTTCGTCATTGAATAAAATAAATTTAGTGATAAAAATATTTTTTTGTTTCTTTTAGTTGAAAACTCCGAGCAGGCTCCCCCCACCCCTTCCCCCTACTTACTTCACGTTTCTTCGTCGCATTTGAAGGGGCAGATCAACGGAATTCTACCTGTTTCTTTTAGAACAAAATTCTCCTCCCATACATTTTCATCGATTTTCAGTTTTATTTAAGGGGGCAGATCGACGGAATTCCAAGGTAATCAATGTATCCACACATAAAATTTCATGGTGTCACGAGAATTCGTTTTTCAGTTATCGTGTCCATGCCTCACACTCACCAGACATGCAACATTCCAGGCTCTTTAATGTGTTCCGAAAGTTTCAAAATGTCCAGTTTCGTCAAAACCCCGATTATGAAAATTTCCCTAAGAGGTCTGCACATTAGTATACATTGAATCATGGGAAGTCAGGCACTTCGAATTTTATAAACCTTCTTCTATGTGCACCCCCACCCCCACCCCATATTTTGCGACGAGTCCTATTTTGAAATTTGGTAAAGTGCTTCTTAAAAACATATCCCATTTTAAACAAATCCATGCATTTGCAATTATGTAGATATCTGGAAAGAGAAGCTCCTGTCTATTTTATCTACTTGTATCCTAATTAGGATCAGTGTGAAAAAATTATTATTTTCTATTCTCAGGAGCCTTCTTTTACAATTTATTTATTAAAATTAATTTGAAGTTGGCAATAAGTCAGTTAAGCATATTGTTTTGAAGCATTCAGCTGAAGTGTCAATATATACTATTTTAATACTCGCGAATGTCATTACAGTAGTTCTATAGAATAGCTGAAACTAACTTTCTCCCGCATACACTACTGATTTTAAACGCAAACAAACGTTCGGAAGATCCCAACATTTTATATAATTTTTTTAAATTATTAAATGATTAAAACCTTCAAAAATGTTAAACAAAAAACAATTTTTTACGTAATTTTACATTAGAAGACGAATGACACACACTTTGGAAAGGCATGGACCGTTCGCGAAAATTAAAACGTAGTAAGTATCGTCTAATAGGTTTGACACGTTCCGTGTACAATATTATGCTATAAATATATTACCATCATTTTCGAGATCTAGAGTTAGTTTATCTAGAAAAGCCCATCTCTCCGTTTGTCTGAAACGCTTGGCGATACATTTGACGACCGTGGCGAAGAATTTTCTGAAACATCGCCAACTTGACGGCATTTTGAAAATGATTCCAAATGGACGATGTCGCTAAATTAACAAAAATAACACTACAATGATGAAATATTTATTAAAAGCTTTTAATATATGAACCATATTGCTAATGGCAGCAATATTTCTAATTGTTAAATTAGAGTGTGAAATATAGCATAACAGATTAATTCGGTACTTCGAAATAGTTTCACATGCTGTCATCCAGAAAAAAGCTAATATGTACACTTCAACATTAAAATCATTGTACCGTGAATCTTGTGCATCCTTATTTCGCCATGAAAGAAGTATAAAGTCATTGGGAAAATTACGTGCTGCCCACATCGGATTTTTGTGCTGTTATTAACGAAGTAACTTTTCCCCTGACATTTTAATGGAGGATACCTGTGGACTACACTATCCGACGAGTCTAACATCATACCTAGCGGGCATTTAGAGATCAAGAGATGGTAAGGAAAGTGCAATATTTCGCAACCACCTGTTGCTGGGATGCAGGGTGGGGTGGGAAGCGCCCGAACCCGACCTGAAGCTGACCCAGTTTCCGAGAGAGGATCCAGAAAACAAGTGCAAGAGTACACACATTTCTCCCCCTCCTCACATCCCATTTTTTCTCTTCGGGTAACTTGAGGAGGGGGGGAGAAGGTTGCGAGAGAAATAAAAAAAATATATAAACCCTCCAAAGTCGAAGAGGAGGGGACGGAAGAGAAACTGTGTCACGTCCCCTTCGACATAAGAAAAGACGCAGGTGAGCCACGAGCAAAGTGTTTGTTTATACACTGCACCCCCCCTCCCCACTTCCCTGGACAGGGGAAAACAAACTGAAAGCAAAACGGATGGGAATGAATCGAATTTAACAGGTAAGGACAACATGCGGTCATCATTGCCTGGGGGCTACCTGGTGAAATTTCTGATGGAAAGTAACTCCGGGCAAAGCTTAGGTATGGATGATTAAAATAGCAACTAACAGAATATCTTTTGAATATCCATTTAGAATTTTTCTTATTAAGCTATAGAAAAATAGAAGTAGAATTTTGAAAATTTATTTTAGAAATCGATTCATTTGAACTGAAACCATCAGTTTAATAAATCAAAATGTTAATTTTTAATTATTAATAGCGTACTACATAGCTCAGCAGAGGTTTACAATTTTTTCAGTACCTCTTCGGTTAGCTTTGTAGGAAGTATTGTTACGAATATGTAAAAAGTGTGGCTTTTTCACCCCACAAGAAAACACAGCAATCATCGCTATTACGTGAAAGCGCGAGAACTTGACATTTTCGTGACCTGGGCGCTAAATTTGATGCAATACCGCCAACTTAGCGACTTTGAGCGAGTTTCCGAATCCGGTGGAACTTTCTAGAAACATCCACTAGTTTTGATGATACCACCCTCTTTCTAGAGATTTCTATGGAGAGTGTTCAAAACCCAGACCACACGGCAGACCCGAAGGCTTACTGCAGCTTAATGTGTGGCCGGTCCATAGAGAGTGTTGAAGACCCAGACCGTCCGACTCGTCCGAGGACTTAAGAGCAGCTATTTGGAGTCAAATTGAATTATGAGATACGTCAGTGTTATGAGATCAGAAGAGTTTTGCGAATAAGTCGATCATATAATTGCTGTTTTATTGTACCTCACAGTTGTTTTGTGATTTTGTAAGATAGTTATTGAGTTATTGGTAGCATATTGTTCCTGTTATAGTGCGACTCCAACGAGAAGGCATTTGAGTCACGTGACTTTGGACGAATCCATTAGTTAAATTCAATGACAGGTAGAAACGTACTAGGAAGAACGGGTTTCCAGAATTGGCGCCTTTAGTGCGAATTAATAATGCACAATTTGTGCAGTACGAAAATGATTTATGCAGAACGATAAAGAGCTTTATATGTATAAGTACATTCAGTGTTACTGTTGGGATGTGGTGGAAATGTTTTCTTCATAATAATTAAAATTATATTATAATAAAACAATAATGGTCGTAAATGTTTTGTTAAAATTGAAGAGTTCGGTTGTAATACTTTTCTTGTAACTTAAACTATTTTATTTAGGAGAAATGCACAATGCGTTTCGTGCGTATGAATGAATGATTCATCTCCTAAAAGGAAAAATCTGATGTGAACAGCACATGCCTTCCCTACAGATTCATATTTATTTTCTTTATTTCTTTTATAATTCATTAATTTGAGTTATATGCACAAACTAGCACGAATAATTATTTGAAATTACACAGAAATTGCAGTTTTAATTCAATTTTTTTCCTGGAAACTTTGTAAAATTACTGAAAAGCTGTGTTTAAAAGTTCCAAAAATTTGTAGGCTGAGATTACCCCCCCCCCCCCCCCCCCCCCCCCCGTAATTTATGGTGGGTTGCTCGCTTGTGTAATAAGACATTTTCTTTAGGAAAGATCCTCGATCCATCTATAAAAGGGGAAAAAATACCTTGACATACACACATCTTTATATTTTTATCATTGTGTATTTTACTTTTTATATAACGTTGTTTAATTTCTATAAAATACAAAGAAAACGCTTCAATCTAAATACTTTTGCTGCCATTGAAAATCATTTCAGAAAGTTCTATGAATCACATTTTATACAGTTACATATTTCATAAAGTATTAATATTTGTTAATTCTAAAATAAATTTCAGTAATTTAATTAATTTTAAATATGTTATCTAACCATTTTCCTTGCTTGTGGGCCACTATTCGGACAGTCAGTTCATCATTAGAGATTACATTGCATGGCCATGTCATCTAAGGAATCTATCACCCCCCCCCCCCTCCGAGTTACAAAATTTGGAAAATGTAAAAATATATAAAAAATATCTGTTTATATATATATTTGTTATTATTTTATAATATTTTATATATAAAATATTTAAAAAATTGTACCGCTGTCGCCCTTCTCGAAATCTGATTCTATACTTTCAGTTGACTCTTGAGTCATGTTCTGAAGAGGAGTCGGCACCTACCACAAAACTGATTTCTTCTATGGTTTCTTCCACTAAATTGTCAATTTCCCAATATTTATTTTCAACTTTTACTGCGTGCTCACAATATTTAATCCACTGCTCCTTTGTAATGCTGGCAAGGGCTGTCGGATGGGGGTGCATAACTTTTCTGAATTTGCTTCAGCCTAAAAAAAAAATCGAGTACTTTGTGGACCACATTTCGTTCCTTGGAACGAATTACTTTTACTTCTACAGACATTTTGTCGATAAAAGCACGGTTCACAAATATCAGATTCTAATTAATTAAATAAACAGACGTTAGAAGTTGGAACAGATGTTAGACATTTTCTTAGTCGCAAGCGCAATGCTAGTAAAGCATTCCAACTAATAAGAAAAGCTCTTCTCTCTGTGTAGAAAACCCAGACCACATGACCAACCTCTTCTCTCTGTGTGTAACACTTTGATAAATTTGCCGAACTTGGCAACTCAGTGGATGAAACATCGCCAACTTGGCGATATATCGCCCCCAGATTAAGAAAAATATAGTTAAAATTGCAAAAATGAAGCTAAATTAACGGAAATGACGCCAAAAACAAATTAATTATTAAACTATCTTAATATATGGACTCTTGCTTATTGCGGATGCTATTAATATTGATAGATGTTAATTTAGAGTTGCGCGAAATATAAGTTTATTGGGTACTTCGAAATAATTTTTGTTGTCGTCTGAAAATGGGCTAAATGTACAATTCAATGCTAAAAACATTGTGCCGTGGATTTTATACATCATTTTTTTTACTGTGAAAAAAAGGAAATTCATTGCATTATATAGGAATGTCATCCCACATCCGATTTTTTTTATAAAGTTTTTATTATTTTCAAAAAATTGAAAACTTACCCCTGTACCGAGTAACCCTGAAATCAGCAAACCTCTAACGTGTATGCATTGTTATAATTAGAGCCCAGAAGTTTAAACACTAAAAATTAACAAAATAGGCTGTTCAAAAAGGCACTTAAAATTGAAATAAGCACCTAAAGAAGACACTAAGAATCTAATCATTCTATAATAGCTTTATTACTTACATTCTATACATTCTATAATAGCTTTATTATTAAAAAAATTAAAAAATAATTAATCTAGGAATTTTTGTTTGTGAGACCAGCATCAAGATGTTCATTTTGTGTTTGAAATACAAAGTCATGCTTTACAAGGATAATGAGAATGCACCAATTCGCGTAACTATGTGCACTAGAGTACACCACAGCTACGTGTTATTTAAAATTTTTAAATTGAAAGCTGTGACGTATATCTGTAATAAATATTCTTTTAAATAGTTAAAATGACCTTTCCCCTTTAACTGCAGTTATACACGCATATTTAAAGCAGCCCATTATGGCAGAAGATATTGAGAGTTCGACTGGATTGTCACTTCCAAGAACATGTCCTTAATATGCTCGAAATTTTGATTTGCCAACAGAACTTTTTCACAATATGACCTGTTGTACCAGGAATACAAATTTTTCACAACATTGGTATCCCGTACCATGCTGAAAACACCGGTTCTCGTTAGATCACCGAAATCAGGCAGCATCGGGCGCGGTTAGTACTTGAGTAGGTGACCACCTGGGAACACCGCATGCTGTTGGCACATTTCGGGCGCGGTAGTCCGGTGGTTTGCACGCTGCCACAACTGCCGCCGTGTTCATGCGAAGTACGATCACGTTAAACATGTGGGTCCGTAAGTCCTTCCAAAAGGTTGGTGGTAGGGGAAGGAGGATACGGTCCCTGTGGATGCCTCCCCCACTGGGTTCCGGTTTAAATTGAGTGGCACTTCCCGGCCGTCCAAACCGTTACCTTACACCTTTCTTTGAGGTCGGACGGTCTGGGTCTCATCAACATTGGTGTCCTTATATTTACATGTCTTTATATTGTCCTTAATATGCTCGAAATCTTGATTTGCCGACAGAACTTTTTCACATTTCTTCCTGATAACATGACCTGTTGTACCATGAATATAAGTTTTTCACACTATCGGTTACCCCTCCGACCGTCCAAACAGCTACTCATGTCCTAGGACGAGTCGGAAGGTCTGGGTTTTCGACACTATCGGTTACCCAGCCGTTCAAACAGCTGCTCATGTCCAAGGGTGGATGGAACGACCTAGGTATTCCACACTATCGGTTACAATTTGCAATTCCAACTATGGAATATTTCTCTTTTCAAGTAATCGAATCGACTCGGGAATTTTTTTTTTTTTTATAAATATGTTGTAATAAAAGTCAATTCATTACGTACTTTGGAGCTGCCGAGCACTCGTTTGGTATTTTTAACAGTCCGAACCTTCGAACTGTTATCTTCTTTCGTCCATAAAGCTATTGACAATTTCAAAAAATTTTATATCAATATTTGAGCAATTGTAAAAAAAATTGTTAATATCCATGTCCTCGATCTTGTAATAATTGGTTTCGGGGACAATAGAAGATCTGATACCATTTTTTTAAAAACTCGGAATTCTATAAGGAGCTTTAAGAACTATATTTTTAACATTTAATACAAGAAGATTGATTTCAAGGAAAAATCCTCTCACTTCTTCTACAATTTTATACAGTGCAACGCAAGTGACAGGAAAAACAGATGGAAATAGAACTTTAAGCGCTTTTGCAGCACTTAATAAATGAAAGTTGAATTACATATGACCTGTTTATAATTCATCTTTGTTATATTATTCCTATTTATAATGTTATGTTGGCAGTGTCGTCAAATTCTGGTAACCCTACTTTTACCTAATAGCGGTGGTTGCCTGTAGAAGTGTTATCTTCTAATGGGGCATCAAAGACTCAAACATTTTACAGATTCGTAACACTGCCCCTCCTTCAAACTGCACCTATCAACACACAGTATCAAATTACTATGGTCCATAATATGGAGCTAAACAGTAATCTATCGATATGGACGACTTTTGGCATAGTTGAAGACGATTTCAGAATTCGATAAGTAACATTGTTTATTCTTTTCATTATGACGTAGAGTCCATCCCAGTTGTGCCTTAGTTTCGGAGAAAATCCTGATCGTCGCCGAAGGTTGATCAGACACAGTTTTTCGCCTTCCTGGAGAATCGCCCTTTATCAGCTTGACATAGTACTGAGTCTTAATTCTATCGATAGCAATGTTGATTTTTTCACGAGAGAAACGATGAACTTCCCCCATGTGAGCGACGGTCCCAATCTTGCTGGCTTCTGGATACGAATATAGAGACATGATTAAATATCGTTCTGTTAAATTTTTCTACCATGTTATCCGATTGAGGAAGAAGAGGAGTTGTTCGAGTTTTGTCCATTTCAAGTAGTTTGCACTATCTCGTGCGAGGTGCGAATATGCTAGAATTAAAGTTCGTCCCCTGGTCAGAATAGTTGAGCGGGGAAATCTCGTAACCGTAATGACATATCCATTTTCGGGTTAGAACTGCACTGCTGGTTGTATACTCTTGGTTAAGGATTGTGTAAACGTCTGACCACTTTGTTTAATAGTCCATTACTTCTCGGATATTCTACTTATTGTCTAAAGTCCATGGTAGTTGCCCCAAAATTTCGATTGCAATTCTTCGACATTGTAACACTGAAGATGCCAACATGTTCTCTTTTTCGGTCGCTTCTGAGCTCCGCTTTTCATGCATTCTTTACACCAGCGCTCAACATCAGACTTGTACCAGAAGAAACGTCCATGAACTTTGTTCAGCATCTTGTTAATGCCAAAATGTCCTTCAGTGCGATTGTCATGTATTCCTTTCAGTACGCTGGACACACTGAAACGAGAGAGTAACAACTGCCATCTGTTACTATTTCTATCATCACTCTCCCATTTACGATATACTACTCCGTTACTCAAGTGCAGAAAATTTCACGGTGCTTAGTACTGTTTCATTTCAGGTGAGAAACAAGAATTTTTTTTTTTGCGAAGTTGGCCTCTAATTAGCCAACTTTGGATCAGAATTGGCTAGATATCTCTGTCTTTTCTTTGCGGTCGAGAAAGTTCTTAATCACTCCAATGATCAAGTGATAAATTTGAATTCTGGTCAGTGATAACTTTCCGGATAGTCACTGAAATCTGGCATCCAAACATTATTTCTGCACGAGAGCAATGTGCACAGTTCAAAGGACAAGGAGGACTTCTGGAAAGCGCATCAGCGTTTCCATGAGACGCTTCCTTTCGGTGTCAAATATACATGTCATATTCTTGAGGTCGCTGAATCCGTCTTGCGACCTGCCCATCAGGTTTTTAAAACTACCTCCAGACTGGAGAATCTCCACTTTGCTGGTGGTTTTCCCTTCCTGGCTGTTCATTCAATTGCTCCATACCCTCGAGTGAGCTGGACGGTCTGGATTCTCAGGGTTCTTAATTAAAACTGAGGAGCCAGCTGAAAGTGACGTGATCAGTTCGCAACAGGAATTTCCTTCCGTAGAAATAATGACGACAAATTTAACAAGTGCCAACAGTTCTTTCCTTATTACACAACAATTTCTTTCGGACTTCAACAAACACTTGTTATCATATACAATGACACGTTCCGGGCCTCCTATTTCCTGGGAGAGAACTAACTGCCCCTATTCCTTTTTACTAGCATCAGTATCGAGTATAAAACTTTCCTTTGGTGGTTAAAGATATGGTAGAATGGAAGCTGAAATTAACATTTCCTTAAGCCGATTGAAGGCGTCTGAATACTCCGCGGTCCTTTCTAATTTCTTGTCATCTTCCGTTAACATATGTAATGGCCTGGCAATGATGGTGTTGAAGATCCAAGCCGTCCCACTCATCCAAGGACTTGAGCAACCAAAAGGACAGCCGGGAGGCAATGATGGTGTGAAGTTTTCAGCAAACCGAAAGTAAAAAGTACACAGGCCGAGGAAACTCCTTAGTTGATGAAAATCCTGCAGTCTGCGCCACTCTTTAACAGCATGGTTTTATTAGGATTTGCTCTTGCACCTTCCGAAGAGATTATATGTCCAAACAAGCGAGTCCTTTCTGGAATAATTTGCATTTTGAAGGATTTAACTTTAAATTAGCGCTCTTCAATTTTTCAAATACCCGGCTACGGTTTTGTAAATGTACCTAAAATGACCTCCGAACAATAATTATATCATATCGTCCAAATAGGCTAGGCATTATTCACAGGAGAGTTCTACCATAACGGTCTCCATATTTTCAATGTTGCGAGCGCATAACAAAATCCAAACATCACTTAGTCCTTGTCCGGTAGTAAACTATGTCTTTTCTCGATCATCAAGCAGCATTTTCACTTGCCGGTAGCCACGCTTGAGATGCAAAGTAGAAAACCACTTACCCCCGGAGAGAGTATCTAAAGTGTCGTCCATTCTTGACTGTCTTCAATTCTTGGCTGTCGTCAATTCTTGGCTGGCGTCAATTTTTAGCTGTATTTTTTTGTCACGAACTTGAGTCTTGCATATAGGCGGCACAAAATTTTGTAAAACTAACTTTCTTCGTCACTAAAAGAATTGGCGAGGCTTAAGGACTTGATGATTGTTCGATCACTTTGCTTTCCTACATATATTTTAAAAGTTAATCTCTTTCTTAGCGAGTGAAAGTCTACGGGGAGCTTGGTTAATCGGAAACTGGTTACCGGTGTCGATTTTATGTGGAGTTTATTCGGTGTGTCCCATGTCTTTTGAAGCAGTCAAGAATATTCTATTAAATTTAGAAATAAGAGTTTTACACACCTCCTGTTCTGTATGATTCAATCCTCTAAGATTACTTTATTTAAATATTCTCGATTTCTGTTTCTTTCTTCCTTACCACCACGCTGGTCACCACAGAGCATAAACCTAACTGTTCCTCTTTGTGGAATATTTTAGGTCGGCCTATGATATTTGCGACTCTAATAGATACGTAATCTCGTGAGAAATTCACGAGATCCTTAACCACAAGAATTCTTTTTGCAGCCATTTCACATGTTCTTTACCCTTTCCTGATCTCTTTCACCAAACACTCGTTACGTGTAGGCAGTAAAACATCTTATGTAGTAACTCTGTTCCACTTAATGGCGTTTCCCGTTTCTGTTCCAAATAAAGGAATATCTTCGGTGACTGTTCGTTATTCTTGAAATCCAGTCCGAAAATACATGGGTCATAAATATCCGCTGCATAAGCAACATGGTAAAAGCTCGTCCCAACAGAAATAGTAATTTCTATTTTTCTATTCACATTCGCTATTTCTCCAGTAACTGTGCGCAGAGATATGGAGGGTGCCATATAAAGAAGTTAATCGTTAATTCGGCTAGCTACTCCACTTTAGTGATGATCACGCATCCGTGAGAAGGTATTTTATTTGGGGCATTATCTTCATACGACAACCGCCGCCCCCTAAGATGACCTCTGATTAGTTTTCTTGTGGCTTTTCTGAAGGGAATCCCCTTGCTCAGATAGTGTTTCTTCTTATATGGCCTCTTTCTCCGCAGGTCCAGCATACTAATTCTTTTGCAAACGATCCAGATGACCGTTTGAATTTACTATTATTTTATTTCTTGAGCACGTTTTTTGTTTCCTTCATAGTGATGCGCAGTTTCAGATTCTGCAGTGCTATCAGTCACACCGACTAACTGAGTGTTGGCAAGGGCCAATGAAGGCCTTGCATTCTGCCAATAAAAACAGCGTGTTGAATTTTTGGGTTATGAATAGCATCTATAAAATACTAGGCTGCAAGGCTTTCTCGAACATCTATAGGGCAGTCTGCAAAAGGTAGTTACAGAAGTCTTTCAATATCGGACGATAGCTTCTGTAGACTCTCGTCAGATTTCAATTGAACTGGCTCAAATTATTTTCCCCATAGCTGAGTTCTAAGGCATTCGCCAGGACAACGAAATCTGCCCGGGCGTCTGTAAAATATCAGCCGCTGGATTTCGAAGGGAAGCTGTAAGTTGGCAGGCTTTTGTCTTTTCATCTCAATCGTTCGTGTCTGTGATAATATCAAATTGCGCCCGAAAATTCGTCCAAAATGCTTTGTTCGCCATACGGAGATTTTATTTTGCATAATAACGGAATGCAAAAATCCGGAATGGCGACTGGAAATCTTCGCTTCCCAGCCATCAATTTATTTTCGAATTTCTGCACAGTTTCACTCACCTCGCCGAATTTCTGCTGAACATCCTCTTGTACTGCTCTTATCTCTTCTTGTCCGACTTTCATATCAACTTGTATGGGTACAACTTGTGTAATTATGCTTTCTTCTTTCATTTCAATTTTAATTCCTTCTTTTATCCCCGCGTGTCTCACTTTCACCACTTCTTTAATACAAGATAGGATCAAAAGTTCGGAGACTGTGCTGATATCTCCAACCGTGATTGGAGGAGAGGGGAACTATTTTACCTTGGCGTAGAGGCACATGTGACGCGAAATATGAAAAGGAAGAAGCAGGTGTTTTTCCAAACAATGCGTGCCAGTGAACTGTAGTCGTATGCGTTCGTCGAAAACGGAAATGGCATTTGAAGAACAACGTGCGAATATCAAATTCTATCACCGGTTTGTGGAAATCGCCGACAGAAACATTGCACATGCTTCCTTTTTACGTCTCGCGTCACATGTGCCTCTACGCCACGGTAAAATAGTTCCTCTCTCCTCCAATCAGGGTTGGAGATATCAGCACAGTCTCCGAACTTTTTGATCCTACCTTATGTATTCTTTCATCCTTTCTTGTCCGACTTTCATATATTTCTTCTCATGTTTCATAGTTTCGTATTGTCCGGCTTTTATTAAAGCCATTATCTCTCTGAACTTTTCCTCCATCGTTTTTGCCTAATTAGGGGATGAGGGGGTGCATAACCACTTGACAAGTTTCTAGAAATCCCACTTTTGACACCAATTTGTTACGGCGCATCCTCTCGAATCGAGGGTGTACTCCGGGATACAAATTGAGTCCGAATTTCTGGTTAGCTAATGTATATAAAAGCACCAATAAGTGTAAACAGGAACAACATATAACCAATAAGTCGTATAGTCCGGCTCCCATGAGTTGGCAGATGACCTTGGATGAGTCCATTTCGTTATAGGGAAGAAAGCTGGTAAAACAGCCGATCTGTGCACTACAGTGAAAGGGTTGCCAAACGCAGAAACCTGTTTGGCGATCGCATTTGCTGCGCGTATTTCGCCAATTGTTTGAAATTTAGAATACAGTGACCGCCGGTTATAAGATTCAGTGGTTATAAGAAACAGCCGTTTATAAGACTCAAAACGACAGAAACAAATACAAACTTCGTTTTAACATTAAAATTGTGTCGCTTATAAGAAACACGATTCCGCTTATAAGAAACAGTTTTCTACAGAAAATTTGTTGATTTCCTTGCGACGCTGGTGTAAAAAAAAAAATCGATTTGTTTAAGGTTAACTGAAGGACGAGTTGTTATCTCTTGTCTCTGGGCGTACGGGGAGGGGGTGGGAGTTTGCTATGTAACAAAGGATGACAGAGGATTTCTCCGCAGAAAGACTTGGGGAGTACAACCCCAAACCAGTAAGAAACGAGCTTTAATCTTTTGGCAGTTAAGGAAACGTACTGATAAGGAAAGGCATCTTTGCTTATGCACTCAAATAAGATTCGTACAGCTTTAGTTAGTCATTTTATGTTTTGCTAGTGAAGCATGTCGCAAACCCTTACTTTGCTTGAAAAGCAAAGTTTACTTAAAAAGTATGATTCTCCACCTCCGTGTAGTCAATAAGCAAGAAAACAACCTTGCTTGATGCTATCCATATGATCGCAGGCGCATGGAAAAAAGTTTCTGACATATGCATTTTTAATTGCTTCCGTAAAGCAGGATTTTTGAAAAATAATGTTGCCATACCAGCAGAAGATGAAGAAGAATTTAAAGCACCTTTCGAAGAATGGATTCACATCGACGAAAATTTACAAACATCTGAAGAAAACAATGATGATGACATAGTGCGGAAATTCAGAATGTTTGCTATGAAGAAGAAAATGAAGACGACGTTCCACAAGAAGAAAATTTTCCTACAGCCAAACAGTCGCGAGAAGCCCTAACTATAATTAGAAAAACTCTTGAACACAGAGGGGCATCAGAAAAAGTTTATGGACTGTTTTATGATTTAGAAATGGATGTACGTAAACTAATCACAGACTCGTTAGCACAAACAATACTGGATAAGTTTTTTGCTATTCTTCAGTAATAGATTACGGTATGTATGAAAATGTACTATGCTCTTATACATAAATGAACGACCTATGAGTTTTACTTTTTATTCTTATTTAACTGCATACTATATGCATATAGATAATAATTTAAGTTGTAAGGCTTAATTTGTAAAATGAGAAATATTTTTGAATGCAAAACTTAATTTACAAATGTATTATGTACGTACTAATATTTTACTTATATACATTTATCTTTTAAATTCTGTAAAACTGTGTTCAATAGTTAGTATTTACAATGGAAGAACGATATTTAAAAAATTTCCGGATTTAAGAAACAACTGCTTATAAGAAACAAAACGAGCGAAACGAACGTGTTTCTTATAAGCGGCGGTCACTGTATATAAATGACCGTTGGCGAATTATTGGTGGTAAAAATACAAAACTATTACACAAGTATCTTCTCCCGTGAATGGAACGAACTAGATCCGAGATAATGAATTTAACAAATGTGTCGTATAATACTGTATGAAAAGTGAACATATTTAACGATAGTTAAAAATACTACATAAAATTAAAAAAATATTAACAAATTTATTAGAAAACCGTGCAATATCTTGAGAACGGTTTATTGCTCTTTCGTCGAAAACTCTAATTTGAATTTTTGATCCTGTCACAATACTTTCCCTATGCATTATAACCTTATACTACGTATACAGGGGAGGTAAAAATTATTTTAATTAAAACATTTGAAAGAAATGGACATTTCATATAAATTTTTTTTAAATTGAGAAGTGACTAACATCAGTTAAAGAAATGGAGTTCAGAGATGATCCAAACGTATGCCAATCCGCCGAAAAGAAAAATCGAAGTTTCGACTCTTGTCATGACAGTTCCCTTTACAGTATACTAAATTTGTAGTAAGATTAAAAGAGAATATCATGTTTTTGGCATGAACACAAAATTCCTTCGAGTTCAATTTCAAGGTCACGTGGATCCAATAGGTTATGTTATAAAAGTAATGCCATTCAAGAAAAATCGGGCGTGGGCAGCACCTGACATAAGCTACAGACTGAAATGTGTTATGTTTTTATCTTTTCTAATGTATTCATTTGATTTTTATCGCGCAATATAACAAATGGAAAGGATACTTGTTTGAAATGACATTCCATTTGAAATTTTGAAGTCATTCTCTTTTCATAAAATAGTACTAAAAATAAAGACCACCAAAAAAATTGGCTACAATTTAAAGTCTTTTATTAAAATCTCCTTTTTCACGGCGTACTAAAATCATACGGCCATAGCGCTTACAGGCCTTTCATCAGCGACGACTTCGCCACTGTTGATTTAAATGACGTCATGACGTACAAATGATTCAAATGACGTCATCGAAATATAAATCGTCTGGCTCTTTATGTAAAAATAATGAATATTTCTTTCATATCAATTATATTCCAAACTCCAGAGCTAAATAATTTTGAGTGAAAAAAATTCTGCAATTCGTATGCAACTCATCTTACAATCACTTCTTTACATTCTGCATCCATTAAAATTAGGCTTCGTTGCAGAAATAATCAAAGTTGGATGACCCTTTAAACTCAAATATTGTAATTGCGTTGGCGCAGAATATGGATGCACAGAAAATATGCAAAAATAAAGTTGTTTTAGGACGGTTGCAACACTGAATATAAATTTAAAAGAACTTTAAAAATCACGATTTTAACACTGGGAAGAAAAGATGGATGACATATTTTATTTTAATGTGGGTTATCTCTTCATATAACATGGGTGTCATTACTATTTTAATTCTTATTTAAAAAACTACGGACCATATTTTGAAATTCTTTTTTATATATTTTATGGGATAATTTGAATATTTCCTAAAATTTTCAAAGTAATGTGTGAATTTTAACTTCATTTAAAAAAATGTTTAAAAAATTAGATCAAATTACGGTTCAATGTATTTCGCTTTTTCAACACGGGTTCAATTCAAAACTATTTGAGTGATATTATACTATTTACATTCCCATATGTCCCACAGACCGTCTCAACAATATACTGAAATTCCATTTTGATAAAGTCATTTTTACAGCAGTTATCGTGCGAACGGATCGACAGACAGACAGAATGACAAAGTCATACACACTTTTCAACTATGTTAGAAAGTGTTGAAAACATTGAAAAAAAATTTGATGTGGGCAACACATGACTTTCCTTATATAATGCAATGAATTTACTACTTTTACAGTTAAAAAAAAATGCTATTCTTATAGTAGATATTTATATTCTTTCCAAATATATTGAATTTTCTTCAATTAGTCGTCATTTTCATTGATTTAGCGTCATTTTTATCCATTTGGCGAGATTTTTGTTAATTTGGCAACAATTAAAAATGTCGCCAAGTTAGCGACATTCCGCCAAAATCTCGCCAATCGTTATGGACGGAGAAATAAGTTACTTTTACAGCAGATAAATGACTATTGGCGTTCAAATATAAAAAGTATTACTCAAAGTATCTTTTTTCTTGAATAGAACGAGCTAGTTCCACGAGAATGATGTCGACAAATTTATCGCATGGTATTATATATGAAAAGTGAACACGTTTCTCAATAGGAAATATTTTTTTTTAATTTTATATTACTTTTTGATAATTTTTTTTGAAAAATGTACAATATCTCGAGAACGGTTCATGCTAGCATTCCAAAATTTATGTTAATCGTTTTCTAATGAAAAATTACATAAGAAATGTCTATTTGCGTAACTTTATTAAAGGTTTTGATTTTTTTTATGATTTTTTCAAAATTTCTCTCGAAAATTTAGGAGGGTTCTGAACATTCGAGAGAGAGAGAGAGAGAGAGAGAGAGAGATTACGTATAAAAACAATAGGCCTCCAGTGTTTACGGATTGTGATTTTTGTACCAAATGTCGTTCGAATCGGTCCATTCGTTCGTCAGTTATCGTCTCCACAGACTCACTGACACACACACACACACTTTCACATACAAGGGGCCCAACCAATTAAATTTCAAAAGGGATCCGCGACCCAAAACACTGTACCAGAAGATTTTCTAAGAGATTCCAGATGACGGCCAGATGTTTTATTAATGAAGGTGTAAAATCCTGAAAACGGGTTCGCAGACTCAGTCAAGGCCGGCTCTTATCGTTTTACGAGTTAGATGGATGGCCGCATATTTAAATTCTGCTTGCATGTTTGGGTATAATCTGAATGAATTATATTGCCAGAATAAGGTTTTTTTTTCTTCTCTTTAACTTTAAAACTATACAGCCTCCTCGTATCAGCAGCACACCGCGGTGGGACTTCCTTAACATGTTGATCGGCTACTTAAGGTCTCTTTATCAGTGAACTTCATTCAAATGCCACTTAGAATTGAACACTTCAGACAAGAAATAGTTTATTTGCAATGTTCTTGGACATATCAATCCTCCGGAGAGGTAATAATGATATGGAAATCTTAAATCTTGAATCATTCCCGAATTCCAGTCATGCGAATTACGAGAAACTTCATCAATAACTGTGGCATATCTAACTTGATAGCATTGTGAAGCTTATGACTGTCTATTGACACAGTTTTATCTTCATACACGCATTATGCGTATGCTGACTAGGTGGCTTCTATAGTAACTGACTCGTTTTTGAAATATCCATTTCGAATACTTTTTTTTAATATGAAAAATAAAAAATAGAGTTGAATTTTAAATATTTATTACTTTCCTTATATACATAATGTATAAGGAAAGTATTGTGACGGGGTCGAAAATTCGAATTCGAGTTTTCGACGGGAGAGCACGTTTCAAGCATCCCTGATCACGAATCAAACATTTTTGATGTGATGTCTGTGTGTGTGTGTGTGTCAGTGAGTCTGTGAAGACGATAACTGACGAACGAATGGACCGATTCGAACCAAATTTGGTACAAAAATCACAATCTGTAAACACTGGAAGCCTATTGTTTTTATACGCAATCGAATGCTCAGAACCCTCCTAAATTTTCGAATAAAATTTTGAAAAAATCGTCAAAAAATCTATAAAGTTAATAAAGTTACGCAAAAAGACATTTCTTATGTAATTTTTCATTAAAAAACGATTGACGTAAATTTTAGAACGCTAACATGAACTGTTCTCGAGATATTGCACATTTTTCAAAAAAATTATCAAAAGTCATATAAAATGAAAAAAAAAATATTTCCTATTGAGAAACATGTTCACTTTTCATATGTAATACCATGCGATAAATTGGGTGACATCATTCTCGTGGATCTAGCGCGTTCCATTCATGAAAAAAGATACTTTGAGTAATACTTTTGTATTTGAACGCCACTATATTAGTCATTTATCTGCTGTAAGAACAACTTATTTCTTCGTCCATAATGCTTGGCGAGATTTTGGCGACGAATTTGGAGGAATATCGCCAACTTGGCGACTTTTTTAAATGCTGCCAAATGAACGAAAATCTCGCCAAATGGATAAAAATGACGCTAAATCAATGAAAATGACGACTAATTGTCGAAAATTCAATATCTTGGAAAGAATATTAGTATCTACTATAGGAAAAACTAATTTTTTAATGTAAAAGTTGTAAATTCATTACTACTTTTATTCATTATATAAGGAAAGACATGTGTTGCCCACATCAGATTTTTTTAGAAATGGATTGATTTGAACCCCCACCATCAGTTTTATATATAAGTAATGTAGTTTTTTTAATAATATATAGTGTAATAAAGGATTATTAATAGGTAAATAAGATTGGAAAGATGGCAATTCGTATACGATTCAAGATATTTCTTCACCCAATAAAATAATTGCACATTTAAAAGATCTTCATTGGATCTATAGAAATCGCGAAATTACAAACATACTTCCAAAAAGTGGCTGTTCAGGAGAAGCAGAATGTCTGGATTATTGCTATCTAGGTTCGTAAAAGCTATAGATGTTAAGGGGGAGAGGGGATCTACATCTTTTTTGCCTGATTTCTAATATATTTAAAAATCCCTAATTCATTTATTTAATTTTAGGCCATGCTGTGTAATTACCCAAATTTGTGCCTATCATTTAAAACAGCAAGTTTCTAGGCCAAAAATGAGCGTTATTTTAAGCGTATCGAAATAGGTGCTATTACTATTAAAAAAAAAAAAAAAAAACTCAAGTGTTTATTTTGCATGTAAATAATTAAAACTGTATTAATTAATGTTTTTTTTATTTTCGAATATATCGGGTACATATCCAGATCACACCTCCAACCCAACTTTACAAAAACCGCGAGTTTCTAGACAAGAGTTTGCGTTTTAAATCGCGGGACATACATCTTACATGGCCTGACAGAAATTAACAGGATAGACAGCAACTGATTTTGAAACACCTTAAGTGGATTTCAATAGTCTAAATCAATGACACAATCACAGGAAAATGCTTCAAAATTTTTAAAAATGGGCCCACAACATATTTCAACATTGAATGATTTCTAGTGGAATGATTCATTACTATCGTAGCAATTCATAATGGGCGTATGAAAACAAAACCGAGTCAATAGGCAGTCATAGCTTCCACAATACTTTCAGGTTAACTTTGCCCCGAAGTGGTCGAAACAACATTGAATGTGGAAGCAATGCTCTCTAGAACAGCGATTTGCGCGAAAAGAAAAATTGATTTATGAAATCTCCACTAGGGATTGTGTCATTGATTTAGACTATTGAAATCCACTTAAGGTGTTTCAAAATCATTTGCTGTCTATCCTGTTAATTTCTGTCAGGCCATGTGAGATGTATGTCCCGCGATTTAAAACGCAAACTCTTTAGTAATGCGAGTAGTAAAAATGAGTAATATATGGTTATATTTGATGTCTTTAAAATTAAAATTGCGGAGGATTATAGAGTTGGTGCTATTAAAGGACATTGCCATCTTCTCCGCAATTATTTTCATAGCAAAATTTGCTCTCTAAACCAACGACTTCACTTTCAAAGTGAAAATCTCAGGACGACAACTTCAAAACAAATGTGCTTCGGCTTTGTTTATTCTTACCAACAGTAAGACTTTCACTGAATGAAATTGCTTACTATATACAGGAGTTGGACAAAATAATTCGAGCACCAACAAAATATCACGATTTCGTTATTAATAAGGGGTAGGGTTCCATTTTGCACGTAATACAGCAGAAATACATTGATGAATACTCATATATAAAGCTGAAATAACATAAATGGCAATATTGTACCACTCTTCAATTAACAGAGAGGCTAATTCCTTGGCAGACGCAGGTGGCAGAAATTTGCTCCTAACCTTCCTTTCAAGAACACCCCCACACAGGTTCAATAATATTTAAATCTGGAGACCTGGTGTGCAGGGCTGTCCTGAAGAAAATTATTGAGAGATGCGGTGCTGTCTCATTTAAAAAGTATTGAAATTGCGGGGTTCCAAGGGACGAAGTCCCTGATGGGGTGTGAAAGGGGGCGCTGCCCCCCTTGAAAATTTTTAAATCATTTAGGTCATATAATTGCCAATTTTATTATGCCCATAAATCACTTTTTTTCACAATATTAATAGCTTAATGCTTAACAGGACATATATTAATATATATATATATATATATATATATTAATAGATTAACAGATATTGATTATTTTGTAACTTGGAATGCTTCCTATTTTTTAATACCGCGCGACGCTGACTGGCATTTGACTGGTCGTCTATCCAAGCCCAAGGTGGCAGTTGCCACTTTCATCAGCTTTTCATTCCTCTCCTGGTCGTACTCAGGATATTATTTTGAGGCTTGGGGGTTTCAGGGGTTTTTGTTCATTTCCTCATTTGTTTCCATTCAAGTGTGTAAATGACTAGCAAAAAAAAAGGCTGAACTTTGTTGAAAGTTGCCCCCAAACCAGCAAATACAAAAACTTTCTTGAGACCTTGAGAGTACGCGGCGCATACAGAGCGTACCCTTTCGGGATAGCCCTGCTGGTGTGGCCAGGTTAGATGCTCCTCGAACCAAGACTGGACACATGCAGCACTAACAGATGAAAGCATTGCCATCCTGAAAAATTGCATCACCTTGTGGGAACAAAGACTCTACCACAGGATAAAGTTCATCCTCTAGAATCTGCAGATACTTATTAACGGTAACTTTACTTTCAAGAATTACTATTGGTCCTAATGACTCCCGTGATATGGCTCCACAAATCACACAGGAACTTCCGCCATGCTTGGTAGTGTGTTTCAGGCAGTCCATGTCATATGTTTCGCGTGGTGATCGCCATGCGCACACACAACTTGACGCTGGAAACACAGTGAAATTGACTGATAATATCACATGTTTCCATGCTTCCGATGTCTATGTTCCATGAGCATTGCACCACTAAATTCGGCATTGAACATTTTGTGGTGATACGAACGGTTTGGATATTGCAGTCCTCCCATGAACACTATCTTGATGTAGTACACGGCTAATGGTTTTCACTGAAACGGGTTACCTTCAACTTGCATTTAATTCTGCAGCAATTTTTGTTGCTGTTATTTTGCTTTTTCGTTTCACAATTCCATGGAGTGTTCTTTCATCCGTCCCTGGCATCCAGCTTTGGTTCTCGACCACAGCTGCTTCTGTCTACACCTGTTTTGCCGGTTTTTGAGTACTGAGAGGTATCAAGGATACCGTAGATCTCAATACTCCTATGAACTGAGTAAATCGAGTCACGAATAAGCGCGCACCAACAATCATTCCTCTTTGGAACTCCGTTAGTTCTGACATGTGGCGTCCTAAATACGAAACAACGTATGCTCAGACGATTTAAACCATTCCGACTTATCGACTATTAAGTTACGTAACTGGTAGCAAAAGCGGGCATTACCTCTTAACGTACTTGTGTCACGATTACTTAAAAAAAAAATAGCGGTGTTCGAATTATTTTATCCAACTCTTCTAACACAATATAATACAACATAAACTTTTTTTTTAATGTTGAAGCCACGAGCCTAAAAAGTTCCTGTTTGAAAACTGTTGTAAGGTCTTCAAAAGTAAGGTATTTTTGGAGATATAGTCTGTATAGCGTTCGTAGTGATACAGATTTCGGGCAACTTTGATATAGGTATGGATACTGCTGCTTTAGTAGCAGCACATTCAATGAATGTATTTGAACTTTTTCTTTTCACCTTGGAGCTTGTTACCGAGCTCTATGCTCTGCAGAGGAGAATAGTGTAAATGTCTGCACGTGGATATTAGTAACTCACTCACCTTAAGTTCTTTGAAGAAGACGCTGTTGCGTGCCCAATCCACCTGTGCGAAAAGCGACTGATCGATGACTTTACACATGAGCTCAAAGGCATCCACTTCACACTGGTTGTATGTTTGGTTCTGGAGCAGGCCGAACAGCTGACTCTGCCATTCCTTGTCGTCAGGCATGGATAGCTGGAACTCCCGAATGAGAAGGGGCACTTTACCGCTACCCAGGTCTCCTCCTCCCATAGGAAACGGTGGTGGAGGAGGGGGCTTCGGACTGGCACCTCCTGCATGAGGCGGAGGAGGCGGTAGACCGGAGTTGGCCCAAGGTGTTTTGTTGAGGGGCTCTGGAGCGGAGATGGCCAGAGCGTAGTGAGGGGCTGGCGCGCACAGTGGTGATGGGGACGAGTCGGGAGAGCTGGTGGAGGAGCTGAGCTGCGGAATCTGGATAAGTTCCTGTTTGATGTGTTCTGACGGGTACAGCGAGGGCGACCCCAGAGGGGGCGGGAAGGGTGGCGGACCGATAGGCATCACCTCGTTTCCAGGAGGCGTTCCTTGACACTGCGCCCTCGCTATCTGCTTCTGTCGCATCATTTGGAGTTTGCGAGCTCTGTCGCGTTTGTACATGGGTCCAAACTTGTTGCGGCCACCCCGCATTCGGTCAGCACGCACGGCTGCAAAGGAGAACAGAAAACGAGATAAGTCCAAGAAAGATGACAATAACAAGTTGTGCACACTCATAAAGACACATAACATAATAAAGAAAAATGTTCTAGGTCCAAAAGCAATATTAATCAAAGAAAGTGCTCATAGATCGTTAGATATAATATCGACGTCGCAAAAGAACATCTAAATAAAAAAAATAAATATTTATGTATTTTTTAAAATTTACATATGTTGAAAATCTTTGAATATGAAATGCAATTCATACATATCTCGAAAAGCACTATAAAAAAAGGTGTAAGGGGAAGCTATGACGTTTGACTGAATTAAAAAAGAAAAAAAAATGGGTGGGGGCATTTTTATAAAACAGGAGAAATTTTAATTAGATCATATTTACACAACATACATTAATAAACATCTTTGCGCACCATCGAGTTTTCAAAATATTTTATATTACCGAATTTAAACCATAATTAATAAATATAATAATTCTAATTTTCGACCTCATTCTAACATTTTTTTATACATTCTTGCACGGAGGGAAAGTAAACATTAAAACAAAAAAATGAAATATTTACATATATAATTCATTAAACTCTTGTTTTATGCGCAATTCTTTTTTTAATAAACGAAAAGTACCACCTTAATTTTAAGATTTTATTTTCCTAGTGTGGTATACACACTGAAAGGTGCAGCAAGAGGTTCATAAGAGTACGCAGACAAATTTGCCATTTCTTGTCGTCAGAAACATTTTTTTAAATAATATAAAAATATATCTTAATTGGAGCTGTCTATTCACATAACGTCGCAACGAATATTCAATTGTAAACATAACCACGTGTGTCAGTTAAATAATTGTTCCATTGAAATGCGTTTCGTTGAATTGAGCAGTTACTTTTTTCGAAATAATGTTTGATGAATTAAATAGGTCGACAGTAATGTTTCGAATACAGCCCGGTGAGTTAATTTTGAACGCATTTTTGCCACATCTGTGAGTTCTTGTAAGTATGCAAAATGTGAATACCAGCAAAAGTGATACGTGTGAGACCCCATTCATAATAAAGGCACTTTAAAAGTTCTTTTCTCTAAGTTGGCAACGGATCAGCTAGGTACATGTATTTAAGTCAATGTGTGTTAATAAAATAAATATAATTGTTTATAATGAAATCTAAAATATAATTTTCCCACGTAAATAATAGTTTGTTGAAAGATGATTGAGTCTCAGTGCTATTCATTTTCCTGAAACCATTATTTCAATTGTTTCACACTAAAAAATGCTAGCAAACCTTAAATTTTGTTATAATCATAGCAAGAAAGATCAATCATGCATAAAGCATTGATTATAAAACACTTTCGAACTGAAATGTAATTTTATTTAAGCATCTCTAAAGTGTGATGCATTCAGCGCTGATATTTTTTAAATTATCACAATACTGCAGTAATTTATTATATTTGAAAACTCAACACTTCATCGAAAAAGACAATGCTAGTAACCATGGAGGTAAAGGTTAGAAGTTAAAACTTCACATTAAGAAAACGCCAATATCATGTGAGACAATCATTTAGGTGGCGCTGGAATATAAGTAGTCCTGCATTGTATGAATTTCTATGGCGAAAGGTCGAAAATATTTTTTTAAATTGTCAATTTTATAAAAATAAATAATTAGCGCAATGCAAGTTAGAACTGAAATAATAAAGAATATTTCTACGCATTAAAAATTATTTTACCTTTCAATTTATTTTTATCTTCACAGATAGATTCTATACCCTATCCTACAACTACGAAAAAATACTGGTAAATTATACTCAATTAGGGAACCCTTAATTTAAAAATAATCAAAAATACATATAGTAAATAAATTAAATACTACGCCTTTCTGTTGTGTCAATTAGCAATAGCAGCTACTTTACTAACACTAGCGACACCTAGATATAATTCTCAAAGCATTATGGCATTTTAATGTGTTTCTTCCACGGGTGGTTTATCTCTTTCTTTCCAACTCCGTGCTAGTTACACTAAATGAACTTTATTCAAAAAACGCCATCGAACTATATATAAATCGTCTGCCATGTAAAATCAATGTGATATTTCATCATTTAAAATCAAAAATATTGTAATTGCGTTGGCACATAATTTAGATACACAGATAATACGCAAAAGTAAAGTGTTTTTATGACAGATGCGACACTAAATATAAATTTAAACAATCTTTAAACATCACGATCTTTACGCAGCGGGGAAAAAATGGATGCAATATTTTATTACGCGATCTCTTCATACATCATGAGTGTAATTATTATTTCAATTTTTATTTAAAAAACTACCCAACCTATTTTGCTGAATTTTATTTTACACATTTTAATTGTATGTGATAATTTAAATATTTCCTAAAATTTTCGAAGCAAATTGCGAGTTTTAACTTTGCTTTAAAAATGTCTGAAAAATTAAGTCCCATAGGGTTCAATGTATTTCATTTTTTCAACTCAAGTTAAATCCGAAACTAATTGGGTGACATTATTCATTGTTATTCCCATATGTCCCACAGACCGTCTCAACATCATACTAAAATTTCATTTTAATAAAGTCCTTTCCACGGTAATTATCGTGCGAACGGACGGACAGAATGACTCAAGCCATAAACACTTTTCAACTATATTGAAAAGTGTTAAAAATGTGTTTTTTAAATGGTACAAATACAGAATATTTTTAAGCCAAATGATATGTTACATGGAAAGGATGTCTATACATTTATATAATAATTATTTAACATGTTTTTGTCTTTCCAGACCCACCTATTCCGTTAAAAAGCAACCCGGTGACTTCGACTAAATCTTCGGACATTTATATTGTCAACCATAGGACAGAACTAATGGGGCCGAATTATCGACTTCATTCTCCAGGTGCGGAGAATCAATATAATAATTGTCAAACGTGTATTTGTTTTTCCTGGCCTTACAGAAGCATCCCGGTGACCTAGAAGACTGAATCTTTGTACACCTATAGTATTGATCTACGGACAGAATTTAAAGGGCTGAATTTTTGAATGTCTACAGTGTCAGTTTTCGCTTTCCAATGAACCATATAGAGATCCAATATAATTGTTTACCTAATGGAGTGTGATTCCCAACACTCTCCTCTCTTTATCAACGTCACTCGTTTAAGCTACACGGGAATACATGCACCTCATTAATACAATTATTTGCTAGTTTATATCAAGGTTATTTAAGGCCCGAACTCAAAGACGTTTGTTTTATGGGATTCGAAAATTATTCAAAACCGATTCAGCATTCTTCATATTTTTTGCACAGATGGACACGAAACGATTTCTCAGGTCCAAAAAAACCAATTTAAAAGAATAAAAGCTATTTTAAAAATAAACAGAAATGGTAAGTAAAATTGTCTTCTTAATAACTGAGGGTGCCAGCATTTGCCTCTTTTGCTTATGGTAAACAGCTCTCCTATTGAAAATATGATCTACAGTTTCTTTATGAGTTGGGCATTTATCGTACATTCGAAAAATAGGAATACCAATTAAATACATGCCAACACGCCTCTCCTTGTTAGAAATCACACGTAAACATTTTTAATGTGTGCTAGAATTTCATTCAGAAATTGTAGAAAATCAAAATATATAAATTTCTCCTTACATTAAAAGCTTGCTGGGTTTGTGGATGGCAAAATTATTTCTGATTGCAGCCCACAATTTGACAGTCCAGCAGAAGTGCGGCGCCATTTTATGTAATATTTTAACATTTTTACAAAATAGTGCAAATGTGCGCCAAATTAACATTGACGACAAACAACTCTTTAAACAACTTACTCCACAGCCTGATCACAGTATCCTCGAATTCGAGAAGTGTTACTCTTTCGAAATATACTCTTGCTATTTCTACTTATAACGGTGAGGATTCAATCTTTTGTACTATATGACCTACTTGGTCATCATTTTTGAAAACAATTTACTCATGGGCATGATAAAAAAATAATTAAACTTTTGAAAAGATATTTATTATAAAATATACCTCTGTTTTCTTTCTAGAATATAGCAAGAGTCAGAATTTAATTGAATTTGTTTTTCACCCAATATTTAAAACAATTTTTATTTAAAGAAACTATCTAACATATTTTGCTGAAATTTTTTCCCTACATTTTATGTGATAATTTGAATATTTCCTAAAATTTTCGAAGCGATTTCTGAATTTTAACTTTGCTTAAAAAATGTCTTAAAAATTAGGTCCCATACGGTTCAATGCACTTCATTTTTTCAACCCGGGTTTAATCCGAAACTAATTGGGTGATATTATTCATTTTTATTCCCATATGTTCCACAGACCGTCTCAACAACATACTAAAATTTCTTTCTGATAAAGTCATTTTTACGGCAGTTATCGTGCGAACGGACAGGCAGACAGGCAGAATGACCAACGAAATACTTTTATTCAACCATTATACGCTGTCTACTGAATTTTTGCGGGAACAGTCTGAGCGAAATTTTATATGTATAGATCTGCATTTCCAGATAGGCTTGATCTTTTCAAATTCATAACGAATGACTAACGGATTCCATTGGGCATACATCTGCATAATTTGAAAACTGCTCAAAAAAGAATCGACTACTTAATATGGTACACTTGAAAAAAAAAATTGATGTGAGCAGCATACTGCTACTTAACAAATGGGGAAGTTTTGCTCCCCCATTTGCTGCTTGGAGTGACGTCACTTTCGTTCTGCGCTGCTTGGAGTGACGTCACTTTCGTTCTGCGCTGCTTGGAGTGACGTCACTTTCGTTCTGCGCTGCGTGGAGTGACGTCATAAACGTCCCAAAACTGTTTTGCGAACGGTTTGATGTCGCAAATTACTGTCGTGTAATAGGGGCTGTAAAGAGTGCTCTTAACATCCCAAAGGTTCAGTTTGGATTAAATAAGTTCAATAAGATCAGCTTCCAATTCTGCATTCCTAAACAGTCTATCGGCCATCTAGGTCGCCATTAAAGTAAAATAACTCGAAATCACGTGACCTGTGACGTTTCGGATTTACGCACTTCTGATTGGTCGATTTTGGCACAGACGTTCCTTCAATAACAACATTTTCGGGTTAAACTTAAAATCACAGAATACTATATTCAGAAGGTGCACTCCCATAGGACCCTATGGCAACATTTTTAACATGGGATGTCGCATAGACACTAGAGCTAGTGAGTTGGACCAACTGAACTACGATGCGTCTGCCAGATTTGGCGCGTTATCGCTCGCTTGGCGATTTTTTTTTTAAACGGGAGGGGGACAAAATGTTGAGGACTGTACTTTTATAATTTTTGAAACTATAGAAATGATCAGGATTTAAAAATACATTAATCAGCAACATAAATATATTCATTAGTTTAAGAATATTTAAATAAACATAGTTATATATTTAATTCAAATAATCATAAAATAAATTAAAAAATAGACATATTGCATTGTCTCACTATAAAACATAATGCACAAAAAATTACAAGCTAACATACTCAAAAGACTGAAATAATATATAATATTTTCAGTCTAAAAAGTATACTAGCGTGTTGATCGTTAATTACTTGATCCTTAATTTATTCTGGGATAGTAAATATCAAATTTACATAAATACACTATCGAAGTTGTGGAACTCAATCATTAATTACCCGAGGGGGGGGGGGGGGGAGTTTTCCACCATAAGGCACTTAATAAAAATTTTACATAAATATATACACATACTATATCACATTCAACTAAGAAAAAGCTATCCAAATATCAATTATTTCACATTTTATAAAAATACGGAAAATATTTTTTAACTAATTATACCACTACCTCTTAAAATTTAGTCTAATCCGGCAGTAATAACAACACAGCACTAATTTCGTATGATGAACACATGTATACTTATATGAACACGTGTATACTTATGAACACGTGTATACTTATAATGAACACGTATGTAGGATGGTGATAACTAAAATTATTTCAATTTTAATAAACATAAATTACATACCCTGTAACGCAACCAGTTTTCTTTTATCAATCCATTTCTATGAAATGATCTAAACACTTAACAAATAATCCTTTTTCACGTTACTCAAACCACGCTAGTCTGTTGTTCTAAGTTTTCGCCGAGCGAAATAGGGTTATAACATTGAAAATCGGCTTGGACTCAAACCAGAGAATCGCCAAGTTCTCGGATCAAACCAGACCATCGCCAAGAGCGCGCCAACCCAATGTTTGGTCTATCTCTAATGGCCGCCGCGAAAACGAAACTATTGAGAGTGACAGGTCTGTATAGTAGTCTGTGCTTAAAATGTTGTGGCTAAATTTGCTGTCTGAGTTGTCTAGCGAAAGGTTTGTTGTTCCAAATTACCGTCGTGCAATAGGGGCTTTACAGCATGCTGCTATTCACAGCTACTGTATCCCCCTTAAAATAAACCTGGCGTTTGTAAATAGATGTCATAGGAAAGTATTTTACCTTAAAAAGTACATTATTAGAAGTAAGATAATTGTAATATATAGAGATAATTTTATATAAATCTTTAATATCGTATATTATTAAAAAGATCTTATTAAAAGTATGGAAACCAAGAATATGAGGTAGCTTGCTAATGTGATGAACTAAATCAAAACTATTATTCAATATAAAATAACCAGAAGCATTATATTTAAGAGAATTATTAATTCTATTCAAACAATTTAACAAATATTTACTAGCAGTAGTGGTAAAAGTGTTATGATCACAAGTAACAGTTCTAAAAGTGAGTGGGGTTTTATGAAATTTTGGAACCAAAGTAACATAAGGAAATTTATAATATTTACAGTTAATATTTAATTGGACATATGATTTCAACATTGTAGTTTTCATTTTTGGAGATTGATTATTAACTGGTTTAAAGATATGACTATTTTTTTTAAATAATTATGTAATTGAGAAACAAAATGTTTTTGTAAATCTGTAATAGCAGTATGAAGTTTTTTTGAAAGAATAATTAGGCTTAGTAAACTTAATAAGATTACATTTTTAACAATATTTATGGCAGTGTGCTTCCACTGATTAAATGCTTCTATTGGTATTGAATATGAACAGGCCAGTTGGTATATAAATTTATAAAAATATTTGCCTAAATTTTTTCTTTGAATTTTTTATCAGCGTTTTCATTTGAATAACTATAGAATGAAAATGCATAAATAAGTTGCGAATATAAGACAATAAGAAAAAATCGTTTAAAATAATTATAGAACACACAATAACGTGCTTTCTAACTTAACGCGAAATTTAAAATTCAAACGATAAAATTCTAGAATACATGAAGCATAAATTTTACTTTTTAAAACATATTAAGTCTATTCTCCTTATTTAACTTATTTAAGTAGGGGGGCAATAAAAACAAGAAAGATCAATCATGCATAAAGCATTGATTATGAAACACTTTCCAATTGCAATGCAATTTATTTAAATATCTGTAAAATGCGGTACATTCAGCAGTAATATTTTTAAAATTATAACAATACTATAATAATTTATTATATCATCGAAAAAAAAAATGAACTTTTTCAATTGACGTCATTGAAATACAAATCGCCTGGCTTTCTATGTAAAAGCAGTAAATATTTTATTCATACACTTTTTTTCCATTCTTTCATTCATCACAATATTACAAAAATTTATTTATTTTACTTAAAACCATGGAGGTAAAATTAATTTAACTATGCTTAAAACTTCATTGAAAAAGTCTACTATAAAATCGTCTGTTTCCCTTTGTAAAATCAATGAATGTTTCATTTATATCAACTATATTACAGACTCCAAAGCTAAATAATTTCGTTATAGAAATAATTAAAGTTTGATGATCATTTAAACTCAAATATATTGCAATTGCGTTGTTTCAGAATATAGATGCACAGATATTAAACAAAAATAAAACAGTTTTAGGGCGGATACAACAATAAATATAAATTAAAAAGAACTTTAAAAATCACATTTTGACACAAGATGGATGCCATATTTTATTTTGAAGTGGGTAACGTGATCTCTTTATAATATGGATGTAAATATTATTTTAATTTTTATTAAAAAAACTACCGAATATATTTTGCTGAAAATTTTTTCATATTTTTTATGGGATAATTTGAATATTTCCTAAAACTTTCGACGCAATTTATGAATTTTAAATTCGCTTAAAAAATGTTTGAAAAATTAGGTCCCGTAGGGTTCAATGTATTTTATTTTTTCAACCCGGGGTCATTCCAAAACTAATTGGGCGATATTATTAATTTAAATTGCCATATGTCCCACAGACCGCCTGAACAACATACTAAAATTTCATGTTGATAAAAACGGACAGACAGAAAGAATGAACAAAGTCATAAACACTTTTCAACTATCTTGTAAAGTGTTAAAAATAATAATGTTACTTTTCGTCCTACGTTTAAAAGAACTGAACGGTCACACTATTTCAGCAATATCTTACATTATCGTTTTAAATTTTCTCTAAAATTGTTTTAATAGCTTGTCAACATTTAAATTTTATTTACACTGCTGAGACACGTACTTAATTTTGCACAGAAAATGTCTGTCTATTCAATGCCACCATTCGTAGAAATTTGAGATTACTATACAGGGTGTTTGTTCCAAAAAGATTGAAACTCGCTTTAATTCTTTACCTGTTGGGCAATGTAAATTAATAAGTAAGTGGGCAATGTAAATTAATAGTGGGCAATGTAAAAAAGCAAAAATGTTGAAAGTAAGGTAGGAAATAAGACTACGTTAATGAAACAGTCCTCCCGTTTATTCACTACGCGGTCGAGTATCCTATGTATTATCATAGAGTTTTATCCTTTTGTGAAATGTCATAAATTTACATTTCTAATTTGATATATTGTCCTCATTCACAATGTTCAATTAAATATAACTCGCTCAATTTTAAAGATACAGATATGCGGTTTTTTTTTAATGATCTTGTTGCATTAAAAATAAAAATTTTCTGATTGACCCAATTTGCCTAAGGGGGTCGTATAAAAATCTAAAAAGTGTAACTTTTTTAAAATTCATGGGAGGACTATTTCATTAATGTAGTCTTATTTCCTACCCAACTTTCAACATTTTTACATTGCCGACTTATTTCCAACAGATAAAGAATTAAAGCGTGTTTCAATCTTTTTGGGACACCCTGTATATGCCTTGTAGACAAATTAAAAACTAATGCATCACAGGGCGCGTACTTAGTAAAATTGTATAAATTTATTTTAATTACAACACTATTGCCCGAATATGAAAAATTTGATGTGTCCAAAAGATTATTTTCCCTGTAGACTAACAAGTTTCGATGTGAGATTATAAACCTTAACTCGATATCCTTGAAAATTGGATGTGACCCATCAAAATGCGCATAGTCATATTTACGGAAATCGAATGTTTATTTTTAGATAGTACGCTCCCTGGTAAAAAGTAGAATTTCGAATACCTCGAGAACAGGTGATTTCTTTATATAATTTCCAAATGTTTCCTTTCTTGCTGAGAAACGGACAATATCTCGAGAACGGCACACGGTTCTGTAATGATATAAACCGCTTTTATTTTCGCAACAAAATAATATAATTAAATGTCCTTATAATTCTTTTACGATTTTCGAAAAATTGAAGGTGTTCCTCTGTTCTGAACACCCTAAAAATCAGCATGCTTCTGACATTTAAAGACTGTTCGCAATACATAGCTGCATGTAGAAAAAATAAATAAAATTTTTAATATTTCGAGAATGGCTTGGGGAATTACTAAATAATAAGTGTTTATTCATTTCGGATGGAAAGTATTTACATAACATTCACTCATTTGATTAACGTGAGTTCATTACTCTTTTTTTTTTTTTGATGTGTGTGTTGTTGTTGAGACCCAGACAGTCCGACCTACCAGAAAGGTGTAAGGTAACTGTTTGGACGGCCGGGAAGAGCCATCCAATTTAGACCGGAACCCAGTGGGGAAGGCATCCACAGGGACCGTAACCTCCTTCCCCTACCACCAACCACTCGGAAGGACTTACGGACCCACAAGTTTAACGTGATCGTACTCCGCATGAACACGGCGGCAGTTGCGCCAACGTGCAAATCCAGGGCGCAAACCACCGGGCTACCGCAACCGAAATGTGCCAACAGCACGCGGTGTTCCCAGGTGGTCACCACTTTAGTGTGTGAATTTTTTTCATTTTTAAATCAAAAACAATAAATATCTCGAGAATGGCGTATGTTAGCGTCTTATAAAGGACAGCATTCGCTTTTAAATTAATAAAATAAAGAATCCCATTTCATGTAATAATATGCGCTGAGCTGACATGAAATGACACTGGATGACATATAAAAATAAAAATGACCGAACGTCTGAACTCGAGAAGGCTTTGTACAGCGCATTTTTATTAAACTGTCAAAAATCAACAAAATTAATGTTTATTTTATCACGAAATGCAACCGACAGCATGATCCCTGTGACACATTACTTAACAAATTAAACGGTATGAAAAGAAATTATATAAAAAATAATGTGCGTGTGCGTATTTATAAAGAAAAAACACACATCAAACAAACATTTATGATGGGACGAAGAAGCATTTCACAGCATGTGTTGCTTCGGAATGCCTTTTATATCTCTTCTCCGTCCCCATTAAATTTTCCCCCGAACACAAACGATATTTCCCGAAGGAGCGGAACATTCCCTGTCCGATTTCGCCCAACACCGCAGCAGAAAATGTTTCCTCTGCAGATCCCGCGCACTGGAAAGAGAGAGAGGTTGGGCAATATTTCCATTTTTTTTTTCTGTTGCTTTTATTATATCTCTTTTATCTGAGTGTACGAGTTGTGTTGAGTTGTGGTTGGCCTTGTCCCACTTTCTCTTGCGCGCGGATGTGAGAGTACGATCAGACGAGTCCACTACGGTAAGGGGGAGAGGCAGAGTATCGCAGCGCCGATTACGCTTTTGTTAAGAGAGATTTTTCTTCGCAAGAAATGACAGATAAATGGAAGTTGCAACACGAGGAATGTGTGGCAGAGAAGTGCGAATTCGAGCACTGAAACGTGATTAAAAATTTCTGCTCATACATTCATATTATATACTCCATATTGACCTGGGACACTTGCATATGATAGAACCAATTTCTGTATAATAATTTTCGTTCTCAAGTTATTCATTTTCGAAGTCGTTTTAACAGTTTATTTTTCAATCTAGGCAACCTTCATACTGTCTAATTTCAGGCCCCCAGCGCGATATCAAGAGACCACACCCTCATATTTTCTATATTAAAAAGCTAAAATGTAATTGTTCTGTTACATATTTAAGTTGTTCTTTCTATTTTATGACATAAATAATAATTAAACGAGAAAAAAATTATTAAAAATTTAGAAGTAAATAATTTTGAATTATAGCTAACATATTGCACTATATTCATCTTCATATAAGCCTCTTCCCCAATCCATAATGTATATAATACAGGGTTAATGTTTTCTCCACTACCACCCATACTCTTATTCTTATTTTGGATCATTTATATAATTCGGATAATATGGAATAGCTCTTGAGAATTTTCATAATAATAATAATAATAATAAAATAAAAATAAAAAAGCCATAACACGCAAAAGCACATACAGAGACTGGTATTTGAAGGGGCCTTTTTTTTTTTTAATTTATTACCCAGGCCGTCCAGCTTACCCAAAAGGTGTAGAGCAGTTACGAGGGACGGCCGGAAAAAAACACAGAAAACAATACCCATATGCATAGACACACAAAGCCAATAAACTAGACATACAATACCAACAGAAAAACTACATATAGACAAACAAAACGTTAATGAATACGTTCAATCCCGAATTAAATTATAAATAGATTATTGATAATAAATAAAATGATACAGAAATACAGAAAAATAATTTTGAATGAAAAGTTTGAAACAGTCGGTGAGGGCAAACTCAAAAGGAACGATAAGTCGAATAGTGCAAAAATTTAGCCCATGTTCCATTGATCAGAAGAAAATACAGGCGACTCATATGATCAACAACGTCAAAGTAATTGCAAATGCAATTAGACGTTGATTTAATATCGAAGTAATATAAGGAATCTAAAAAGTGACCAGTTAAAATCATATGAAGAATTTATTAAAAATTTGTTGTTTAGGATTAATAATTAGGAAAATAAAAAATATTTAACTCTATAGGGATCATGAGCACGAGGGGAAATATATTAATTTAGATATGCTTGCCAAAGATCAATTAACGGATTTTTATAACACAATTTCAGGCGTGTACGGGAAAGCAATTTTAACAAATACCCCAGAAGATGCTGCAATTTTGGCATAATGGTCGGCCGTTTTATTTCCCAAGACATATGAATTAAATATACGGAATTAATTTCACTTTTGTTATTTTTAATACGATCGGATTTATTTGAGATAGTTTGGAGAGTAGAAATGAAGGAGAGGCTGTTGGAACAAATACTGACTTTTAGGTTATTTTCAGCAGTCCAATCAACAGCATAAGCAATGACAGTCATTTCAGTTTGGAAAATAGCTCACATCTATAACCTGGACACAACTCTTAAGTTCACATATTCTAAAGCCGTGATCATGGCACATAACAAGCGGTTTTTGCTGCCATTGCAGATATCGGCTATTCCATGATGACCGACGAAAAATCGCCACGACATTTCGTCGGTCATCATGGAATAGCCGATATCTGCAATGGCAGCAAAAAATGCTTGTTATGTGCCACGATCACGGCTTTAGAATATGTGAACTTAAGAGTTGTGTCCAGGTTATGGATATGCACTATTTTTCAAGCGGTTGAGTTTCCTTTTCTGCGGAAAACTAACCAGGTGGCGCTAGTTGAAATCCACCTTTCCCGCAGTGTGGCCAGAATGTACCTGACTAATACCAATCGAACTTGCCCCGAAGAGATAGATGGATGGGCTTTTAACATGCGATGTCTTATAAAACAGAACAGCGGACCCGTAGCGTAACAGTAGGAGGGAAGGAGAAAGACATAAAGGTAGAAAAATTGCAGTAATTCTCAACAGGGTGCATTTAAGAGAAGGGGGGGGGGGGCGATTTAACATAATCGGAGGCTCTGGGTAAAGATATCATGAGAGGGGAGGGCCTCATGAGAACTTTTATAAAACGTTAATTAAATTAACGTGTAAGCTGTGAATAGATAGATATTGTCAAAAATTACAGCTCATATATAGCCAGAATGGGAACGAATCTAGTAGATTTTCTAGCATATATGTAGATAATAATAATAATTAAACTGTGCTTTATTGAGTAAACAAATACTTCAAGTTTGCATAGTACTTACTTGTTACTATCGAAGTACCTAAAACGTGCTATTTATAAGAAAGCTTTTAAAGACAACTTTTTTTTCATATTTTTACTGTTATATAAAATCTATCATCAACATTTTATAATATAGTAGACAAATAAAATACCCAGTCACTACTGATTTAAAGGCACTTCAAACCCAGTAGATTGCAAGTGTTATGGATACGCTCTAGCTTGGCTGCTAACTATGAAATCTTGTCTTCTAAACCATTAAAATTAGTAAGCTATTAAATCTTTACGAACAGTTTTGTTTAAAATTATCGAATTAATCATATGCAGGTAAAATGAGAATAAATTTAATTTTTTGCATGTTTGGGGCCCTTCAAATTATAGAGTCTTCCCTGTGCCCATGCCATAATATTGGCCTGCTTGTATGTTATACGTAAACGGTCTAGTCATACCATCGGAGTGACTTAAGGTTCGAGGCCTATGACTGGGTGCTCCATGATTCACAAATAATAGGTCATAAGTAGACAAAAACGAATTAATAGACACTAAATAACCGTGAACTTAGAGAATCTCTTTAGTGATTCAGCTGATGTAACTTAATTTTCCGTTGACCGAGCACTTAACCGTTTGAGCTGACCTGGAGCGGAAGCGACGGCCCCACCCACCGATTAATGTTTTCGGGTCTACCTATTTTTTTACTCCAGGAATACACCGGAGAGAGATCTTTTCCGACCCCGGCCCTCTTTTGCACTTTCGTTATCTCGCGCGACCCCGAAATCCGCCGAAGCGTGTGAAGCAGTGGCAAGAAAATAAAAAAAAATATGCGTGGCCATTGTCATGTCCGGCATTTGGGTCAGGTCTTGCTGGACATGGCCGGCATATCAACCACGGAATCCAGCAGGGTGCATGCGAAAGGCGCAACCTATACGATTCAGCAACGCGGATATTAAATAAGTATGAGCGTATTTTGAGGTGACAATTCTACGAATTAAAAAATACCTACGCTAATCCAGAAGTTTAAACAGAAATTGGAAAGGCAATGTGAAGTCAGTAACGTAGGGGGGCATTAGCTATCAGCAGGATCAGTATTGGAAAATAAAATGTCCCCGTTCAGTCGTTACCGGAGATATCCTAACGCAGGATATTATATAGGATATCTACCAGTCCCCCTACCCGTAGTCCAGAGTGAGATGTTACCCCCGGATTTCTAGCATTGGAAAACATACGAAGTCTCCATCTATTCTTTAGGATACCTACGGTCGTAACCCTCTCCTCTTCGAGATTCGGGCTCTGACTATGCAGCAAGCCATCGTGCAACAAAGGGATGTTTATCACAAATCACTTTCTAGTGAGATAAACATTTCATTAACACAATGGTGCACATGAGCAAGGATTTCAGCAGACCACTTCCAGTTTTTATCTTTAAAAACTGGGAGATTTTTTTTTTACCTTTTACTAATATTTCTAGACCTCCGCAGGATTTTCCGTGGAGTCAACGTACAGATACATAGATTTCATAAGTTAAATGTCGACACGACTACACCACCAGCTGAAATGATGAAAGCATGCCCTAACGTGAACCCCATAGATCCGAGGTTCGCAAAATTTTTCGATACACAACACTTAATACACACAGTAAATTTCTACTTCAAAAGAATCTTTCATACACACAGGTGTGACACATTAATTATATTTTTATATAAGGAAACCGGCTAACAAAATAAATTTACCTAAAACGAAGAATGCACATCTTACTTTAATAGCATTTAAGTCTCTGAAATCACACATCTACTCAGTATTTATGACAGTTCAATCCTCGGGTAAAGCTGTGGGATAAGCAGGGGAGGATCATACACCACTGAACCCATTATATGAGTTAGTTCTACATAGAGTCTATATTGAAAAACGAAATCCAATCCCATTCGACAACCCCAGCCCTTTCCGAAATCCCACGTTGTAAGCACAGCAAAAAGATCTGGTTTAAGAATCCGTGAATACAAGTCGACCATTTTTTGCCTTCGCGTCTGTAGGCAAGATATTTCAAGAACCAATCGAACGAGTCTAATAATATTTGGTACGGTTAATTCAATCAACAGGTTTTTAGAGTCTACAAGTCTTTAGAGAGATAGGACCTGGAGAACGCCCTTGTTGGAACCAACTCAGTACAGTGCGCGAAAAAAGTATAAGGACAACGTATAATTGAATGAAAATATACTTTATTTTCACTTTATCAAAATGAATTTTTGATATTTCTGACCTCTAATATGAAATTATACAATAACATGTACAACACATAAAACAACAAATATGAACCTTACAAAAGTTAACCTTATAAAGATTATCACTAAAGAAAATGTAGAAAAAAGTATAAGGACATGTTCTAAATTACTTAACATTTATTTCTCTTAATAATCAAGAAAACAACCCTTTTTTTCAATTACTTGAACAAGCCGAGAGGTCATCGATGCTGAAAGTTCTTTTGAAGTGTCTATGGAAATGTTATTCCGAGCTTGTTTGATGGCTAACACAAGATTCTGTTTACATTGATATTGTGTGCCATTTTTATAAACTTCTCGGACTAGAAAGCCCCATACATTTTCTATTGGATTGAGATCGGGACTCCTCGCCAGTTAATCAAGTAAATTTACTGAATTAGCTTCAAACCAGAGTTTTGCACTCTTAGAAACGTGTATGGAAGCGTTATCCTGGTGGAAAATATAGTCTCCTGAAGTAATTAGTGGGGCCCCCCCAGGTAACAAATGTTGGCCTAACATATCAACATATTTGTCAGAGTTCATTTTGTAGTCGATAAAGACTATAGGCGTGGTTCCGTTTGCTGCAAAAGCACCCCAAATCATTACTGTGACCCTACCATATTGACGTTTGGAAAAAATTTCTTTGGTTTTAAGCAGATTATACCAAAAATAGCGAAAACCATCTGGTTCATCAAGATTGAACTTCTTTTCGTCCGAAAAGATTACATCAATTTTTTTTGGACTGAGAGAAATGTATTTTTTTTTTTATTCTCGTCTTCTTTCCTTATGTTCCTTTTTAAGAGGCGGAAGTAACATTAACTTTCCATACCAAATATTCGGATGTTTATTCAAAACATTTTGAACTATTCGTGTGGAACGTGGTAAGTCCAAATTTCTTCTAACTTCATTTGTAGTTACTTTTTTCTCGCAAGCTCTTCTCTGTCGATGCGTTACCATTCTTTTCTGTCGATGCGTTAGAATTTTTGGTCTTCCAGTTCGTTTTTTCATTCCATACATTCCAGGTTCTTTTACAAAATTATAAACTACAGTTTTAGATTTTTTAATTTTTTTCTAGCTAGAATTTTCCCTTTTTCAAGGCCAGACAGATGGATTCCTTTTGGCATCGTACAAAAATCGTGAAGAAATGAGGCAAGTGTGAATTTTGTTTAGAAACCCAGTCTTTATGTTTGAAATGGTCATTTACTGATTTCAAATATGCAAATTTTACTATAATTTTAGATGAAAAAACAGTTGTCCTTATACTTTTTTTCACGATCATATGGGTTTAAATTTTTAAAACAAATTTATACATATTAATTTTTGGTAAATTTAACTAATTTACACGGAGAAGGACTTAATTTTATCAATATTTTTACTTAAGAATTTCCATACATTTCCGTCTATAAGATTTCTGGATTTGGCGAGTTTTCGCTTGTCCATACTTTTTTCGCGCACTGTATATGCATTTTTGATTGCTTTCTATTTATTAAAATATCTAATTATGATTTGCAGTAGTAAGTTATTTTTTTCTTCTTTAAATCCTGGTAGCAGAACAAGGTAGAGAATATAAGGAGACAAAAATAAATTCGAACATGTCGGAACATCCAATGAGGAACGACTTACCTTACACCAGAGTCACCTGTTGTCTCAAACGATTTTTACTTTCCCTGCAATACATGGTGAGTATAGGGAAAGTATTGGAATCGTGTCGAAAATCACAAGTCGCGTTTTCGACGGATCTACACGTTTTGGGACCTCTAGAACACGAAAAAAACTATCTTTAGCGTGAAGTCTGTGTGTCTGTGCAATGTATGTATCCGCTCTAACTCAAAAACAAATGGGCCAAATTTCCTAAAATTTTATAGGTAAGTGACTTGTGTATGACCCTGGTGCTGATTAGATTTTGGTACGATGTGGAAAAGAAGAAACTGCCTTTTCCTATGTAATGATCAACAAAACTCGCCAAAATCTAAAATAAAAGATTACGTATGCTCAAATGTATTGATTAAATGCTTGTTATATACGTAATTTTTGACGGGAAAAAGAATAAGATCAACCCCATTACTTTAGGACTAACCGTTCTTGAGATATTTTAGTTTTTTACATTTTTGTTACGCCACCTTTGAAAAAATGTTCAATTACCAAATAAAAAGAAACATTGAATTAAAAGTGCACATTCAGCGTTATTTTGTGCAATTAATTATAATTTTTGTGCAAAGTGAAAATGAATTTGAGTTTGTAGGGAAAGTCATGGGCTGCCCACATCAGATTTTTACGTTTCCCCGAAATGACGATCTAAACTCCTTCCGTGGTGAGTACTTCAACCGGAAATGAACGGACATTTTTGCTGTGACGGGCCGTTTGAGATATCAGACATATTACTTTTGCAGCGTTCCTTTTAGTTCTCTCACGAAAGCTTCCCCTTTTTAATGAGGGAAAGCTCCCCCCCTTCACGGTTTTGTGATTTACAAATCAAACAATAAAATGCAAATTTGTAATTTGAAGGAGAAATGAAAAGTCATTGGAAAACACACGAGCGTTCGACCTTGACCCCAATACTTGGAGGAAAACGAATCACGTGAAACGAAACGGTGAAATGCAAGGAAGGAAATCATTTCGACACTTGACCACTGGAAACAGTACGGCAATAGACAATGTTCGGTGGCACATCTCAGCGGTACGGTGATAGAGATAAGTTCTTAGAGGTTATATTTAAGTCATTTCAACGACTCTGATAAAAAAATTCGGATTTGATCGGGGCTACTCGATTAATAATAATAATAATAATAAAAAATCCTTGGGTAGGCAGTACATCATTTTCAATACAAATTCAAATTTTTATTTTTTGTTATTTATACAATAATGTGAAAATCATCGCACAAAATAACGCATGAAATACATACTTATGTGAAATGACTTCGAACTGGCAATTTTAAAATCAGTCCCTTTTTGGCTACTAGGCGCGTTTTAAATTCGCGCCAAATCGGCAAAATTATAAAATAAATAAAACCTCAGAACTACACTCTGCACAAAATATGTGAAATTGAGCTACAGCCGTGAAACTCGGCATGCATGTATCGTTTGTTGAGGTATACAAAAGGTTAGAATTTGGGAAGGGAAAAAAAAAAGTTATTAAGAAATGGTGGCAACAAGAAGATGACATTTTAGTACGTGGTAAATCCTTCCTTAGTGGCTATGCAATTCGATATTCGATGCGGCATAGATTCAAGTTACTTATGTCCTTCTGCGGGAAATTCAGTCTCAAATGTTGCAACTGGTCAGCTAATTCTGTGGTATTCTGGGAATGCTGCAATTGCCGTCCCAGCATATCCCAGATGTATTCTATTGGTGATAGGTCTGGAGACCTGGATGGTTATGGGAGAGTATTAAATCCTCGAAGACGCTATTGAGAAAGTCGTGCAGTATGTGGTCGAGCACTGCCTTGTTGGTAAATAGAACCTAGGTGGCTTACAGCATAGGCAGAACAATCAACAGCAGAATATCGTCGATGTACAAACGAGCCGTCAGATTAGATTGTAGTGCAGCTAGAGGAGATCAGCTGCCCCATGCACAACTAGATGAGATCGGCTTCCTATACGGTCACACTACGTATGATGGCTGTGCGCTGCTCGACAATATATGTGGGACCAAGGTCATTATATCTATATGTGTAGGATTGGAACGTTGGTCAGTCCTCTTCTACATACGTACGAGGCGGTCATCAGCACTGAGAGAGAAGCCGGTGGGATTCGTCGCTAAAGACAACATGCCTCCAATAGAACACTTGTCCAGGTTGATTGAGCTCGACACTATTTCAGATCGTTCATCCTATGTTGATAGGTCAGACCTAATGGGCGACACCGAATCCCACCTTCTGTCAGTCGTCTCCGAATAATATTCCTTGATACAGGATGCATGGAGGATGGCAATTATGCCTTTGAAGGGATGATAGCGATGCTATTGGTGTGGACGTTGCTCCTCTCCTGACTGCACGATCCTCTCGAGCAATTGTCTATCTGGGAGCCCTGAGCCTCTGTGACGGTTACATGTGCCTTCTCTGATCTACTGTTGGCAGCACCGAGCAACTATCATATGGCTTCGACCAAGATGACGACTGAAACGTCTGTTGCTCCAATCAGCTTCCCTTAGGCCTATGATGCGACCTCTCACAAACTCCGACAATCGTTCGTAGCGCCATCCAGTACGTCTCAAAGGCATCTTTATACACAACTTGCAGTGGCAAAGCAGAAGATTCAGTTTCAATTGCCCGTGAGTGAGAACACGAGCTCTACAACATCATTGGTGTTAGCAATTTGATCATATGCATAACTCTTACAACGGCATTTGCATGCCCAGTTTCGTGGCTGCAGCTTAATGTCTTTTATGGGTTCAGACATTTCTTAACATTTTACAACATAATTGAAAAGTGTTTATGACTTTGTTCATTCTGTCTGTCTGTCCGTTAGCACGATAACTGCCGTAAAAATGACTTTATCAAAATGAAATTTTAGTATGTTGTTCAGACGGTCTGTGGGACCTATGGGAATATAAATGAATAATATAATCCAATTAGTTTTGGATTGTACCCGGGTTGAAAAAATGAAATACATTGAACTCTATGGGACCTAATTTTTCAAACATTTTTAAAGCAAATTTAAAATTCACAAATTGCTTCGAAAATTTTAGGAAATATTCAAATTATCCCATAAAATATATAAAAAAAATTCAGCAAAATATATTCTAGTTTTTTTAAATAAAAATTAAAATAATTACACCCTTTATATGAAGAGATCACGTGACCATTATATGAAGAGATAACACACATTATATGAAGAGGGCGCGGTAGGCCATTGGTTAGCGCGCTAGAGTTGCACTCGGTAGGCCCGGGTTCGATTCCAGCCACTGCCATAATTGCCGCCGTGTTCACGCGGAGTACGATCACGTTAAACATGTGGGTCCGTAAGTCCTTCCGAGAGGTTGGTGGTAGGGGAAGGAGGGTACGGTCCCTGTGGATGCCTCCCCCACTGGGTTCCGGTCTAAATTGGGTGGCACTTCCCGGCTGTCCAAACAGTTACCTTACACCTTTCTGGTAGGTCGGACGGTCTGGGTCTCAACAACAACAACATTATATGAAGAGGTGACCCACTTCAAAATAAAATATGGCATCCATCTTGAATCAAAATCGTGATTTTTAAAGTCCTTTTTAATTTATATTTAGTGTCGTATCCGTTCTAAAACCGCTTTATTTTTGCTTAAATTCTGTGCATCTACATACTGAAACAACGCAATTACAATATATTTGAGTTTAAATGATTATTAAACTTTGATTATCTCTACAACGACGCCTAATTTGCACTTATGGAAAATGTAAACACCAAAAGATGTAGAATGAGTTGTATAAGAATTACTGAATTTCATTAACGCAAAATTATTTAGCTCATGGAGTCTGCAATATAGCTGATATGAATGAAACATTCATTGATTTTACAAAGAGAACTAACCAGACGATGTTTTCGATGAAGTTTTAAGCATAGAGTTAAATTACTTGTACCTTCATGGTTTTAAGTTTTTAAATAAAATAAATTATTTTAGTATTGTGATGAATGAAAGGATTGGAAAAATGTTTATGAATGGAATGCTGCTTTTATATAGAAGTGATTTATATTTCGATGACGTCTTTTGAATGAAGTTCATTTGTTTTCGATGAAGTTTTCAAATATAATAAATTATTGCAGTATTATAATAATTTTTAAAATACTACCGAGGAATGTATCGCATTTAAGAGATGTTTAAACCAGGCAATTTATATTTCAATGCCTTCATTTGAATAAAGTTTATTTTTTCCAATGAAGTTTTAAGTTTTCAAATATAATAAATTAATGTAGTATTGTGATAATTTTAAAAATATTACCGAAGAATGTATCGCGATTTAGAGATGTTTAAATAAAATTGCATTGAAGTTGGAAAGTGTTTCATAATCAATGCTTTATCTATGATTGATCATTTTTGGTTTTTTCGCAACAGAGTGTGGTTTATTCTAGCATAATGGGAGTGTTTTACTTGTTTTCTCATACAGAATTATATATAAAACAAGTATTCAATAATTATAGTGAAGCATACTTTACTTTTCAGCTTTTGTGGATTTACAGGAGACATTAAAAAAATCTTCTTTATTTTTTCTGAATTGGACCTAATTATAATCAACCGCAAGAACACATATGGGTGACTTAGCCACACAGTTTGGGAGCCAGAGTGGGTACATACACTGTACAGATAGACACACATAGACGTCAGCAAAAAGATTAAATTTTGGTTCCAGTAAGCGGCTTGAAACGAAACAAGGATCTAGATAGATAGATTCGGTTTATATTGAGGTCACAAAGTTTGAGGTTCACATTGTATATTGCCTTTAACCAATGGAAATACACAGGGTGCGGAAATAGGGCTTTCGTAGGAAATATCTTTATTAGAGGTCTGCAGGAGCTGAATATTCAGACTTCAATCTGGCTCGATAGCCCGAAGATATTTTTGAATCGAGTGCCTGACTCGGCCGTAGTAGAAAAAAAAATCTGATGTGGGCAACACATGCCTTTCCTTATATAATGCAATGAATTTACTACTTTTACAGTTAAAAAAAAATGTTACTCATTTATAGTAGATACTTATATTCTTTCCAAGATATTACATTTTCTTCAATTAGTTGTCATTTTCATTGATTTAGCGTCATTTTTATCAATTTGGCGACATTCCGCCAAATTCGTCGCTAAAATCTCGCCAAGCGTTATGGACGGAGAAATAAGTTATTCTTACAGCAGATAAATGACTATTGGCGTTCAAATACAAAAGTATTACTCAAAGTATCTTTTTTCATGAATGGAACGAGCTAGATCCACGAGAATGGTGTCACCAAATTTATCGCATGGTATTACATATGAAAAGTGAACATGTTTCTCAATAGGAAATATTTTTTTTTTTTATTTTATATAACTTTTTGATACTTTTTTTTAAAAATGTGCAATAAATATCTCGAGAACGGTTCATGTTAGCGTTTTAAAATTTATGCCAATCGTTTTCTAATGAAAATTACATAAGAAATGTCTATTTGCGTAACTTTATTAGCGGTTTTGATTTTTTGACGATTCTTTCAAAATTTCACTCGAAAATTTAGGGGGGGGTTCTGAACATCCGATTGCGTATAAAACCAATAGGCTTCCAGTGTTTACGGATTGTGATTTTTGTACCATATTTCGTTCGAATCGGTCCATTCGTTCGTCAGTTATCGTCTCCACAGACTCACTGACACACACACACACACAGACATCACTTCAAAAATGTTTGATTCGTGATCAGGGATGCTTGAAACGTGCTCTCCCGTCAAAAACTCGAATTCGAATAAGGAAAGTAAAAATAGTTATCAAAGTATAGATCGCAACACGCATCGTCTTTTTTTATAGCAAACTAATATTTTCCAACCGAGAAAATCTTACATACATCGCACTTACAAATATCGCATATCGATCATTGGCCGAGCATTGAAAAGGAATGAGACCAGTTTATTCCGAATTATTCGCGGAATATTTGAGCCGCGATTTCGCCCCTTATTACTTTCCTTATATACATAATGTATAAGGAAAGTATTGTGACAGGGTCGAAAATTCGAATTCGACTTTTCGACGGGAGAGCACGTTTCAAGCATCCTTGATCACGAATCGAACATATTTGAGGTCATCTGTGTGTGAAAATATGTGTGTATGTGGGTGTGTGAGTCTGAGGAGACGATATCCCACGAACGAATGGAGCGATTCGAATGAAATTTGGTACAAAGATCACAATCCGTGAATACTGGAAGCCTATTGTTTTTAAACGCAATCGAATGTTCAGAACCCCCCTAATTTTCGAGTGAAATTTTGAAAAAATCATCAAAAAATCAAAACCTCTAATAAAGTTACGCAAATAGACATTTCTTATGTAATTTCTCCTTAGAAAACGATTGACATAAACTTTAGAACGCTAGCATGATCCGTTCTCGAAATATTGCACATTTTTCGAATAATTTTATCAAAAAATCCCATAAATTGAAAAAAATATATTAATTGTTGAGAAACATGTTCACTTTTCATATGTGATATCCTGCGATAAATTTGGTGACATCATTCTCGTGGATCTAGCTCGTTCCATTCATGCGGAAAGATACTTTGAGTAATACTTTTGTATTTGAACGCCAATAGTTATTTATCTGGTATAAGAATATCTTATTTCTCCATCCATAACGCTTGGCTAGATTTTGGCGACAAATTTGGCGGAATGTCGCCAACTTGGCGACTTTTTAAATGTTGTCAAATTAACGAAAATCTCGCTAAACAGATAAAAATGACGCAAAATCAATGAAAATGGAGACTCATTGAAGAAAATTCAATATCTTGGAAAGAATATAAGTATATACTATAAGAATAACTTTTTTTTTAACTGTACAAGTAGTAAATTCATTACATTATATAAGGAAATTCATGTGTTGCCCACATCAAATTTTTTTCGCACCAGGATGTTACACATCTCTTTATTTATTTATTTTTTTTGTGTGTGTGTGTGTGTGTGTATGGAAACCCCAGGCCGTCCGACTCGTCCAGAGGACTTGAGTAACAAAGTGGACGACCGGTGTGTGTGTGTGTGTGTGTGTGTTTGTTTGTTTGAACAGCGCAATATTAGTTGGTTATGAAAAGCGATAGTCGATCTACGCGGTCTGAGCGATATTTCAGAATGTTACGATTGGAGACACACATGATGCAAATCCGATCAATATAATGTTCGACTATCATTTATAATCAACAAGTCTGTGTCACTAGGGGGTCAATTAGACTTGCAAGATAGGTCCTAAGGAAAGATATGTAGTACAGGACAAATAGAAGACCAAGTTGACGCATTGCCTTTACGACGACTTTTATTAAAGTAATGCAATGCTTTTTACAATTTTCCATTTTCTCCTTCTCGAGATAGTGCGCTAGCAATAGAATGCTTTTGAAGCAGTCGTGCTGTTTTGGAATTTCACGGTTGCTTTACGGTTAATGCGCAGCCGGTTAATCTGACCAGATTGTACAGCTTGCTATGTACCAGAAGTCATGTAAGATTGGATTTACCTGCTGAGACTTCTCATTGGGCGACGAACAATGTGGTCAGACGTCAGACAAGGAAACGGCCCTCTCCGCGCTAGTTTAATCTGGTTTTACACATCAAAAAATCTCATCAGTTGCCATCAACTTACTTTTAGAAATGAGATCGGTCAAGTGGGAATAGGGAAAGCGAGCGAAAAACAAGCCCCAATTCTACATTTTTACACTTTCAGGTGAAAAAAAAAAAAGAGCCCTCCGAAGTGGAGAAACTTTTCTTGAAGTAGGGTGGGGTTCGAGTCAAACAATGGGCCAACTTCACCAATTCACACCCAAGCAACAAGAATTTCTCATTCTGTCCGAAAAAGAATCATTGCACTCGGAAAATGAGCTAAATAGAAGGGGGTGGGGAGGTGCCACCAACTCGTGCGTCCCGATTTCATGATTTTCCTTTCCTTCAGCCCTTGCAAAAGTTTCGTGAAAAGTAAATAATAAAAGAATGAAATAACACGATGCTCCCATCCCATAGGAAAGCAAGCATCGCAGAGAATTAGAACACGCCAATAAGTAAGAAAGTGCCCACTTGGTTTTCTCTTCACCACCTTCGGAAAATGAGTTTGCAGTTATTGCCGCTCTTCAACCATAGATATTTGAAACCTCGTCACGAGTCCTCGACAGTTTTATTTTTGCCCAACCCTTATATACTCAAGTTATATTTTTTAATATTTCATGTATATTGACGTATTTGGCTTATAATGATAAATGAATATGGTAAATTAAAACTATTTTGAAATCATTAACATCCAAAGAGTAATTCAAATTATCAATCCCCCATACTATCAGTATTGCTCAAGGAATTACCATTGTTTTATAGTAAATAATTCTATGGAAATCTTCTTATAATAATTCGAGTTCTAACCACGATAATGACTCAATATTCTATTTAACTCTAGTTTTTTACGTAATTTATCTGCATATAAAATTGGATAGCAGTTGTCGCATTTATTCTTGAGTTATCATGTCCAAGCATACACACAGACTAACTTATTCCCAAAAGTGATAAAAAAGGATTCAGGAGATCTTAACCGTGCTTATTCGTTAACATTTCGAACTCGAAAATTTTCGTGAACGTAATACAATTTTCAATATAATAGTATGAAAAGGAAATATTTGTATTTGTGGCAAAACTAACTTGACAGTACTGTAAAAGCTATTGACACAGTTTTATCTTCACACGCCCATGCGCACATTGACTATACTTGACGAATGCCTAACCTGTAGTGGAATAAAAAGGTACGAGATTTATTCTCCTGCCAAAAGAAAAAATCTGATGTGGGCAACACATGACTTTCCTTATATAATGCAATGAATTTACTACTTTTACAGTAAAAACAATAGTTATTCTTATAGTAGATATATTCTTTCCAAGATATTGAATTTTCGTCAATTAGTCGTCATTTTCATTGATTTAGCCTCATTTTTATCCATTTGGCGATTTTCGTTAATTTGGCAACATTTAAAAAAGTCGCTAAGTTGGCGACATTCTGATAAATTCGGCGCCAAAATCTCGCCAAGCGTTATAGACGGAGAAATAAGTTATTCTTAAAGCAGATACATGACTATGGGAGTTCAAATACAAAAGTATTACTCAAAGTATCTTTTCTCATGAATGGAACGCGCTAGATCCACGAGAATGCTGTCACCAAATTTATCGCATGATATTACATATGAAAAGGGAACATGTTTCTCAATAGGTAATATTTTTTTTTATTTTACATGATTTTTTGTTAATTTTTTTTTTAAAAATGTGCAATATCTCGAGAACGGTTCATGCTAGCGTTCTAAAATTTGTGTCAATCGTTTTCTAATGAAAAATTACATTAGAAATGTCTATTTACGTAACTTCATTAAAGGTTTTGATTTTTTAATGATTTTTTCAAAATTTCACTCGAAAATTTAGGGGGGGGGGGGGGGGGTTCTGAACATTCGATTGCGTATGAAAACAATAGGCTTCCAGTATTCATGGATTATGATTTTTGTACCAAATTTCGTTCGAATCGGTCCATTCATTCGTCAGTTATGGTCTCTACAGACTCAGTGACACACACACACACACACACACACAGACACCATCTCAAAAATGTTCGATTCGTGATCAGGGATGCTTGAAACGTGTTCTCCCGTCGAAAACTCGAATTCGAATTTTCCACCCCGTCACAATACTTTCTGTAATAATGCGCCATAAAAGTTGATAAAAAATTATTTTTAAACCAGATTTCTTTAATATCTCATCTACAAAAAGAATGGAAAGATTAAATGAAATAGATGTAAGGTAAAATTTAAATATTACTTTCCTTATATACAATAATGTATAAGAAAAGTATTGTGACGGGGTCGAAAATTCGATGGGAGAATTTTCGATGGGAGAGCACGTTTCAAGCATCCCTGATTACGAATCGAACATTTTTGAGATGATGTCTGTGTGTGTGTGAAAGTGTGTGTGTGTGTGTCAGTGAGTCTGTGGAGACGATAACTGACGAATGAATGGACCGATTCGAACGAAATTTGGTACAAAAATCACAATCCGTGAATACTGGAAGCCTGTTGTTTTTATACGCAATCGAATGTTCAGAATCCCCATAAATTTTCGAGTGAAATTTTGAAAAAATCATTAAAATATCAAAACCTCTAATAAAGTTACGCAAATAGACATTTCTTATATAATTTTTCATTAGAAAACGATTGACATAAATTTTAGAACGCTAGCAGAACCGTTCTCGAGATATTGCACATTTTTCAAAAAATTGTCAAAAAATCATGTAAAATAAAAATATTTCCTATTGAGAAACATGTTCACTTATCATATGTAATATCATGCGATAAATTTGGTGACATCATTCTCGTGGATCTAGCTCGTTCCATTCATGAAAAAAGATACTTTGAGTAATACTTTTGTATTTGAACGCCAATAGTCATTATCTACTGTAAGAATAACTTATTTTTCCATCCATAACGCTTGACGAGATTTTGACGACGAATTTGGTGGAATGTCGCCAACTTGGTGACTTGTTTAAATGTTGCTAAATTAACGATAAACTCGCCAAATGGATAAAAATAAGACTAAATGAAGATGACGACTAATTGACGAAAATGCAATATCTTGCAAACAATATATCTACTATAAGAATAACCTATTGGTTTTACTGTTAAAGTCGTAAATTCGTTGCATTATATAAGGAATCATGTGTTGCTCACATCAGATTTTTTTATACATATAATGGGAAGTGAAATGTTTGTATTCATCCCCGTACATGGAAAAATTAGTTGGCTTGATCGTGGCGAGATATCGTAGTGCGGAAAACCTAAGCAGGAGACGCAATCGTTTTTACAAAAGTTATTTATTTTTTTATTCCAGTCAAACTTTTCATTTTCAAAACTATTTAAGATAGAACCAAACTTAAAACGGATTTGAAATTTTCTTTTTTGTAGCCTTCACAGTGCTACAGGTTAGGTGTTAGCTAGCTGAGTATATACAGTTTCCATAGTAATGGAATCATTTTTTAAGTATCCTTTTAGTATCATCCTTTTATTGAAATATGGAGAAAATAAGAGTAGAATTTAAAATATTTATTTTAGAGATCGATTGATTTAAATTCAAACTATCGATTTAGTATATAAAAATATTAATAGCGTTTAATACATGGATCTATAAAGTACACTTTTTCATATGGCCTCGAAACAGTTCAATTTATTTTGTTATAAGTATAGGATCCTTACTTTGCGGGTTACCATGCTTACAGATTAAAAATAGTGAATATTAGTATTTTTACTTATGTTAAGCGAATACATATATCCTATATTTTTACTTTAATTTTGAATGGATTCAATCAAAACACAAAAATAGTTTTAGCATTGTAAAATAAATTTACGCAATTTCAAGTGTGTGGCAGCGTTTAGCCTACTATTAAAGTGCTAAGCTGCAAAAGCATACGTAAAGCGATTACTTATCGGGTATAAAATATGTTTAATAAAATATGTCGGGTATAAAGTATGCTGAGTAAAAAACAAAACAAAAAACTTTAGTGCAGGCCTTGAAAAGGACTCCTTTTGACTTCTGAATCTTGAAACCAGCGCTCGGCGGACAGAGAGTTGCTTACGTAGGAGTGAACTGCTCAACAGCTTGTCCGAAGGCTCTTCTAGAAGGAAGATAGAAGCTCTTATTTATTCCATTAAAGTCATTTACACCCATCATCGGTCCGTCCATCTACTCAAGGCGGCTGCCTTTGCTGTATCTGCACCCATTTGTCTACAACTTCCACTTGACGTAGTCGCGCAAAATGTCGTCCAACTGACTGACTTCGCATTTTAAAAATTCCCTTTCATACGTTTAAAACGAATTTTATGCATAAAAATGCAACATTTTATGGCACCGGACGTCCGTACAGCGAATTAAAAGGACTTTAAAGCGTCTACTGAATGCGAGGCTACGCTCAACTTTCTCATACAATAATACCGTGACGTGAGACTTCTCGATAACGGACATATTCGAGACCACGACGTAAAGAAAAAAAAATATCAGAAAGGTTTCGGTCGGTGAAGAAAGTCAGTCGCTTTAATGGTGTAGATTTCTTGAGATTTTAAGTTGGCGATATTTCGCAAAGCTCGCCTAGACAGGACATACAAAATGAAAAAAAAAAAGACTTCTAAGCACTTTCTTTTCAAAGTAGCTGGGTTCTTTTCCCCTTTTGCATCTATATGGGCAGATTTCTTTTTAATGTAAAAATGGGGGTTAGATAAAAGCAAGTATCTCATTAAGATTATTTTCTTGTACTCTTCATCTAAAAAAAATATTGGAATTCAAAAATCTAATTTAAATAAAAATGTATTTGGCGGAAACAAAAAAAATATATAGAGAGAGAGCTATTCTTACAATTTTTAGAGATTTTGCAGTAACAGCATATTCCGAATATTCATCTTTCGAAATCCGCAAATAGCTTCTGAATTGGCTGATTACTTGTGAAATGTGAAGCATTTTTCTGAAACACAGTAAAACCATTTAACTGAACTGAAGGTAGTCAACTTAATCGAAGCTACTTTTTCAGTGTTTACATTAAGCCGCCATCTCCACTTGAAATATTTTTCCTTATTTTCACTTACTACTGTATAGAGAACAAATATTATTTTCTTGAAAATTTTCGATTTCAAAGAAGCCCTTTTTAAGATCTCAGCATATTTTAAAACACTTTTGGAAAAATGCCAGTCTCTGTGAGCAGAGATCCCAACTTTAGAATAAATGCGTGAAATTTTATATGAGGATCATTATGTTTAACCAAAACTGGATAGAAATTTTAGCCATTTCCATGATTAGAGTTCGAATTATTTGAAATTTAAGATTTTGCTGTAATTTATCATAGAAAACAATAATTCTCAGAAGAACGGTGGTTAGGCATCCGAGAAATGATAGTTTAAATTATGATATAAATAAACAGTATGGTAAACACGACAACCAATAAACTTTAAAATCAAAGACAACCGAATAAGTGGTTAAAAAGTAATTTATTAAATCTCATTTATTATGTCAAAATAAGGAGATTTAATAAATGACTTTTTAACCACTTATTTGGTTGTCTTTGATTTAAAAGTTTATAATATAAATGTAAAAGGTATTGAAATTTGTATATATTTTAACACAAGGCAGCCGAATGCATACAATACAACAGCTAGACTGACCTGTTGCCAACGTAAGAAAAATATTTCTTTTAAGAATTCAAATGCATTGAGCTTTTTGTATTTTCGTTATTTTCTAACTATATTGAATATTATTTAATAATTTTATAAGAAAATAAAGCAAATAGCCTGCTTTTTGCTGTTTGAATTGGTATTAAATAAATAAATAAATATTATATTAAATAAATAAATTAAACATCTACATGGACTCGACTGATTCCCTCCAATGGGAGATATTTCGCCCGCTTCTGAGGGTTATAATTTTTTCGCAGTACCTGGAATGGCCCGTTATCCACCCAGTTCTACTTTCATAAATCCAAGATAACTTGTGATGTGGCGATACAATTTTTCTGTATTCTAATACTGATTACGACAGAACTGATTGGAAATTTCAGTATTCACATCTTGTGAATTTTTTTATTTTAAAGGTATTAAGAGCTAGGGTAGATTCACACACCCTCTGCTCAGAGAAAAACTTCCCCACACATGCGTGTTCCATAAACTCAATATCAAGTCCTTACACTATCTCTTAAATACATCTTTTCTGAGAAAAATAAAATGATTAACGTACAGCTAATTTTGCAAAAGATGATTCAAGTCCTCTTAATGCTGCATAAAAATCATAACAAGCTAATTTATCCTATTTAACCCTAGAATACCCAAATAACGATTTGTTTAAGCTATTTCCCCTGATGATTATCTTACTTTATTGTTATCGTATATTAAAAGAAAAAATCTGATGTGGGCAGCACATGACTTTCCTTATATAATGCAATGAATTTACTACTTTTACAGTAAAGAAAAATAGGTTATTCTTATAGTAGATTCTTATATTCTTTCCAAAGATATTGGGTCATTCCACGTGAAAACACCCATTTTAAGAAACACTTGTTGCTCCATAGTCACGGATTTTTTTTAAATTTTTACCATGGATACACATGGTAATAAAACCCCCAAATCTGAATTTATAATGTATATATCGCAATAATTGCCAAGATACAGGCATTTGAAAAATGGCCATTTTTGCCGAATGGCAGCCATCTTGGATTTTGCACCAATGTTTATAAATGTAATAGCTTGAGAACTAATGGTTCAAATTAAATAATTCTGGTACTAATTTGAAGCTATTAATATCAGGAATATAAGTGCTATATCAAAAAATAAAAATATATATATTTTAATATTGTTATTACATAAAAATTGCAAAAATCACCTTCGGATGGATAGTCAAGTTTAATGGGCTATAAAAAAAATGGCCCCTAATATTTTTTTCTGAAACTTGGTACAAATATTAACTAATATGTGCGCTTTAAGTACAAAAAAAATTAGAAAGGTAATATTTCTTATTACAGAGAAAAATAGCTATAAAACATATATACATTTTACATGTGGTGCTTTAATCATTTAAAAATATATATTTTTTAAAAATAAATAATGAGCAAAAACAAAACATAGAAATTTTTCTACACACTAACTAGTATGAGTGCTTTAAGCACAAAAAAAAATTAGGATGGTAATATTTAATTTAATGACTAAAGAAATACTGTTATATGTATAGGAAATCAATGTAAAATTTCTGGGGTGCTGAAACATTCTAATAAAAATCTTCCTAAAAACCATACAGTTATCCATTTTATATTTTATTTTCTTATTTCAAATTATGAAAAGATATTTTCTATATTCAGTAGAGCTGAAGATACCCAGTTTTTCCTAGTGGCCACTGGCTCCTAAACCAATTTCATCTAATAGCAAGTATCATAATCTTTGGTACACATCTAAAGGTCTTGGCCATATATATAATGCATTTGGGCCATAAAAATACATAAACATAACATATACAAATAAAACACACACTAATTTCTAATTCATTGGGATGCATTGGTAATCTAAGAATTTCTGGAGATGGACAGTTATCACACCAGCTCACCATACTTTTCTGATTCAGTGCAATAAACTTGTTTCTTTTAACAATGATGTAATATATTCACTGATATGGATGACATGGAGCATGAGTTTAATATTTTGATGGTATATACAAACACGTACAGAATGAATAACTTTGTTTCCAACAGTTACATATTCTGTTAGATGTAGTGTGCAAAATTTACATAGTATTTTTATTTCATTATGATTTTCTTTAAATGCAGCATATAATTTTTTAAATTATGCAAAAGTAATCTCTTTTGTTTTAATATTTTCCCATTTTCACTTGGTATAGATATGCAATATTTTCTTCCTGGACACATACGACTGTTATAATAAAAACTAGTAACTTTTGTATAGTATCAAATTTAATTTAACACTTATATCTCACTAGGCATTGATAACATCCCTTCTGTTTCTTTTAATTTTTCTTGTTTTTTTTAACTAAATTCTCTGTAGTAATATAACATGTCTTTGTTTGTTGGACTATCCATGAATCTTGGACTAATTTTAAAATCTGCACGTTTTCTTTAAATGATGCATCTAAAGAAAACTTATTCAATAATTTTCCATCATAAACGTGCAATTTTGGCAAATAATGTCTTGAATTTTGTAGCTTATTAATACTTTCAATGCCCAATACTGTAGCAGTTTTAGTAGCAACGTGGTTATTTAATTTCTTACAGAGACATATATCTGATATGGAGACATATAACTAAGTCTCCTCTTAGAGCTAAATCTATTGAACTTTATTAGTGATAAATCCAAAAGTTCACAGCTTTTATTCAATTGTTCCATTACTATTGTGACTTCACTATAATCTGTATCATTGGTCATTTCCATGTCAGCAGTAGAAACCTCTGACTCACTAATTGATGAATGCGAGGAAGAATAACAAGACATGCAGAATTTTTTTCCCCTGGAGTGAGTAATTCTTGATTTATCATTGACAGTCTAAGAGAAATTGGTTTTAGGGACTTAGTTCTGATTTTGGTGGTTTATTAAATAAATCAGAAGTTTTCTGTCTTAAACTGCACCATTTCAGATATTCATCCTTGTGAACCTTGTATATAGTACCACTCAGAACACAAGTACAGGAATAAACAGGAAGGCTTAATTACACATTGATTTTCTTGCATACAAAACATTCAATTTTTATAGCAAGACAAGAACTAATCATGGAACATAAATAAAAGAAATAATCATTGAAGCACAATTCACTGATTTATTTGTTGAACATACTCAACTCTGAAAACTTGAGCAAAAATGAGCTCTGAAAGGAATAAGTCACCCAGAAATTATTGTTTCTTACTTTAAATTCAACCTAAGAGAAAACAGATGATGCAGTACAAGTAATCATTTCAGGAACTGACAACTGGTATATGTTAATTGCTATTACTTATATAACAGAACTATGAGTATTAGAGTTGAAACTTTGGAGGCTATAGGCAGCTGATGTCTTATGTACACAAAGACCAGAAACAGGTGTTTTTAAATGTTCCAGAAATAATATTGGTGCTGTAGGATAATTTTCTTCTCCAATAGCTTGTTTGTTTATGTTTAGTTTGTTGCTCCTGTTTCAACTGGATAGGGAATATTGCCTAGTGTTTCCTTTGGAGTTGGCAGAAGGCTAAAGATATGTTTTAGTGATCAACATGCTGTAGTTCTGTTTAATTTTTTTTTTTTTTAATTTTAATGGTTTTCATGAAAATGAGTGTTTTATATTATCTAATTACAAATTATTTTTTGTGGAATTAACTATATGTATGCTGTAAAGCTTCAGCATTAAGTGATAGTTGTCATTTATAACCAATATGCCAAAGATTATTGTACTTACTGCCTCTAAAGTGAAATTGGTTTAGAAGCCAGTGGCCACTCGGAAAAAATGTGCACCTTTAGCTCTACTGAATATAGAAAATACCTTCTTAAAATTTGAAATAAGAAAATAAAATACAAGAGAGATAACTGTGTGGTTTCTAGGAAGATTTTTATTAGAATTTTTCAGCACTCCAGAAATTTTACACTGATTTCCCATACATATAACAGTATTTTTTTAGTCATTATTTAAATAAAATATTACCATTCTATTTTTTTTACTTAAAGCACACGTACTAGTTAGTGTGTAAAAAATGCCTGTGTTTTATTTTTGCTCATTATTTGTTTTTAAAAATATATTTTTTAAAATGATTAAAGCATTGAATGTCAAATGTTAACTAAATGTATATATGTTTTAAAGCTATTTTCTCTGCAATAAGAAATATTGCCTTTCTAATTTTTTTTTTTACTTAAAGCCCACATATTAGTTAGTATTTGTGCCAAGTTTCAGAAAAAAATATTAGGGGCCATTTTTTTTATAGCCCATTGAAGTTGTCCATCAATCCGAAGGTGATTTTTGCAATTTTCATGTAATAACGATATTAAAATATATTTTTTTAATTGTTTTGATATGGCACTTATATTCCTGATACTAATGACCTTAAATTGGTACCAGAATTATTTCATTTGAGCCATTAGTTCTCACGCTATTACATTTTTAAACATTAGTGCAAAATCCAAGATGGCCACCATTTCGCAAAAATGACCATTTTTCAAATGCCTGTATCTGGGTCATTATTGGGATATATACATTACAAATTCAGATTTGGGGGTTTTATTACCATGTGTATCTATGGTAAAAATTTAAAAAAAATCTGTGACTACAGAGCAACACTCATCGGGTGTCCCCATATGGAATGACCCTATTGAATTTTCGTTAATTAGTCGAAAATCTCGCCAAATGGATAAAAATGACGCTAAATCAATGAAAATGACGACTAATTGCCGAAAATTCAATATCATGGAAAGAATATTAGTATCTACTATAAGAAAAACCTATTTTTTTATTGTAAAAGTAGTAAATTCATTACATTATATAACGAAAGTCATGTGTTGCCCACATCAGATTTTTTTTTTTTAATTTATGGGATTTTTTGATCATTTATTTGAAAAATGTACAATATCTCGAGGACGGTTCATGCTAGCGTTCTAAAGTTTATGTCAATCGTTTTCTAAGGATAAAACATGTCTATTTGCTTAACTTTATTAAAGGTTTTGATTTTTTGATGATTTTTTTCAAAATTTCACTTGAAAATTTAGGGAGGTTCTGAACATTCGATTGTGTTTAAAAACAATAGGCTTTCAGTATTCACGGATTGTAATTTTTGTACCAAACTTCATTAGAATCGCTCCATCCGTTCGTGAGATATCGTCTCCATAGACTCACTGACACACACAGACATCACCTCAAAAATATTCGATTTGTGATCAGGGATGCTTGAAACGTGCTCTCCATTCAAAAACTCGAATTCGAATTTTCGGCTCCGCCACAATACTTTCCTTATACATTATGTACTATGTATATTATATTATTATATACTATGTATATTATAGTATTATATACTATGTATATAAGGAAAGTAAAAAGAGTTTTCAACCAATTTAGTTTCAACATTTAGGCACTGATACATTGCATTTTTATTTTCCTTTAGCTACTAGTATGCATGATTCTAAATCTGACTGACTCAAAAATAGAATCACAGATTTCTCTTTAAATAACTTCTTAAAAAAGTTGGCGACAATGATTCTATACAAGGACGCTTTATAAAGCAAATATAGCTAGTGATAATAGTTTTTACACATTTGATTCTTGAAAAACAAGGGGCGGTCGTTGTACCCGTGCAAGATTTCTCCTCCCCCCTCCTGAAATGACAGTAATCCATGTATGAATACTTTTTAATGAAAACTTCATCAGAAATTTAACAGCGTAAATACAATAAAAGGATAAATAAAGGAATAAAAGGATAAATAAAACAAAGTAAGAAATGAATCATCCGCACTTTCAACAACATTATAAAATCCCGGGATTTCAACCAAAGTGGAAAAAGCAAAATATATTTCACTTTTGGTTTCGAATCAAAATATAAAAGCAAACGAGTAAAAAATGACAATTTTTCTGTTGCTACAAAGAAATGAGATTTTAATGAGGGCTTATCTTGAGGGGGAAAAAAACAACTCAAAATCAAGTCAACAGGTCGTTAAATCGGAAAAAAGATAGAAATTCAAATCTCACTTTGACCGTGTTCACAAAGAATCGATTTCAACGGATCCTTCATCCCATTGCGCAACAAAGGAAACATTTCCTTCCAAATAATAACAACGTAAACATCGAAAGCGCTTTGGACAAAGTAGTTGTTTTTCGAGTTCTCGTTTGAAGGAGAGTTCTATAAATAGAAAGGAAAAAAAATCTGATGTGGGCAACCTATAACTTTCTCTACATATTGAGAGCTCTCTTATCTCGCTAAAGATGAACAAGCTCATTCTAGCTGCCAATTAAAAATTTAAATAACCATAGCCAAATTCATAGAAATCACGAAAAATTCTTAAGATATAAAATAGCGTCCCCTGTGAGGTGAAAAGAATCTAACTTTATACAAAAAAGATGCATGTCTGTTTGTTAACGGAAAATCTAAGCGATCCATAGCTACGAAATTCGGTACAGTGATACTGCAGTTCAGGTCCCAAGACACTTCGAAGCAATTACTTCAAAATTCAAATTAAGAGTTTTAGTTATTTTATGTTGAAGGGCAATTTTGTACGATGTTCACACAAATTGACTTCTTAGCAGTCGGAAATACTATAGCAGTTTCCATCTGGACACTACTAAAAATATCGAATAACGATCTTTCCGATGTTCATTCCTATGTACGCTTTCCAACGAACTTTTGACCAAATTGGTAAGACATTTCATTCATATTTATTATAATAATTTTTTTCAATTCATCGAACTATAAGCAATTTCACAATTTCATTTTTAAAATTGTTTCTTTGAAAAATTGAAGATTCAAACGATTCTAATTTTTGGCATGAATGTTTAGTGCGCATTCTAATATTTGTTTTTTTAATTATTCTGTTTCTGCATTTTTTTAAATAGGTTTATAAAAGTTGCGATTTTCAATATCGGGGAAAGCGAACGGCAAACAAGTTCCAACTTTCTGATATTACAACTGAGGGTGGGGGGTGGGAGAGGCGTGTCCATTGCTGCAAGTTTCATGAAGATGGGGTAGTTCTCGAAATACACTGGCGGAAAATGAAATCCCAACACCAAGAAGGAGTTGTGCTAGATAAACGAAATTTGGGAGGCGCGTTTTTGCACATGAAAGATGACGCCTATTCAAATTTCGCGCTAGACGAATAAGAGTGAGGTTAGTAGCGCCACTATGGTCATGCAAATCACGGCTGCTTTAAATGCGCGATGTAAACTTCGTGAGCGTTATTTATCTTGCGGATTGGACGTTGTGAGCTAGGTTTGAGTCAAGAATGCCTTTAAGGAGACGAAGAAGGCAGTATCAGCAGCTTAGTGAGTTTGAACGAGGCCGTATAATAGGGCTACGAGAAGGTGGATTTTCTGTCCCCGATATTGCAGAAAGACTTGGCAGGGATGTATCCACTGTGCATGATTGTTGGCAGCAGTGGTCACGGGAAGGGACTGTCTCAAGAAGACCGGGGTCCGGCCGCACACGGCCCACTACTGAAAGGGAAGACCGCCGTATCTGCTGCACGGCTGTAGCGGATCGTACTGCATCTACAGCAGCAATTAAAGTTTCTGTTGGCCCCAGAGTGACACAGCGAACTGTAAGAAATCGATTACTTGAGGGACAACTCCAAGCCAGACGGCCTGTAGCGTTCACACCAATGACTCCGAATCACTGTCATCTGCAACATCAGTGGTATCAAGCTAGAGCTCACTGGAGGGCGGAGTGGAGATCTGTTGTATTCCCCGATGAGAGCCATTTCTGTCTTGGTGCCAGTGATGGCCGTATGTTGGTAAGAAGGAGGCCAGGTGAGCGCTTGGAACAAAGCTGTCTGCGGCGTAGACACACTGGACCTGCACCAGGAGTTATGGTCTGGGGAGCCATTTCCTATGACAGCATATCGTCGTTATCCCAAGCACCTTTACAGCAAATTTGTACATCAGACTGATGATTGAACCGGTTGTGCTGCCATTCATGAGCAGTATTCAAGAGGGTGTTTTCTAACAGGATAACGGTCGTCCTCATACCGCTACTGTCACCCAACCTGCTCTACAGAGTGTCGACGTTGCCTTGGCCTGCGAGATTACCAGATCCTTCTCCCATCGAGCACGTATGGGACATCGTTGCTTTTCGACAATTCGCCGCAAGTTCCGGTGGCATTTTAATCTGAGGATTGCATTCTAAATCCTGAGTAACAGCGGATATTTATTTGTTCTAGTTTACAATAAAACTTTAAAATCGAAGACAACCAAAATATAGGTTTTGCCACTGATGAAGGGCATAATAGTGCCCGAAAGCGCTATGGCCGCGTGACTTTGTACGTCGTAAAAAGGAGATTTTAATAAAATACTTTTAAACCTATTACTTTCCATATATACATAGTATAATGTATAAGAAAAGTATTGTGACAGCGTCGAAATTTCGAATTCGACTTTTCGACGGGAGAACACGTTTCAAGCATCCCTGACCACGAATCGAACATTTTTGAGGTGATGTCAGTGTGAAAGTATGTGTGTGTGTATCGGTGAGATATCTCAAGAATGAATAGAGCGATTTGAATGAAATTTGGTACAAAAATTACAATCCGTGAATACTGGACGCTTATTGTTTTTAAACACAATCGAATGTTCAGAACCTCCCTAAATTTTCGAGTGAAATTTTGAAAAGTCATTAAAAAATCTAAAACATTTAATAAAGTTATGCAAATAGACATTTATGTAATGTTTCCTTAGAAAACGATTGACATAAACTTTAGAACGCTAGCACGAACCGTTCTCGAGATATCGCACATTTTTCAAATAAATTTATCAAAAATCCCCCCAAAAATATTAACTGTTGAGAAACATGTTCACTTTTCATATGTAATATCATGCGATAAATTGGGTGACATTATTCTCATGGATCTAGCTCATTCCATTCATAAGAAAAAATACTTTGAGTAATACTTTTGTATTTGAACGCCAATAGTCATTTATCTGCTGGGTCATTCCATGCTATTTCAACAAAGGGTTGTGCTGCACCATTTATAATATTTTTTATATTTTAGACAAGTATTTATACATGTTTAGAGAGTTCAAAACCAATTTTAGAAAAGAAAAATTTCTTACCGTGTGGCAGAGAGGTCCCTAGATGGCACTTTAAACATGTACATTTTTATGATTACAATCATTTGCGCAAAATGCTATAACTTTCTTCCTAATTGAACAAATTAAAAATTAAAAAAAAAACCTTTCACTCAGAATAAATTGCTGATAATTTTGGTTCACCTTTGTTTCATCATTTGATATGTTTTTGAAAATTTAATGGTAGTCAAAATTTACCATTGAAATTTGCATTTTCTCATTTTCCGAGCCTGTTTTCCACTGGGAAGGGGACAATACACCCAAACCAAATTTATTTTGCAAGTACTATAGTAATAGTACATTTTACCTGAGGGAAGAAAACTGGAGTGTTTTGAACACTTCCAATAATTTTTCACTGGTGAAAATGAGAATTTAAAAAAAAATTCAGATTTTTCAAAAGTTGTATCTCCAGTGGAGTTCACAGTAGAAATCTGAAATTTATATTACTGAGGTTTCTATTAGGTTGGTTGGTGTCGTGTCCCTTACATAATTTATTAAGGAAGAATGTGTGCACTGCTTTTGTTTAGTCAAAGGCCCGGGGCACCCGAAGGTAGAAGTCTGACTTCTGCCCCAATAAGACATCACAACATCCATGCCCGCAGGCGGGACTCGAACCCGCAATCTGGCAGCCGAACCATCAAGAGGAAACTCCTGCCTCTTTGACCGCTTGGCCACCACATTGGCTTCTATTGGGTAGCAACATCATAATAAAATTTGGTCACTTTGTTTTGCATAGTAACAAAAATATTTGAGTTGAAAGTTCACAAAATCTGCAGGTTTTTTTTTTTTTTTTTTTTTTTAATTTAAGGAGGACAATTATAACCTTTTTTTTTTTATAACTAATTAAGCATCAATATATTTTATTTTTTATTTGTTGTAATAAAAACCAAATTAAAGTGTTAAAGACCAAGAAAATATATGAAAAAACATACTACACAATTCATAACTGCTAAAGCAGTTGAGTTCGTGGAATGTCTCAACTTGTACAATCTTGTTTAGTGTAAGAGTGTACAAGTTGAAACAAGATATAACTTGTTTGATCCAGAAAAAACTTGCTGTTACAGACAAGTGTGAGTTCTGCATTTGCATTGTGTGTGAGTTAGTTGGCTTTTGATTAGTATAGTGTGCATGTGTCATAAAGTGAAGGTAAAGATGATGTGTTTTGTTGGAGCTAAAGTTAATGAGGATTGTCATAAGACTACTTATGGGCCAATTTCACTAACACTAAAGGATTTTAGTGGATTTAGAATGAAGAAAAAACTATTTTGGACTTTCAAGAATTTTGTTAAATACAATCACTTATATGGAAAGAGCTGTTCTGATGCCTTTAGATGTCATATAAAAGTTACAACAAAAGGTCTTACTGAAATATCTTTACATGTGGCTCAAAGCCATCCAAACCTAGGATTAGTTCCAGGTAAAATTTTATGCATTTCTTGTTTGAAAAAAATTTATAGTCTTAACAAAGATGAAACAATGATGAGACATTTAGTCCAGTGTATCAGACATTAGATAACATAAATGTTGCATGTGAGGCTCTGGGAGTTTCACCTGTTAAAATTCAGAAGCTTAACATTAAACAAAGACCAAAAGCTTTAAAAAAAAAGGGTAGAAAAAGTTACATCAGCAATGAAAAATAAACTAAGTGCAAGTTTTGATGTAAGTTTGAAAGAGTCTTTCAGAAATAACGAAGCTGATCTGAAAGAAGATGAAAACACCATTCTCTTAAATAAGCTAAAAGAAAAATTTAAAGGAAGTTCGACAGTTTCAGAGAAAGTAAAAATATTAAGTTTAGTGCCTGACTCCTGGTCAGTAGCAAAAACAGTCATGAATTTGGTGCAAGGCAGTACTAGTAAGAAATACACAGGCATTAGTTAAGAGCTATGGCATTCTTCCTAATATAGAACAAAGGAAGTCCAGAAAATTTCCAGTGGAAGTGATTGATAAAGTTGTAGATTTTTATGAAAGTAATGGAAACAGTAGGATGTATCCTGGTGCAAAAGGCTGTGTTTCTATTAGGAATACAGACGGCAAAAAAAAAAAAAAAAAAAAAAAAAAAAAAAAAAAAAAAAAACTCAATTCACAAGACTATCCAATTTACAAGATTTTGAAGAAATAAACATCACCAAAGTTTCAACAAATCTTTCTCTTGAACTTAAAGAAAGGGATTACATTGCATGCATTTATGATTCTCATTGGTGGATTGCACAAGTTATTGAGGTGCAGCAATCTGAGAAAGACATCAATGTCCATTTCTTCCATCCAGTGGGACTATCAACATCATTTCAAAAATCTGAAGCAGATACTGTTTGGATACCGTATAACAATGCCTTACGTGTTCTTACTCCTTCCAAGTTGTCAACTACTACTGGACGAACATGGAATATTGAACCCAGGTTGTGCAATGAGTTTATGGAACTTTTACTATATAAGATAAAAAGAAACAAGCTAAACAACTTTCTAAGTGATATAATTTTTGTTTGTTCAATTGTTTACAACATGTAGGCCTAAACAGCAAGTAACATGCATTTCCTGTAACTATAATGATATTTTTTTTTGTATATACATATAATTTCTGTTTGTTCAATTGTTTACAACATGTAAGCAAGTAACATTTAATGCATTTCTTGCAACTATAATGATAATTTTCTTGTATATATACATAAAAATTACAGTCAAAGTAAATGGAAATACACTGATTTTATTAACAACTTTGAACTCAAATATTTTTGTTACTATGCAAAATAAAGTGATCAAATTTTATTATGGTGTTGCTACCTAATAGAAGCCTCAGTAATATAAATTTCAGATTTTTGCTGTGAGCCCCACTGGAGATACAGCTTTTGAAAAATCAGAATTTTTTGAAAACACCCATTTTCACCAGTGAAAAAATTTTGAAAGTGTTTAAAACACTCCAGTTTTCTCCCCTCAGGTAAAATCTACTGTTACTATAGTACTTGCAAAATAAATTTGGTTTGAGTGTATTGTCCCCTTCCCAGTGAAAAACAGGTTTGGAAAATGAGAAAATGCAAATTTCAATGGTAAATTTTGACTACCATTAAATTTTCAAAAATATATCAAATGATAAACAAAGTTGAACCAAAATTATCAGCACTTTATTCTGAGTAAAAGGTTTTTTCAAATTTTTAATTTGCTCAATTAGGAGGAAAGTTATATAGCATTTTGAAAAAAATGCTTGTAATCACAAAAATGTACATGTTTAAAGTGCCATCTGGGGACTTCTCTGCCACACAAGAAAATTTTATTTTCTAAAAATGGTTTTGAACTCTCTAACCATGTATAAATACATGTGCAAAATATAAAAAATATTAAAAATGGTGCAGCAACCAATTTAAAAAAAAATTGTTGAAATAACATGAAATGACCTTCCTATAAGAATAACTTATTCTCCGTTTATAACGCTTGGCGAGATTTTGGCGACGAATTTAACGGAATGTCGCCAACTTGGCGACTTTTTTAAATCTTGCCAAATTAACGAAAATCTCGCCAAATGGATAAAAATGAAGCTAAATCAATGAAAATGAAGACTTCAATATCTTGGAAAGAATATAAGTATCTACTATAAGAATAACCTTTTTTTTACTGTAAAAGTAGTAAATTCATTGCATTATATAAGGAAAGTCATGTGCTGCCCACAGAGTTTTTTTTTGTCTGTCTTTGATTTTAAAGTTTTAATTAGTTGACGTTTTCCGTACTATTTTATTTATAGTTTATAATAATTCGAGAACGATTCATAACTCTTTGTATATGAAGCTCATATGATAATAACCAGCCTTTTTAATGTTCGCTTCTGATCAAAGAAATGCTACACCACGAGAATCACGCGCATTATCGTTTTATAATGGGGTGTCATGTGCCATTCGAGTTAATGACCTTGGCTATTATAGCCTAATTGTATCCTGTAACAATTTTAAAGAAATTTGATACTAGCTACGTGGCAGTACTGAATTTGCAAGTTCCCATGGTGCTGACGGCCTACAGCAAGTTTTCTTGAAGTCTAAGCAGATATCAACTATTCCATACTGACACGAGCGCATAATAAGCGCGAAACCGGTTCATACACGCTGTTGCCTGCAATGAGAATATATTCTAAACTGAAATGATTGTTTTACAGCATTTGGGTCATTTTGGGACGTTATTTTGGCTCGATTCATTTCAAAGCATTTTTTAAATGTTATGTCTGGTCCGTTCAATAACATGCGGACGTGTTAAAACAGGACCTCCTCAACTGGTGGAGAGGGTGATGATTAAACTGGGGGGAGGCAAAAGAGCTCCGTCAGCAAGTGCTCTTATTTCCCGATGTCCTACATACCGAGGGTCCGAAATCTTCGATAAGCACATCACCTGTCGTCCGTTCTCCACTTCCATGTTTGCTAGTGTAGGCGAGGGAGGCATGAGTGGTGCACCCTCCATAGAATGGCTTTCAACAGTGGACAGGCATGGGCAAAATTAGTAAATCATGGAAATTCTCAAACTTTTTACACAAGGAAAGAAGATGTTTGGCTTTCTGTTTGTTCACTTTGCAATGTGGAATTGGGCAGTGGGGACTTTGCTAAACCGGACAGCAATTAAAAAAGTTTTAGAACCACCCAAGAAACATCCAAGGAGTCTCGTTGGCGTTCATCCGGTAACACCTATCTTCCACTGAATCTGATCACATCTGAATCTTCCACTGAATCTGATCACATCTGAATCTTCCACTGAATCTGATCACATCTGAATCTTCCACTGAATCTGATCACATCTGAATCTTCCACTCCTCTTGCACTCTGAATGCAAGCGCATTTTCTCATATCAAATCCGTTAACAGAAGGATACAAATTATTTTCTATAGAAAGCCGGACATTGTGGGCGGGCAAACACCACTAGAGTTAGAGTGGATACATAGACATATATAGTACGTCTTTTACATCTAGAGTGTCGGGGGAGGGGGGATCTAATTCTTATAGAGATAAATACATCAAAAATTCATAAGGGGGAATTATATATGGAAGGGGGGCACGTGGTAATTGTTTATAGGGAGGGGCACAATTTGAATGGGCGACCCTGTGCAGGATGTATAGTGGAGTGTTATTAAAAAAATAATTAAATAAATAAAAGAACAGTGATAAAAAGGAAGCAAAAGATGAGATTTGAAACTTCAAGACAAGAAGAATACGCGATACAGACGAACTGGGTTAAGAAATATGCGTAAATACTCTGGCATAAGGTTCTTCATAAACTCCACCGTCAACACGGTCTGTTCGTTTGGACATTGAACATGAAAAAGTGAGAACGATGTTTCTATACACATTTTTTTCGTGCCCAGAAATGTAAAAACAAAATTCATGTATTTTCTTCTGGAATCGAAAGGCTGCTGCGCATACCTGCTTGTCTAAAGTCTGCTAAAGCTTTAAAAATCTGATGTGGGCAACATGACTTTCGCTACAGACTCAAATTAATTTTCTCTTTATTTCTTTAATAATTCATTAAATTAAGCTGAATTGAACAAAATAACAAGCATAAAATTACATTGAATTTGCATTTTAAATTCAATTTTTGTTTTCATTTGATAACTGGAACTGGACTTATTTTCAAAGGTGCCGTAGCGAAAATGCGAAAAGACTAAAATATCTCGAGAACGGTTAGTCCTAGTGCAATGGGATTGGCCTTATTCTTTTTATTGTTAAAAATTACACATAAAACAAGCATTTAATTGATACATTTGAGCATGCTAGTCTTTTACTTTAGATTGCGGACCATTTCGCATATATATATATATAATGTGGGCAGCACATGACTTTCCATACAGACTATTTACGTTCTCTTTATTTCTCCAGTAATTCCTTAAATGAGTTTAACTGCACAAAATAACACACATAATCTGAATTTGCACTTTTAATTCAATTTTCGTTCTCATTTGGAATTCATCTCTCAGGGAAAGTATTGGAATCATGCCGAAAATTGCAACTCGAGTTTTCGACGGATCTACACGTTTCAGGACCTCTAGAACACGAAAACAGTATTTTGTGCGCGACGTCTGTGTGTGTGTGTGTCTGTTTGTCTGTGCAATGTATTTATACACTCTAACCAAAAAACTAATGGACTGAATATCACAAAATTTGGTAGGTAAGTCACTTGTATGTGACCCTGGTGCTGATTAGTTTTTAGTACGATTCGGGAAAAAAACAACCCGCCTTTCTTTTGCGAAATGACCCGCAAAAATTGCCTGTATCCACTTTAGCTGAAAAACTGATAGATCAAGTTTCACAAAATTTGATAGATGAGTCACTTGTTGGTTACCCTGGCGCTGATTAGATTTTGGTACGAATCGGAAAGAAGTAACCTGCCTTTTTTAATGCCTTCATCAGTGGCGTTCGCAACTGATGAAAGGCATAATAGAGCCCCAAAGCGTTATGGTCGTGTGATTTTGTACGTCTTTAAAAAAGAGATTTTAATAAAAGACTTTTAAACCTATTTTTTTGGTTGACTTTGATTTTAAAGTATTAATTAGTTTGGTAAAGTATTAATTAGTTAAAGTGTTTCCATACATTTTTATTTTATCATCTATCTTATTTTTATAGCGGTCATTTTGACCTCATAACTACTTTGACCGCTGCCGTCGTTCTAGGATAGATCGTTGATTTGCTCCCTTATTATAAAACCTAGAAAAATTTTCTTCTGTATTTTCAATAACTTTAATAAAATAAGAAAAGTCAATGGGCTAGCAAAAATTTCAATGGGCTGGCATGAGCCGTTTTGGAGTAATCGTTTCTCAAAGTAGTTATGCGGTCAAAATGACCGCTTCCGTCGTTCCAGTGTTAAATCACGAGCACCTTCTGGTATATCTGCTCAAGACCCGGCTTAGTCTAACTGGGGCTCCGGTGCAGACATTCTTCTTGGGGACACCTTCACCTCTCGATATATATGAAATGAACAACAATATTTTTCAAACACATAATTGCAATCTAGAACAAGAAAGATCAATCATGCATAAAGCATTGATTATGAAAATGAAACACTTTCCGACTTCAATGCAATTTTTTTTTTAAACATCTCTAAAATGCGAAAAATTCTTCGGCAATATTTTTAAAATTATCACAATACTACATTAATTTATTATATTTGAAAGCTTAAAATTTCATAGAAAAAAATGAACCTCATTCAAATGACGGCATTGAAATATAAATTGCCTGGTTTAAGCATCTCTAAAATGCGATACATTCCTCGGTAATATTTTTAAAATTATCATAATACTACAATAATTTATTATACTTGAAAACTTCATAGAAAACAAATGAAATTTATTCAAATGACGTCATCAAAATATAACACGCCTGACTCTCTCTATAAAAGCAGCATTTCATTCATAATTTTTTTTCCCATTCATTTCATTCATCACAATACTATAATAATTCATTTTATTTAAAAACTTAAGACCATAGAGGTACAAGTAATTAAACTCTATGCTTAAAACTTTATCGAAAAAATCGTCCTTCTCTGTGTAAAATCAATGAATATTTCATTCATATCAGCTATATTGCAGACTCTATGAGCTAAATAATTTTGCGTTAAAGAAATGCAGCAATTCTTATACAACTCATTCTACTGGGCCAACGGCCGTACCGTGCTGAAAACACCGGTTCTCGTTAGATCACCGAAGTCAGGCAGCATCGGGCGCGGTTAGTACTTGAGTGGGTGACCACCTGGGAACACCGTGTGCTGTTGGCACATTTCGGGCGCGGTAGCCCGGTGGTGTGCGCGCTGGATTTGCACGCTGCCACAACTGCCGCCGTGTTCATGCGGAGTACGATCACGTTAAACATGTGGGTCCGTAAGTCCTTCCAAAAGGTTGGTGGTAGGGGAAGGAGGGTACGGTCCATGTGGATGCCTCCCCTACTGGGTTCCGGTCTAAATTGGGTGGCACTTCCCGGCCGTCCAAGAAGTTACCTTACACCTTTCTGGTAGGTCGGACGGTCTGGGTCTCAACAACAACAACTCATTCTACATCTTTTGGTACTTACATTCTCCATAAGTCCATCGTTTCCATAAGTGCGAACGATCTTCTGTATAACAGTGAACGCCGCAATAATACAAACGCATTCTAAATACTATTATCACGACATGTTGCATGAAATTTCATCACTACTAAAAATTTAATATATTTATCAGGGGGAGGGGTCTTAGTCCCCTGCCTATATATCCCCAAAATGAATCTATCCGCTGGGCAAACCTATTCCGATGGCATACTTTTTGCTTTGTTTTGAGGAAGCTGCCGTTCATTTCTCGATGTTGCAATTGTTTAATTTGAGGCCCCTTCGATGCGGGAGCGCAGTTACCCCACATGCCCCTGCGTTCACTAGGACCTGACATCCGCTAGTTCATTATAAATGTAAGTCGAACGACGTCAATTGAAAAGGAATGAGAGGTATTTAAGATGGTTTAACTGGGCGTAGAACAGAACGCACCCCAACCGGACGGTCCAGTCTAAACCGGACAAGTGAAAATTCCTCCAGATATGCAAAGATTACCCGAAACATGTTGTGCAGACTTGGTAAATACTACTGTAACGATAGATAAAACTTGGTATTACCCTATTTCAGAGAATAGGGGGAAAACAATCACTCACTACAATCCGTTTCTCCATGCATCTGGGACGAACAGTCACGAGTTTATATTTCCAGATTTTCGTAATGTTTCATTCTTTGCCAAGCGATAGAGAGACACGTTTCCAGTTATTAACATCGGCTTGCATTGGAATGAGTGAATAGAAGGAAACATAAACAGAAAGTCTACCCACATCAGAGGGACCCGTCATCTTTTCTATATATTTTCTATTCTCTTTAATTATTTACAATAATATGTATATTCTCTTTTTATTTTCTCTATAATACATAAGATATTGTAAGGGGGTATTGAAAGGGGGGAGGGAGGTAATTTTAATCCAAAATCCGACACTCGAAATTAGATGGATTGACACGTTTAGAGCAATCGGGAATACGAACCAGTGATGATTTTCCATTGATGATTTTGTGTTTGTCTGTAGGCAGGTTATATCTCGAACTAATAGATCACTTCAAATAAAATTGGGTACAATTGTTTCAATCAGTAAACATAAGAGGCTTTCTAAAGTTTTGGAAGATTAACTTGTGAAACAGGCTTAATTTTCGGATAAAAAGGGGAGGGGGGGATTTATTTTTGGGGGAGAAAAAAAAAATCATATTTATTTTTACTTTCTTATACTAGAGAATAGAAATTATTGTTTCCACGAAAATTTTCGATTTCGAGATTTTGATGCCAATATGTTTTAGGAACTCCTGAAAACGTTTTGTCTATTTTTACAGTGATGTCCGTCTGTCTGTCGTTTATTTCTTGTAGGCACAATATCTGCTAAATATTAATGGATTTTTACAAATCTTTTTATTTTGCTTTGTTACCAGAAAATCTAGAATTAAATATATTTTTTTTTAAATTCAAGTAAAAACTTGGTATTTAAAAAATTAAAAACGTGAAAACTTTAAAATTCAAGTGAAAATTTATTCGAATTTTTATATTTTCTTAGCATGGCAGCATAGCACAAAATTTGGCATAATTATGCATAAAAGGGGATATTTATGGCTCAATCATCGTGAAATTTAACAGTTGCAATCATTGTAGTGAAAAATGAAAGATAACATGCTTTAATTTTATCAATTTGGACCAACGATATTGATTTTTCAAAAATTTTCTTGCAAAATTCGCATTAAAAAAAGTTACAAGCTATCCAAAAATAGATTCTGGTACAAAAAAGGCGAGTTGAGTTATAACTCCCGTTAATTTTATTTTAAAGCGAAATGACCTTATTTATAGAAGGCTAACATGTGTCGTAGTCCACAGTGGTCGGAAGTAGCGAACAGTAGTCACTACTTTTTCCAGGAGTTTGTAGTGTAACGCGCTACTTAAAAATAAGTTGTATAGCGAGTAGCGCAATACAATAAATCACTAGTTTGTATTGAGTTTGGACGCTACTTTTAACGTTGCTTCAGTAAACAAACAGGGTGCCATTCTACATATCATGGGATCACCCTTTCTTCATTTGTATGAAATTTAGTGTTCTGCGCAACGACGTACGAAGAATGGCTGCAGGGTTAGGAAGGTCATTGCCTCATGAAGTTGATTTTTTATATGGATATATTCAGATGTGGTATTTCCTAAAAGATCCTGCTTATTTGATTGCAATTTTGAGATGCACATTCAACTAAAAATGATCAAACATGTTTTTAAATAAATAGTTTTTACTTCTATTCTATTTTATACTTTCAATAAATAAAATGGATACACGTGAACTTTAATTAAACTTTAAAGTCAAAGACAACCCAAAATAGGTCCTTTAATAAAACCTCTTTTCCTCGACGTACAAAAATGACACGACCAAAGCGCTTTCGGGCATCACAATGCCCTAAAAAATTTTAATTATTCAGAATACGTATGTTAAATGACTACAAATCCATATCCTCATTTTGTGAAAATTTCTTGTGGCAAAATTCGTCAAAGAAGTTCAATAGTCAAATCAGGATTTCGAGCATTGGTGGGGACGATTTTGTCGATTTCTCGCTATTTACATTTCATATAACGGGCTGCTTTAGGTATGCCCCATACATACATTCAGCAGTTGAAATGTTAAGATCAATTTCATTATTTAAAACAATATTAACAGATATGCGTCAAAGTTTGCAATGTGAGATTAAAAAAAGCATGTAGTTGCGATGTGTAATAGGATTTGGTAATGCTAATAATTACATTCTCCTTATTGTATGAGAAGTTGCATTTCAAAATCTCTGAGATTACTAATGATTAAATTTTTTGACATTTTTAACAATCATAGAAAAACTTATTATTGGAACTATATTTCTTTGTCCGTGCATGTATAAAACACTTTTAGTGCCTATTTTTCTGAGTCTAGTGCTTTTAAGTGTCTATTTCAATCCTTTTTTTGTGTCTTTTTGCCTGCCTATTACGTTAATTTTTAGTGCCTAAACTGGTGGGCTCTAATAATAAACAACATTTTGTTTTTCAGCGCTCTTGGATTTAAAAACAGCTCTAATAATAAACAACACATTGCTTTTCGGCGCTTTTGGATTAAAAAAAAGCTCTAATAATAAAAAATCTGATGTGGGCAACACATGACTTTCCTTATATAATGCAAGGAATTTACCACTTTTACAGTAAAAAAATACGTTTCTCTTATAGTAGATATTAATATTCTTTCCAAGATATTGAATTTTCGACAATTAGTTGTCATATTCATTGATTTAGCGCCATTTTTATCCATTTGGCGAGATTTTAGTTAATTTGGCAACATTTTAAAAAGTCGCCAAGTTGGTGACATTTCGCCCAATTCGTCGCCAAAATCTCGCCAAACGTTATGACACATAAGAACGTCAAAGGTATAGATTCTATATCTTTGAGGTTCTTATGTGTCGTTTTAATCGTTCTGTACTATAGAACGAAGAAAGGGGGGGGGGGGGGGAGATAAGCCTTCCATATCCATAAAATAAAAATTCCAGTAACTCCCAGTCCAACTTAATGACTTGTCCAGTACTCTATTTTTGTACACGGTTTGGCAGAAAGCCATGAACCCCCCCCCCCCCCCCCCCCCCACATCCCACTCTTTGTTCTATTGCTTTGGGGTTGTGCCGTTTTAATCCTTTTTTCTTCTTATTGGGCCTCATTCATTCTTGTTCTGACTTGACTTGTCGGATATTCCTGTTGTGTATTGGCGCACGCCAATCATGTGTGTTACTTGTCGTTTTGGATTGTTCTTCATTTTGCTTTCTGATTGGCGTTCTCTTAATCCCGGTATTTAGGTATATAATCCCCCCCCCCCCCCTCTTCTCCTGCTTCTTCCTTTCGCGTCCATTCCTCTTTTGGACTTTGGGCTTGTTAGTTCTTTTGCTCTGACGAAGGGAATCCTGCATCTCCTCGAAACAGCTGTATGCTGCATTATTGTGTTATTTATGCTTTTATTTACGTTTCTCAAGTTTTTCATATTCTTTCTTATAATATTGTTCCGTCGAATCCTTCGGGGTCGGTGCATTAAAGAACGGTCAGTACAATCATTGTAGAGTGGGTGCCCACATCCTGTAGTTATCATTAATTCTCAACGGAAGGAAGACTGCTGTGTGTTTTCACTGGCCAGTGGCGCGGCAGATAAGAATGCCACATGCTTTTCTCTCTGCTTCGACGCCCCTCGCACAACGTAAGCGGGTATTCCCGGAACTCGAAAAATGCTACGCAAAACGATGACATGCAAATTTAAATTCGGACGTCGGTGAGATTTTTTTTATCCATTTCTCTAGATATGTGTGGTGCTGTGTTTTCGGCTCTACGACGCCATACTCTGCCTCGGACTCGCTCCGCGGAGCTGGCTTGACTGACGTGCGGTTTGCCGGAGCGTGACGCAGTTTCGAAAACGCGCGCCTGACGCAACACACCAGACCCCGTTTTCCAACTCCACTCTCAATCACGTGACCCTTCTCTGTTTCGTCATGCCGTGCCGTACGACCCCATTCCAGACTGCAGGGGAGGACAGATGCGAAAGAGAAAGTATATTTCTATTTCATCGCTTTCCTCTACAATATTATCCCAGGTACCTCCTACAACGGAAAAAAAGACCAGTGGCTTAGGCAAGAAGATTAGGGGCCATACTTTCCCATTCACGGAATAACTACCCTGGGTCTGCATAGGCTAAACGATATTCATCATTATAACCTATTTGATCATCACCCCCCCCCCCTCCCTCTCTTTCTGGGATCTTGACTTATGACTACAGAAAATACTATCTATTCAACACACGAAAGCTTATGAAGCGGGTACAATTTACATACTTCACGAAATGCAAAGATTTCCCTTAAGACCGCCTTAACCACTGCCGGGGGTCCTCAGCAAAAGTGACTTTTTGACCCCCACCCCATCCCCAATAAAACTTTTCATGATAAAAAAAAAGGGGGGGGGGGAGGTACACTGATCACCGAAGATTGGGTTCCCAGAGATTTGCGGTCCTCTGGTCAATATTTAATTCTGGGTAAAAATAGTCGTGGTAACCCCATCTGGAACTGAAATTATATGTTACAATAAATAAATGAAAAAAAGAAATTGAGTTGAAGTGAACAAAACCACCACCAGTTAGTAATTCTGGAGGTGTTTCCCGAGCCACCTACATATTTTAAATAGGTATCCGCTCTTTAATTCTGATGTTCACATCTCAAGTAAATAGGGTGATGAAACCTCCTAGGAAAATGACTGCACATAAGTCCCGTATATGCCATCAGCATGGTATTTAAAAAAGGCTCATGAACCCCACTCTCATTGCAAAACTCTCATATCGATGTAAACAAATCCAACAAACTTCTTCCGCCCCATGTATCATTTCTTGTGTCACAATATGTCACGCTTTCATAACCCAGGCCGTCCTACTCCCTCGAGAGCATGGACGGCCGGGAAAAGGCAACTACTTTCCAGCCCTCAGAAGAGGCAGCCTGGCTCGCCGGATTATCTTTTATCGAAATGTTGAACGTTGCCCATGAAAATACAAATTTCCAAAATCAGGCAATTTAACAGAAATATTAATAAGCATTAACACAATTTAGAACTGTAAACTGTACAAAAAACTGCTCCGAGAAGCATAATGAATATAAAGCAACATATTGAGAATTTCAAAACAGGTGACTAAAATTGGATAACAAATATAGTATGTATATGTAAATAACAGTATAAAATTAAAGGCAACAATATTAAAAATAATCAAGAGATAAAATTATGTAGTTTTTTTTATTATTCATCACATTTTTAAACCAAATTACTTTATTCCCAACAGTGGGTTTTCAATAAGTGGTACTTTCAGTATGAGTGCATTCAAAAATATTATAGCGTTCTACATCCTCTATAGTATTTATTACATAGGCAATATGGGGTGGGGTATTCTTGATTTTTAATCGATGTAAATAGGTCAACGAATGGGCCATACCCAGCGTGAAAGTATATATTACAAATTTGTTTGTAATTTGGAATAAATAAAGAAAACTGGCAGAATATATGATGAATCTCAACAATGAATTTGGCCTATGAACTTTGGCCTATGTCTCATTACAGCCTTCCAGGATGAGTACACTTTCCTTAAAAAAATTTCAAGGACTTTCAAGTACCATGAAATTATTTTTTTTAAGAACATCATTTCTCCCATATTATGAAGTTGTATGTGTTTCTGGGAGGAAAAATCATAGCAAACTAACATTGCTGTTTAATGTTGAAACCGTTGTGGAAATTTTGGGGAAAGAAATATTGTTGTTTAGAAAAATTTCAGCGACAGCGTAACTGCCAGGGAAATTTCCAGAGAAAGCAGAACTTTTCAGAAAAACACAATGCTGTGAATCTGCAGAACACTTTCAACCCTGCCTTTTTCAAGCACTTTCAAGGACTTAAATCAAGAAAATGGGAATTTTTAAGTACTTTCAAGGCCTTGAAAATGTTAATCTAAAATTAAAGTACTTTCCCAATTTTCAAGCACCCGTATGCACCCTGGCCTTCGTACAGTAAGAGCTCAGCCTTCTATATATTTGAAGCTAGCTGCGTGATCCGTGGCCAGTGCAGTTCTCACCTATTCGGTGCGGTTAAAGAGCTTAGAAGTCAAAATAGGTGGGTGAGTCGCATTGGGTGCGTGATTCCATTCTTTCCAAAAGAATCTGACCCGGTCCCACGGCCTTACTTCTTTAGAACATTTTCAGTAGGAAGGAAACTAATGCTTAAAAACACCACGAATAAACTGAATATGATATATTACATATTTTTAATTTCGGCTATTTCTGGAGAGACGTTAAAATGAAAACTATCATAATTCTGAGCACAAAGATGGTGTCGATTTACAGTTTCCACATCTTTGGCCATTTCATTTCAACCCATGCAGGACATAAACTCACGGGCTGGGACGAATTTTGAACTAGTAAATATAGTGGAACTTTGATAATTCGAAAAGCTTGAAAGTCGAACGCATAACCGGACTGCTTTCTCTCTTATCAAAGTCCCACCGAGTTGTGATACGGTCGGGCTGTGTGAAAGTTCTAAATGTCGGTCCGTGTAGACAGACCTCTATTCACCTGCACGTCACTGTGGAAGGAGAAAAGTTCCACCTCTGCGAGAGGAAAGTGTATCCATCCTAGACTGTGTGTGACAAACGGGTCTTGAATCCGACCTTGAATAAGGATAATGATCACAATAATGATACTCGGTGGGATTTATAAATATCCTATAAAATGAAGGGAGGAAAAGACGTAAACAATAAAGCTCGGCACACACCATCGCGCCTTACTGAAAATCGCTTTTCAGTTATAAAATATCTTTTACACTTTCAGTTATAAATTACTTATACATTATCTTTCTTGCTACATCACAGACTAGTTTTACGCAAGGAAATCAGAGTTGCGCATGCTTGCATTTAGAAAGGTTATGAAAATTGAAAGTATTTTAAAACAGAAACTGCTATACGTTGATGTCAACAACAAAATGCTGATCTACACAGCACAACTTACTGTGATTAATTCTGATGCGTTTGAATTGAAACTCAGAATGGGCTAAAGCATATTTTCTTCAAAATGGAGTCAGTTTCATAGGAATTACGGGGTCTATGATATCTTAAACTGTGTGGTAGACATAATTCGGCAAATTGTCTAGTTCTGACCTAGGCAAAACCTGGGCAAAGCGTTAACCTGGGCATTGCTGTAAACCAGCGAACCGCCAAGATTTGGAGACTTGGGGGGGGAGGCATTTAAACGCCCCCCTCCACACCACCACCACCACCACCGCACACACACACACCACCGAAAAAATTCATTCATTAATATTCACGTTCAAACTTTATATTAAAATGTCACTGCTAATTAATATGAAGCACAATAAATGAAATGATTCCAATACAGTTTAGTAACAAAATGTTTTTCTTACAAACGGACATTACCCGCTGTCTGCACGAAAGCATACCTGCCAACCTGGGAAAATTGGAATGTGTAAAATTTTGCGTGAATGACATTTATAATGATTTTTTTTTAATTACAAGCGCAAACGACATTTCTAATGAATTTAACTATGTACAAGTACCTGCATTAAAAAAATACTGCATTAAATATCAGGCATAGTACTGGTAGAATATTAAAATTCAAGACACCAATTTTATAAAATTTCAGGACAATAAATTATAAAACAAAAAATATATAAAGGTTTTATCCGGTGAAAATTACTTTATAATGAAAACAAATATTTATGTTTGGTAAAACACAGGTTTTCACTAAAGAGAGTAACAAATATTGATCTTTAATAATAAAAAAAAAAATTATATATAGCACTGAATTATATTCCTGCCAAAATGGTTTCCTTTTTATTTGCCTAAATCATTGCTTTAATACCACTTTTTGGAAAATATCCTTTCACAGGGTTCACACCCATTTTTCAAAATAGAAAAATTTGTATTATGCAAATGTAATTAAAAAATTAACCTTAATTATAATATGAAAATAAGCTAGTTTAGTCGATCTAATATGCAATATTTAAATGATGGAGATGGATGGGAAAAAATACTGACGGCAATTCACGCGAAGTAACTAAATTGCGCAATCGCACTGTTTATATGAAAATAATTAAGAAATTAACCGTAATAATTAATCAGAATATGAAAATAAGCTAGTTTAGTCGATCTAATATGGAACATTTAAATGATGGAGATGGATGGGGAAAGATACTAACGTACTCTCGGCAATTCACGCGAAGTAACTGAATTGCGCAATCGCACTGTTTATGCGAAAATAATTAAGAAATTAACCATAATAATTAATTAGAACATGAAAATAAGCTAGTTTAGTCAATCAAATATGCAATATTTAGAAGATTGAGATGGATGGAAAAAGATACTTTTGTACTCTCGGCGATTCATAAGAACAAACTGAATAGCGCAATCACAGTGTTTATGCGAAATTAATGAACAAAATAGCATTTTAGCGATTTATGCTGAATTAGACAACCTTTGAAGAAGTATATTCATTACTTTCATAAAATAAGCGATCGAGATCTTCATTTACATTACACGCGGCCGTAAATCTCCGTTAATTTGATTGGTATTACCCTGCATTTTATTATGGATTTGCTACGATCCCGAGAATGGTAGAAATAAGTGCTAAAACAGCGGAAAATCGGTGTTTCCGAAAAATTATACCATGTCTGGTTAATTGATAAATTTTAAACAAAAAAAGCCGGAGAATTTCGCCGGAGATTGATTTCCTAGTAATGTTAAAAAATTCAAATAAATGCGGAAATGCGTAAAATATAGCAATATATGCGTAAAAGCGTAAAGAGCAGTTAAAATGCGTAAATTTTACTCATAATGCGTAAAAGTTGGCAGGTATGCGAAAGTGGTGTATATAGATTTGTCGCATAATATTGCATTTGTAATACATTTCCAACCTTTCATGGCAGGTGCTATAAGGGCTAAAAGATAAAAGTTCTGAAGCACTTTATACCAATAAGGAAGAACGCGCTTCAATACAATAAATTGGATGCTCATTTCTACCGAATTAATGAATGTCCATGATTGTGGATATTTTATTTAAATGATAAATTTGTAAATAAAACAATAAACTAATAGAAATTTAAATTAATTAATAGAGAAATAATAATTGGGTATCCTATTTGTAGTTTTACAAGATCATATAACAATGATAAATATGCATCTATATATTGCGCTAAATGCAGCTAATAAAAATATTAATTTTGCAATAAAATATTAAAAAAATACAACCCATGAACCACAAAATTGCAAAAATCACATTTAAAAAACGCTGAAAATGCACAAATATTTTAAAATGCGCATGTACATACCAACTTTCAATTAATTTCATTGTATATGTGTACAAAAATGTAATCATATACTCTAAGAACATCATAAAATAAACTGAATAAAATTTGGACACAATGAAAATCGTTTATTATTCTTTTTTTTTAACATTCTAAGGACGCCCTCCCACCTCAAAAAACTTTTCATTTACAGGTATTTATGGTGTGTATGTGCTCCCCCTTAATGAAAAATTAGCTAAAGTGATTGTTTACATATTTAACTAGCTTAATATTAAATAAAAGAAAAGTTAGATAGATAGAGAGACAGAGACTTACTTTTAAATTCCGATGTATATGATATGTAAGATGTAATCCAGTTGATCTTAACGAATTCAAGATTTAAGCAAACTCTAATTTATATTTACCCTAAAAAAAGCAAACTCTAATTAATTTACTTCTAGCAAACTCTAATCTATATTGCCATGCCCTTCATCAGTGGCGTTGGCATTGTAAACTCATGTACGTCGAGGACGATGGTTTTATTAAATGAACTTTTAAACATATGATTGGTTGTCTTTATTAAGACATGAATAGATACTTTGCAAGCACTTTTAATTAGAAACGTAAGGAGACTATTATTTAGGTGGTGTTAAGAGCCGTTCTCGAGGTATGTTAAAGCCTTTTCCACTAGGCCACGATCGTCAAACGAAATAGGGTACTGTATATTGCAACTTTTCAAACTTTTCCAACAAATCAATCCTAAATTTAGTACACTGCTTACTTTAAAACCCAACACAACAGCAAAATTAAATTATTAGACCCTAAGATGAACCAATAATAGAAGGGATCACATCGAATAAGTAAATAAGCTCTTAACCCTCCCAGTCCAACAATAAGTTGGAGATGACTCACGACAAGGATTAAAATTAAACACCCAATTGAGCCCCGGTCGTCCAATTAGTTACTCTAAGTCCTTTGGACGAGTCGGACGGCCTGGGGCTTTCACACCCAATTGAGCGTGCCAAAACCCAACAGCATTATGAACGCCGGAAAGAAGAGGACATCAAACTTCTATACCATGACACATAAAAAAATATGGCAATAAATTTTAATAAACTACTCTTGAAATAAACAATTAATGGTACGGCTATACAGCGATTTCTGATGTTCGTAACTGAATCAGAGTGCGATATTATTTGCTTGCATGCCATTAAGAGAAACCAATAAAGCAATTGTACTCACGCACTTCCAGCGAAGATGTTAATCAGAAAGTTGATTCCTTTTACGCGAGATGGCGTTATGAGAAAAATTTCATTTGAGTAATTGTTTGGCCCACACTATCTAAATAAGTCGATCTGAAAGAAAAACCTTCAGATTATTATTAGTATTCTCATTCTTATCACTTTAAATGTCTGTGTGTTCCTCCGTGTACGGTATCTCTCGAGAAAAATGTGACATTTGAAGCGGTGCAATTGAATTATTTTACTTTAAAATCAAAAACAACCAAAAAATAGGTTTATAAAATCTTTCGAAAAGCACTATGACTGTGTGATTTTATGCGTCGTAAAAAAGGAGATTTTAATGAAGGGCATAATAGTGCCAGAAAGCGCTATGGCCGTGTGATTTTATGCGTCGTAAAAAAAGGAGATTTTAATAAAAGATTTTTTAAACCTGTTTTTTGGCTGTCTTTGATTTTAAAGTATTAATTAGTTGACGTGTTTCCATACTATTTTATAAGAAATATTTTAATCGGTAAACTTAAACGACCTACTGTTAAGAGATTGTTCCGGTAAAAGGCCCTAAAATTTTCGAACATAATTTGTAAATAGTTAGAAATGAGTCCAATATCCAGCTTAGTTTTCAGTGTCTTGTGTCACACGCAACGTAGAACTCTAGAATACTGCTCGTTATGTATATTGTATACAGATAATATTGCTGTACGGTCTAAAATTTAAAATACCTGGTGGTAACGTAAGACAACTGGTATCCAGAGGTTTTCGTTGCAAAAGCGAATCTACTTTAACAAACAGACAGAGCAGTCACTCACTCCATAAAAAGTAGAGGAATGACTGTGCTGCTCTGTTTGTCTTATGCTGCACCTGATGAAGGAAAAGTTTTAAATTTTATGATTATTTAAAGTCAACGTAGTTTGGGCGATTTTACCGTCTTAAATATAATGCGTTTTGCTTTCAGAATTTTTTTTTTTTGGAAATCGGGATTTTGACGGATTAGTCCGTTTTAAGACCCTCTGAACCCATTTCAAATTACATTTGGAACGAGGCCCGTCTGGTGTGTGTGTCTGTGAGATGACGACTGTTCGTTGCAAAACGACTGTTCGTCGTGTTATGAAATGTTGTGTGGACGAATTTAAGTAAATAATGAGAACTAGATAGAATTTTTAATCATTCCCCTGCTTATAGACCACGAAATATTTAAATTTTTCATAGCATTGTTTATGGGGAAACAATGCCGGCATAGTCAATAATGGAATATAATATGTAGAGTAGATTAAAATGGTGTTAAAGTAGCATCATATATTAGCTAAATGATTCCAATGTATCGACATGAGAGACCTAATACCCATTTAAAAAGATAATTTTCTGAAGGAAAAACTTATTTATGTGGGTATGAGTGCAAGTTTTGCATTGGATATTGAAGGAATAAAAATGATATTTCTTGGCAAAATGAAACACAGAACTAAGCAGAACCTAATTTTAATAGAAAACCCAGCATGAACAGTGCAGAAACCGCTGTGGCAAAATGCGAAATAAACCCACTATGCCCTCCTTACTTTATGTGATGTGCAAAGTTTTGAAATTAAAAATGTCAGAAAAGTCAAAATATAATTCTATTGAAAATATAAATGAATTTAAACCTTATGAGCTCGAAATATGAAAAATATTCGGATTGTGTTTCTAATAGATTTATAATCCATTGGTATTCCATATTGTTTGGGTTCACTTGTAGTATCACAATAAGAAAAATATATCTATAGAAATAAAATTGAAAAATTATTTGTTTGTGTGTGTGCGTGTCTCATCATCACGGGAGAACAGCTGCACCGAATTGGATGACATTTTCGGGGTACATTTGGAATAGTCCCATTTAAAATTGAATCCATGTTTCAAGTTTCTAAGACCAGAGGTTATCAAGATATTAATAAACAAGAAAGATCAATCATGCATAAAAAGCATTGATTATGAAACACTTTCCAACTACAATGCAATTTTATTTAAACATCTCTAAAATGCGATACATTCAGCCGTCATATTTTTTAAATTATTACAATACTACAATAATTTATTATATTTGAAAACTTAAAACTTCATCGAAAAAAATAAACTTCATTTAAATGACGTCATAACTCTATGCTTAAAACTTCATCGAAAAAGTCTGCTAAAAAATAGTCTGCTTCTCTATATAAAATCAATGAATGTTACATTCATATCAACTATATTGCAGACTCTAGAGCTAAATAATTTTGCGTTAAAGAAATTCAGCAATTCTTATACAACTCATCTTACAGCTTAATATGTTTACATTCTCCATAAGTGAAAATTAGGCTCCATTGTAGAAATAATCAAAGTTTGATGATCATTTAAACTCAAATATACTGTAAGTCAGTTCTTTGAGAACATAGATGAACAGAAATTAAGCAAAAATAAAGCGGTTTTAAGACTGATATAACACTGAATATAAATTAAAAGGAATCGCGATTTTGACACAAGATGGATGACATTGATAATTTAAACTCAAATATATTGTAATTGCGCTGTTTCAGAATATAGATGCACAGAAATTAGCAAAAATAAAGCGGTTTTAGGACGGATACAACACTAAATATAAATTAAAAAGAACTTTAAAAATCACGATATCTTTTCATATGATATGGGTGTAATTATTATTTTAATTTCTATTTAAAAAACTACCGAATGTATTTTGCTGACATTTTTTTTTATATTTTTTATGGGATAATTTGAATATTTCCTAAAACTTTCGAAGTAATTTGTGAATTTTAAATTCGCTTAAAAACTGTGAAAAATTAGGTTCCATAAGGTTCAATGTATTTCATTTTTTCAACCCGGGTTCAATCCAAAACTAATTCGGTGATATTATGCATTTATATTCCCATAGGTCCCACAGACCGTCTGAACAACATACTAAAATTTCATTTTGATAAAGTCATTTTTACGGCAGTTATCGTGTTAACGGATAGACAGGGAGGCAGAATGAACTAAGTCATAAATACTTTTCAACTATGTTGTAAAATGTTAATAAAAATGATAATGTTGCTAAGCAATGGAATTAAACTCAATGAGTTAATGAAGCAGTAAAACCTTTTCCACTTAAATTACAACTGAATGCATATAAATAAATTTTATCGGAATTTCATATTTGATTGGACTATATCTATTACGGTCTTTGTGTTTAAAAAGATTACGTGGATTATTGATATTTTCAAATTCTACGTCATCTGGTTTATTTTGATGAAAGATTTTTCAAATCCATATACTGTAAAATACGCGTATATCTTCTAATAGTGTAAATTTCTATGATAGTATAAGTAGTACGGGTACATTTTCTAATTCACTAGAATATACGTAGTAAGGGGTATATCTTCTAATACTATTTTAGTGCTTTTCTTTTGGCATATATTGATTGAATTTCATGTTTTCTGTAAATTTGTTACTTTCTTTATATACATAATGTATAAGGAAAGTATTGTGACAGGGTTGAAAATTCGAATTCGAGTTTTCGACGAGAGAGCACGTTTCAAGCATCCCTGATCACGAATCAAACATTATTGAAGTGATGTCTGTGTGTGTGAAAGTATATGTGTTGTGTGTGTCAGTGAGTCTGTGGAGACGATAGCTGATGAACGAATGGACCGATTCGAACGAAATTTGGTACAAAAATCACAATCCATAAACACTGGAAGCCTATTGTTTTTATACGTAATCGAATGTTCAGAACCCCCCTAAACTTTTCGAGTAAAATTTTGAAAAAATCGCCAAAATATCAAAACCGCTAGCAAAGATACGCAAATAGACATTTCTTATATAATTTTTCATTAGAAAACGATTAACATAAATTTTAGAATGCTCTCATGAACCGTTCTCGAGATATTGAACATTTTTCAAATAAGTTATCAAAATGTCATATAAAATAAAAAAAAAATATTTCCTATTGAGAAACATGTTCACTTTTCAAATGTAATATCATGCGATAAATTTGGTGACATCATTCTCGTGGATCTAGCTCGTTCCATTCATGAAAAAATATACTTTGAGTAATACTTTTGTATTTGAACGCCAATAGTCATTTATCTGCTGTAAGAATAAATTATTTCTTCGTCCATAACGCTTGGCGAGATTTTGGCGACGAATCTGGTGGAATGTCGCCAACTTGGCGAATTTTTTAAATGTTGCTAAATTAACGAAAAACTCGCCAAATGGATAAAAATGACTCATTGATGATCACGACATGGAAAATGACGGATCATTGACGAAAATTCAATATCTTGGAAAGAATATAAATTACTACTACAAAAATAATCTATTTTTTTTACTGTAAAAGTAGTAAATTCATTACATTATATAAGGAAAGTCATGTGCTGCCCACATCAGAGTTTTTACAAATAGGACCAGAATATTTTATTCTTCAGATCTACCTCTTAAGATAAATTTGCAGAGCGAGAACAGAGATTCTTAAACGTCTTTTTAGGAGCATTAACTTTAATATGTTAATAGAATGTTTTGAATAATAGGTTCATTTATAATACTACAGGAATTTGCATACGATTGTGAATTTTAAGTGTCTTTATATTGTATATTCCGTACGAAGAACGTGTATACTGCTAGTCTTTTATAAATTTTGAGAATTCAGTGATACAGGTAAATTGGATTGGGTAAATATAACTGCTTTTCGCCGATTTGGGTAAATATAACACTATTTACACCAGTAGCGTAATGGCAATCAATTTTTCCATCCAATAAATACTCCAATGAACACTTCATTCGCTCTGTAAGCTTCAGGCCGTGTTTTCGCATCCTTAATCTCAACCAGGGCCGTTTTTGACCATGGGCAAAAAACAAGGAAATGGAGGAGTCTGGCTGCCCATCTTCTGTGCATCTTTTTTTTTATAATAAAAGTTTTAGGGTGGTCCCTAGAATTTACTTTTGCATAGGGGCCCCCGAAGAGAGTTATGCGCCGGTTTGAACCCAGCTTTCGGTCATCGAAAATCTGTGTTCATTTAGTAACTCATAACTCTTCATCTCATACTCGTAATACATTTTTAGAGCCATTTAAAAATGTTAACAATGTGTCGCGACACGTGAGACACGGGAAAACATTGAATGAATGGACGTATGCATCATTTTCCATTCATACTCTATCCATACAAACGATTCGTCCCCAAATCAAGTTCGAGATCCATTTCAAGTCGGCTTCTTTCTGTCTAAGCAAATCGCCCAGAAACAGCTTAACCTTGGGACCTTTTTTGGAGGTAGAGAATGCTCGAGGTGGCTGTGTTCATTTTAATAGGGCCTTGAACTCATTGCAATGCAATTACAGCGCTGTTAAGGCTGCCGGCCCACTTCGCGAATGTCCGTTACCAAGCTCCTCCGGAAAAAGTGGACTTCGCTTTGAAGGTCTATTGGTTAATGGATTCAGCCGTTTTATTGAATAAAACCAGTGGCGCTCGTTCCCCGACACTTTTCACGGAGATGCAAAATATTTTAGCCCATTAAAATATACTACTTAAAATACTTTCATATTGGAAACTTAAGCATAAGCGACCGTTGATTTGGAGACTTTTTAAATATCATTATTTACAGTAGAACCTGCTTATAACGAGCTTGAGATTCTAGATTGAACGACAAAATTATCACTTTAATGGGCACTACAAAGTTAATTTAAGTGTTTTTTTATTTCGTTCGTTTTAAACGAGAAGAAAAAATTAGGTCACATATATATATATATATAAAGAATTGAGCAAAAATACATCTTGATTTTAGTCACGAAAGCATGTATATAGAAGTAGGAACGATAATATGGATTGACATAGACATTATATACGGTCTGCGTGGGTTGGCGAAAATAATTTAAAGATAAAATCATGGAATTGAAAAAAAGTTAAGAAAAGCACCAGAGATAAGATTAAAAAAATTTAATAATAGGAGTTTTTGATAGAAAATATTTGAAATATTTTGGACGTGTTTACCATACTTATAAATTTTACTGTAAATTCGATTTTTGTTCAGCAAATAAATACAATCGCCAAATGACATCTCCCATCCCCCAAATTAAATTTCAGTCTCATTAAGAAAAATATTATTTTTATGTATTCCTCAAGTTTCAAAGATAATTTGTTGAGATGCAAAAGCTGAATTTTTTTCTATCGCGTTTGCTTATTCCGTATTTCGTTTTCTAATATGGATTGTATGGAGAATTAAATCAATTGCTCAGACCAATGAATTCCCCCGCCTCCAATAGACGCAAACATATTTTTAAAATATAATACAAGAAATTTGCCAGTTCTCATAGAACAGTGTTTCCCAAAGTGCGGGTGGCCGTAGAGTCCCAGAGGTGTCGCGAGGTTAAAAAAGAAGTGTTAAATATATTTAACACCATCTATTGTCTAGTAGAGGAACACTATATTTTTCAACCATTATAAATAGTATAGCTGTGATGCTTGCAAACATTTTTACCATGAAATTTAAAAGAGGGGATAAATTTCGAACAAAAGGGGGGGGGGGGGTGCGTCGTCAAATAGTTTGGAAATCACTGTCATAGAGAGATAGCACATGCGCTTGGCGTTTCGTGTTCCTAGCATAAATACCAGAAAAACAAAATTAATAACACTATTGTCAAGCACATTTGCTAAAAGTTTGTCATTATACAGCGTTGTGGAATGTGGAAGACCCAGGCCGTCCGACTCATCCGAGGATTTGAGTAGCTGGTTGGACGACCGGGAAAGGAAGCTAGCAGGTGCCGACTTCCAAGGACAGCGACCGCTCTGGAGGTTTATTAAAAATCCAGTTTTTTAAAGTTTAAGAATAAATTCGTAAGACAGACAGTTTTACAGACAAGAAATACGGACATAACGAAGACAGGTACTGTAAACAGACACAAATATGGACACGAAACATTCAGGAAAACATCAAGGATAATAATAATGAGACATTGCACAACATGATATAGATGATGAAGTAAATACAAAATGACATGGGAGGTTGATAATAAAAGATGAAAGTGTTTTCAATTTAACAGTAGTGTTATCAGTTATCATATTTACAATTTAATATATACAAGTTTGTACAAACAAAACCAGGAAAAGGGGAACAGCAGAGGAATCTTCATTGATCAGGAAAGTTAAAAGCAGTAAAGCCCGACGAACTTGTCAATTTACTTTATTGGAAATGTCTCTTGCAATGAGGACACAGTTCTTAAGATAAAAAATGGATTGACTGTTGCGGCTGACACTGGAAAACCAAGCCGCTTCATTTCCAGGAGCAGGTTTAGAAAGATGAAATTTCTTAGTTAAGGGGCAAGAGAAAACAAAGTGATCTACGTCGCCAAAAGAGTTGCATAAGCAGTTCGAGGATTTTTTATGTTTAAAATAGTATAAATAATCAAGAAAAGGACCATGACCAGTTAAAAAATAGATTAAGTATTTATTATGAATTTGGGTATTTACGTTAACTTTGGGGAGATAATTTAGAATTCTGGCTGGGTCATGAGTCCTAGGGGAGATATATTCATTAAGATACTTTTGCCAGTTTTGAAGTAAGAGATTTTTGCAAAAATTAGTTAAACGAGAATAGGGGAGAGGAACTGAAAAAGGGAAACCGGAGGAGGATGCTTCTTTAGCGTGGAAGTCCGCGACTTCATTTCCCAGAATGTCAGCATGGGCCTTGACCCAAATAAGATTAAAAAGGTGTTTAGAGCGAGAAGCAGAGTTTTTGATAGAGTTAATGTAGTTAGATTTGTTTTTAATTGATTTAAAGACCAGGATTGATGAAAGGCTATCCGAAAAAATATTTATTTTGGAGAAGTTATCAGTTGCCCAGTCAATGGCAAAGTTAATGGCCGCGATTTCTGCCTGAAAAACTGTGTTCCCATTGTCAAGTTTGAATTTAAAAACTTCTTCTAATTTATCATGATTAAATAAACAAGCAGAAAAGCCAACATTATCATCAAGTTTGGAGCCGTCGGTATAAAAATTTAGATGGGAGAAAGAGGAAGGATTAAGGGGTTTAAGGATGACAATGCGGTTTGAGGGGGAAGAATTAGAGAGAGGACGATTAAAGTCGAAAGAAGAGGGGGAGGGAAGGGAAGGATCAGAGAACGAATTGATACGAAGTTTCCAAAAAAGGAATTTTTTGTGAAGAATATCAATTAAAATGTGAACAGGGGGAATACCGGTAATGGAGAAAAGAGAAATGCTCGAGGTTGTTCTAAATCCGGCAGAGATTTTAAGAAGAAATATCCGTTGTAAAGAAATAAGGTTATTGATTTGAGCCCTAGTGAGAGATCCCCCCCAGATGCCTGACCCGAAAGTAATAATTTTTTCAATAACAGACAGGTACCAGATTTTAAGAAAAGATTTGTTGACCCCCCAGTTGCCCCCCGAAAGTTTCCCAAAAGTAGAAGCAAGCCTAAAGCATTTCTCTTTTAGGTAAAATATATGGGCGCTCCATTTTAAATTATCATCGATGATAAGACCAAGGAATTTAAGGCTTCTACTAAGTTTAATGGGAGAGTTTTGGATTTTGATAGAGGGATTAATTTTCCTTTTTGATCTAGTTTTATTAAAAATGATGCAGTTGGACTTTTCCGCGGAGACCTCAAGTTTAAGAGAGGAAAGGGAGTTTGCAATAGAATTTAATATTGAATTGGTCTTGCGACCAAGAGTAATGATGGAGTTTGAATAGGTAACCACTGCGAGATCATCCGCGAAGGCCTGTAAGTAATATTCATCATTGTTAAGGGAAAGAATTTTATTAAAATAAATATTCCATAGTATGGGGGAAATGACGGAGCCCTGAGGGGCACCTTTAGAAATAAATTTTGAAAAAGTAAAATTGTCCTCTATAAAATTAATTGTTCTTGAGCTGAGATATGAATAAATGAAGGATCTGAAAGTAGAGGGGAGATTAATTGAGTCAAAGGTGAGGGGAAGGATGTTCCAATTCACGTTATCGAAAGCTCCACGGATGTCCACAGTGGTTAAGGAAACATGAGAAGAGGATTTAAATTTATCAATGGTACTGACAAGCTGGTACGTGGCGTCTTCGCAACTGAGGAGCTCCCTAAAGCCATATTGCAGAGGGTGAAGTGAATTTCTAGTCTTCAGCCAGAAGTTCAATTTGTTTATAAATATTTTTTCTAATATTTTCCCAAAAGTTGGGAGAAGGCAAATAGGGCGATAGGATGAACATAAAGCGGGATCCTTACCCGGCTTATTGAAGAAGATGATTTTGGCATTTCTAAGGGGAGCAGGGAAATAACAGAATTTGAAGCAGGAATTAATGAGAGAAGATAAAAAGGAGGGGAAATGTTTAAACAGGGTTTTCCATATATTAAAATCTAAAAGGTCTAAACCGGGAGCTTTATTATTTTTTAGGTTGTTGAAGACCAGAAATAACTCTTCCTCAGAAACCGCCCCCAGCCCTTCGGGAGGCAGAACAGTTGCAGGAAAAGAATTAAAAAAGGGGTCATCCTCGAAGCAGTGATCCAAAAGACGAGAGATTTTAGTATTGTAATTAAGGTTAGGCTCGCCTGGAAAGAGAAGTTGAATATTATTAATTTTATTGAGTTTTTGGAATGCAAATTTGAAGTGGCTGCCAAATTTAGAGTAACAATTAGAACAATAATTTTTCCAGGCGTCATTTTTAGATTTATTAATAAGTAATTTATATTTAGCACGGTTAATTTTAAGTTTAAGTTTAACGGCCGAAATAAGGTCGGGGGCAGCAGAATTCTTCTCTAGCGATTTAACTCTCCTGGCAAGAGCAGTGACAAAATTCCTGAATTTAGCCAGGTCTTTAGTCCACCAGGAAAAACTAGGTTTCCTGATGGATTTCTTTTTTTTAATAGAAGAAAAGGCGCAGGATTGAACAGTGTCTAAAAAGGATTTGACAAAGGAATCAAGGCTGTATGTGTCAATTATATCATTAGCTAGAGATTTAAAACGGGTTATATGGGGTTTAATTTTAAAGATGAATTTGCCAAGGCTATACGCGGTTTTTAAGTGAAAGGAATTATCAACAGGGGTATCGATGTTAATTTTGATTTTAATAAATTTATGATCGCTAGAGGATTCATCCGTTAAAACTTCCCAGGAGTAAATAGAGTCGAAAAAGCCAAAAGATACTAAAGAAAGATCGGGGAAGCCTTTACCTGAATGTGAATCGAATGTTGGACCACATTTGGGGTCATTTAGGACGATAAGGTTGTTAGAAATACAAAAGTCAATGATTTTGAGTCCCCGCTGATCAATGAAGCCATATCCCCACATCTGAGCTCTAGCATTAAAATCTCCCAAGAGCAGGTAATCATAGGAGAGAAAATCAAGTGAGGTAAATTCTTCAATGAGATCTGAGATGTTATCGTGGGGAGGGAAATATATTGAAGCTAATATAAGAGGTTTACGTGAAGGGAGAATAACTTCAATAAAAATGGCCGAAGAAGAGTTAAATTTAATTTTGGCTGTGAGATTAGAATTTAAAATTATAATAGCTGCTTTTTTAGAAAGGGAACAAAATTGGGAAAGGCCGAAAGGAGGTTTTAAAATTTCACCGTTGGAGATGTAGGGTTCTTGAAGGCAGATAAAATCAAAAGAATGGTCTATTGCGTATTGAAGAGTATTGCTATGTGCTGCTAATGAGTGATTGGTGTTAATTTGAAGGCCCTCAAGAACCATAAAAGAAAAAAGAACTGACAGAGCTCAGAGGTGGGGAACAAGTAAGAACCATAATATAATCAAAGAAAAGGGTTACACTTCCTTTTGAAGCTCCTTGATCCTGGCGAGCTCCGCTTGCAAGAGTCTGCATGAGCTTCTATCATGCGCATTATGATAGATGTTCAGTCTACTGTTTTTATTTTTGTGATTCTCTGTATTGCAGTTGACACAAATGGGGGTTTTAGCCCTACACTGACTGAAGACATGATCGGACTTTGTGCAATTGCTACAGTTTCCCGTAGGATAATGACAATAATTTGCCACGTGGCCAAAGGCCTGACATTTAAAGCATTGTTTGAAGCTGATGTACCTCTTTACGTAGAAGGAGTTGAAATCATAGAAGATTTTCTTTTGATCGATAAGTGTGTTGGCAAAAGGAACCTCTAAAGAGAACACCCAGTTGACACTATCACTTCTTGATTTAAAATTTTTCAAGATCCTGATGTCCTCTGGTTTAATTGAAGGGAGAGATAAGCATATAAGAGCTCTGAAGTTCTCCTCGTTAAAGTTTTCTGGAATGTTAAAGATGATGAGGGGAGTTCTACGTGCTTCTTGTGGCTTTATGTTAAATTTTTCAGAAATTGCTGATTTCTGAAATATAGGTAGAATTCTATCTGGATTTTGATCTTGACAAGTTATTTTTATTGTGCCGTTCTGTAGCGTAGAGATGTTCTTGATATTAAGATTTTTTGGGCAGGGAAAAGAGAGTAAGTCTTGCTTAAGTTGTGCATTGTTCTTCATGCGGTCTTTTCCCTGCAGTAAGATGCTTGCAAAGGTTTTATCAACAGGAGGGACAGAAACTGGCTGAGACGGGAAAGGAGTCTTGACCAGTGTTTCCTCCAAGTTTCTCCTGACGGCATGATTGATCAGCTCTGGAAGATTGTCTGTCAGTTTGGAAGAAAACACGTTGAGCTCATTGAAGATAGATTCTTTGAAGCTAGTTAGTTCGGAGGAAAGAGTTTCTTTGTCAATGAAGGAAAGAGTGGAGGGATCTGGTTTGTTGATTGTAGCTGCATTCTGAATTTGGTTTTCGAAGATAGCACAAGACTCTTTAATGCAATTGAATTTGTCCTCTAAATAGTTTTTTTGGACTTGATTTATCCTCGGAATTTTTGAAATGTAGCTTTGAATGCTGTTCGAGTATCTCATGATTTTAAGGAGAAAGGTATTGCAAAAGTCATTGGAACTATCATCTGCAGGTTCGGTGATTACAGAAGGAGAACGGGCAATGGATTCTGAGCGAATTGATTCTGAGCAGTTATCATTTGGAATAGTTGGGGGTGCCGAAGACGAGAACGGAAAGTCACCATCAAAGCGGGTTAAAACAGGCGCACGTTCTTGGTTATAGTGATTAGATAATCCAGAAGGAGGTTGCGAGATATTGGTATGAGATGGAACATCAGCCTTGGAGGAGGAGAACTTAGAGGAGAAAGGGTTGACTCTAGAGGCATATGAAGATTGCGCAAATGAAGAAGGATTCATAGATGTAAAGTTTACCATTTGCACACCGTGTTTGCCAGATGTAGAAGTCGGAGTAGTAAACGGAGAACTGGGTTTAGATTCACAAGAGGTGTTGACTGTAGCTGGAGATAACACAACAGAAGGAAGGGGGGGAAAGTCAGTGAGGGTAAATGTGTCCAAGATAATTTTGCTGTTGTCCTGAGGTTTCAGTTTAGGAGGCGTGATCTTTCGTTTAAACATTGTAAAATAGTTTAATAGTACTTAATAACAAGGTAACTTAATATATACAGTGCATAAAAAACAATTATTAAATATACAATAATGCAGGCAATATTAAATGTATAGTAATACAGCATCAAAAGTAAACGAGAAGTGATAGTAACGACAAGTAGGTTAAAAAGAATCGTAACATGTCGGAAATGAACGTACCACGACGGAAACCAGAGCCTGAAAAGAAGAAGAAATATAAAGGATAAACATAAAAGAACCTGAGGGGAGAATTCTGTACTGAAGCATTAGCAAGGGAACGCGCCAAGAAGGAAACCGGAGCCCAAAAGACTGTGAAAACTCAGACATGAACGTACCACAACGGAAACTGGAGCCCAAAAAAAAAGACAAAACAAAAAGGGCAAGCAAAAAGAAACCAGGGAGGAGAATTTTATGAAACAATACATGTTAAAGGAACGCGCCACGTATAAAATCATAGCCCAAACGATATACAGGTTGCAAAGAATTTATACAAAATGGCACCAGGGAGGAGAACATAAGCAGAATGAGAAAGACAAATAAATTAAAAGCGCGGGAAAGCAAGTTCAACAAGAGACAAGGGGCAGGTCCAAAATGAAAAAAGGGGGGGAACGCAGATCCAAAATCAAAAGTAAAGGGGAACAAACATTGTAAAAAGCCAATTTACATATATAAACACAGGGTTTAGATTCAAAATGAGTATCAATTAACAAAGAAAACATGTTATTTATCATAGTAGTACAATTTAAAATCAGAATTGAATAAGAATTAACAGTTTTTTACAGATGTACAAAGGGTCAAGTTGACGCCTTTGAGAGAATCCCAATACAATGGCTTATCACAGAACACGAGTAGAATGTTTTAAAAACATATTTGAACTTTTTTCACCAGAAAATGAACGTAAAACAATATCTAAGGTATCATTGTAGAGCTAGGAAGGAGATACACAATAATATAGCAAACACGATTAAAGACGAAGCAGAATCACGCAACTACGGCACAAAGAAGAGAGACCGCAAAAAACATGCGTATTTACTCGCGGTAACCGACCCCGTGTCCATTATTCAGCGTTGTTTGTCCATTATACAGCGTTGTGAATCTTTTTTAATGCATACTGTAGTACTGATATGGATACTTTTATTATGCCATTTAAAAAATATTTATTTTGATGTGCTTAACATGCTGACAGTCTAGTCTGTTTTATGCTACTGGTTACTATAATCGGATTTTATGCGTCGTTTTCACTTAAGTAAATAAATAAAATGTCAGAACATGAAGAAGCTGTGGCGATTGGGCGTCGCGGAGCCTGTACCCGAATTATAAGAACAGAGTAGGAGCTAGCTTTTGCTCAGTGATTATAATGTCGGTCTTGTAACCAAAGGGTCCCTGGTTCGAGGCCCGGCGACGCCCAATCGCCACAAAGCAATTTGATAAAGTTACCCTGAAACACTATGATTTTTGATTTAGACAGCAGCATAAAAAATCTGATGTGGGCAACACATGACTTTCCTTACATAATGCAATGAATTTACTACTTATACAATTTAAAAAAAAAATATTATTCTTATAATAGATACTTATATTCTTTCCAAGATGTCAAATTTTCTTCAATTAGTCGTCATTTTCATTGATTTAGCGACATTTTTATCTATTTGGCGAGATTTTCGTTAATTTGGCAACATTTAAAAAGTCACCAAGTTGGCGACATTCCGCCAAATTTGTCGCCAAAATCTCACCAAGCGTAGTGGATGGAGAAATAAGATATTTTTATACCAGATAAATGACTATTGGCGTTCAAATACAAAAGTATTACTCAAAGTATCTTTTCTCATGAATGGAACGCGCTATATCCACGAGAATGATGTCATTTATCGCAGGGTATCACATATGAAAAGTGAACATGTTTCTCAACAGTTAATATATTTTTTTAATTTATGGGATTTTTTGATAAATTTATTTGAAAAATGCGCAATATCTCGAGAACGAATCTTGCTAGCGTTCTAAAGTTTATGTCAATCGTTTTCTAAGGAAAAATTACATAAGCAATGTCTATTTGCGTAACTTTATTAAAGGTTTTGATTTCTTGATGATTTTTTCAAAATTTCACTCGGAAATTTAGGGGGGTTCTGAACATTCGGTTGCGTTTAAAAACAATAGGCTTCCAGTATTTACGGATTGTGATTTATACCAAATTTCATTCGAATCGCCCCATTCGTTCGTGAGATATCGTCTCCACAGGCTCACTGACACACCCACACACACACATCACCTCAAAAATGTTTGATTCGTGGTCAGGGATGCTTGAAACGTGCTCTCCCGTCGAAAACTCGAATTCGAATTTTCGACCCCGTCACAATACTTTCCTTATACATTATGTATATAAGGAAAGTAATAACAACCGCCAAATCTTATTAACAATCGTAAAATATGTTTTGTTTTCTATTTTAAATAAATTGTTACAGACAGAGCGGTCCCAGCGCTGATTCGGGACACTGCCAAATCTATATTTTCAAATTTGTAAGCCAAACAAATTTCGGCTGTCGGGCACGAAAAAATCACCCACACCACCGAGAGAATGCGGAAGCTTTTCGAAGGTCACGGGAGTGATCTTTTTGCTATTCCCCTCCGCATCGAAAGGGACGGCAACTGGATCCGAGGGCGATTGACCCCGAACTTCCCCGCCATTGCCACACCGTAGATATCTTATATAATTTAGAATACTTACGAGCTCTTTAATCTATCTATGTGCCACACAGACCTACTAATCCAATAGGTATCTTGTATATTGAAAGGTTTGTTAATTCAGGAATGCTTGGAGGACAGGACTTGATGAGCCAACAAGCAAACTAAACACCTGTTTTGGGCTGGGGCTTTTAAATTTTACGATACGCAGACCACGTTAGAATTTTTAAATACTTCGAGTGCCATAACAAATAAATAACACCTAAATCGTATTTAGAGAAAAAAAAAAAGTTCAAAAATTAATAATTGGACGATAAAATAAATTCAAAATTTTGTTAAGAAAAGGTGAAAAATGAGTGAGATTATTTTCAAAAGTTTCTAAACATTTACGCCATAATATATAATGCAAAATCTGTATTAAAAATATGGTATGGTTCAAATATTGCCATTTTCATTTTATATTTTATTAAAATTAAAAAAAATACAAGATGGGATTCATTTAGTCAATTATAAAAAGAAAATGACGTTTTCTTGATAATTCCATTATGGTAGCGTAGCGAGAATGCGAAATCATTAACTTGGCAGTGTCAGAGTTTTAGCCTGGAGCCAATGCGTTGAGCTCATAGCGTTGAGCTAAAGTCGTCTCCAGCTCAAAGCATATGAGTGTTAGTAAGACGCGCTAAACATAAAAAAAAAAAAAAAAATAGATTTCTCATTAAGTAACTCAAACAATAAAATAATTATAAAAATATGTATAATTTATTGTTTAAAAGACTGTTTCTTCATAATGAGTGTGTGTGTGTGAGTGCTTTTCATATTTTGGTACACTTAATGTAAATTCTAAAGTATTTTTAAAACAGATAAACTTTTCGTTGCATCGAATTTTAAGAAAACACTTAATTTGTGTTATTCCCACAGTCATAAGTTGGATAGAATTTTGACATTGGGCCGGATAGAAAATCATATTGCCACCGAAGACCGGAATGAGCTTATAAATCATTTGGAGAAAAATCATCTTTCAATGAGTCGAAGAATTTTTTTTTTCTCCAAATTTTTAATGAAGCGTACCTTTTGTTAAGAATGCTGTTTATTTAAAGAGCACATCGGCATTTACTAGCTAGTAAAAATGCATTCATATCGTGCTAGATCAGGGTTTTTTTTTTTTATTTATTTTATGTTTCTGCATTTTCACACAAATCAGTTCCTTATAGCGACCAAAATTTATATTACAGAGTTTCCATCTTGACACCATCGAAAAAATCGGAGAACGTTCTTTCTAACGATGTTTGAATCGAATCCGTAGAACAATTTGTTCATATTTATTTTTTTAACCCATGCAAATTTGCATATTTTAGGTTATATGGAATTTTTAGGTTATGTTACGGGATCGGAGGCATTTTAAAGGTAGGTAGGGAGGGGGAGAATAATTGGGGATTGGGTCGTATCATGCATATGTCTTTTTATCGCGTTTTCATGAGTTTAAAATAGGTTTCGGTGTTCGTCGGGGTAAGGATGTAATTTTTGAGTTTGTGTGGGGCTGTACCACACCCGTTGCTTCGGTGCACATATGTATGCAATGTATGATAGTATGCAATTTTCATTGTTATTTAAGTAAAATTTATTTATTTTGCTATTTTTTTTTAGATTAAAAAATTCAATTTATCTCTGCTTTAACTCTCAGGCAATACCGGGTACACTTTCTAGTAGAGTACATAAAGGAGTTGGTTATAATCCTTAATGTCGTAAAAAATAAAATAAATTTATTATGGTAAAGTAGGAACTACAGTTTGCGAATTGTAAAATCGAATAATCATATCAAAATTACTAAATTTTGGCGAATGCTGACGTGTATATTGTAGGCATCGTTAACCAATATTTATGAACAATGATAAAATACTCTGTCATAATAATATAAAAAAAGTAAATGTATAATAAGTGTGAAAGATTCATTAGTTTTACATTTTTTGTTTTTCTAGCCAATTTCTAAAAATTAAAAAAAAAATTGCTATTTTTTTTTTTAAACAAGAGAGCTAGCTGCTCTGAGTTATTTTAATCTACATATAAATATTTATAACCTTTTACCTCACTATTCTACTTGCCATTATACTTTTCACGATGTTAATTAAAACTAATTTTGTATCTTCATTTATAAGTTGTATTGATATTTGTTTGTCTACCATCCTAGAAGTCAAACTTTTTGTAAATTTAGATAATAAAAAACAGTTCTATATATATATATATATATATATATATATATATATATATAGTTTTAGATTTAAAATGCAATTTAGACAGTTGTTAAGTAATATTTTGGCAATAAAAGAACACACTCATTTATTTATTAGTCAATTGGAAGACTAACAAATGTTTTGTACAAAAAAATTTCATGAAAAACTTAATTGCATCATAAAGGTAACACGTTAGCCTATCTGTCAAGCTTATATCAAATAATAACTAAGTTATAGAATATAAAAATATTAGTATATCTACCGTCTCATACTAGAATATACAAAAAGTATTACTTTTTCGAAAATTTTCGAATTCAGATTTAAAAGAGCACATTTTAGGACCGCCTGCATCCATGTCGGACACTTGGAAAGAGGTCTATCTCTTTTCCTCAACAAATAATTTTTTTCTTCCCTCAACACATGCGTACACACGATAATTCACGAACAAATACTTTTTTTCTGTCGCTTTAAAATTTTATGTATAGATGTATAATATGAAAACTAGAATTAGATAGAATGTTTAGTCATTTTAAAGATTAGAACTCGAATGGGAAAGCAAGAATAATTCCAGGGGTAGTATAAAATGGGGAAATTGATAATTTGAACAACAAAGAATGTTAACGATATAAAAAATAGATTTTATAAACACAGATAAGACAAATGCCATCGTTGTCTATGAGCTGTTGCTAATTTGAAAAAAGAAATTTTTAAGGAATGTTTAAAAACATTTAAAAGATTAACTTGGGTAAAAACTTTGAATTACATTTTTTTTTTCTGTATTTTGCTAATGATTGCAAAACAAATAGAATTAAACATTATGGCATATGAACGATATGAGAAAGTCGAGTGGAGGCAGTGACAGTTTGCTGGAAAAATATTACAGTCCAGATATTTTTACAGCAAAGCGATTGCATGACGAGAAGATCTTACTCTCCCCCCCCCCCCCCCCCACACACACACATTTTTCTCAAGGTCATTCTATTATTCGACAAAACTTTTGCTAGGTATAAAAGTTCATTATTTTAAAAAGAACGAATTACTCGTCGTATGGGCAATCTGAGGGGGTATATTTTATCAAACCATTTAACATGAAGGGTAACATGCCTTTTTTTGTGTGTGTGTGTGTGGCAGGTTTTAAATCACATTACTATAAATTACAAAATTATGCTTAAATCAATTGAGTATCGATTTTTAAATTACAGCTTTTTATGATAGAAGGGTCATGATTGTTACTTTGTTAAAAAATAAAGTAACAATCATAACCCTTCTAATATGGGGGGAGGGGGGGAATTCAGTATTTTAAAAATGAGTTGAACATGTTCCATCTTTTGGAAGTTAAATATTGGAGAGTTGACATTTAATATTGAGCAATATATATTTTTACACTATGAAAAAGTCTAAAACTGCAGTCAAATAAATAGACAATAAGCAGCAAAATTTATTAAGTAAAATGTTCAATACTTGTTAGTCTATTAGATTCTAAACACAGTAGAAAAAATAGTCAATTATAAATTTAAATTTTCTACAGTCCTGATAAAAGATAAACTAATACATAACACTTTCACACACTTTTATATTTTATATTCTAGAGAAATTGGTACAAAGATATATATATTTAGAATATTTTTTAAAAATAAATATAATTTTTATTATATAGATTTGCGTACTAGGTCCAAAGAGTGACAAGAGAATTTTGGTGATTTTAAAAAGTTAAGACCAGGTTTAAACACATGCTATGTCAAAAAGTAGTTCTTAACCTTTTAATTATATACTACTCCTGGATTTAAAAAATATATTCAACATCAAATATATACTATGATGAGAGCACACAGCTTAATAGTCAGTCTTTTAAAAAAGACTTATCAAGTTTTCTCAATTGCAGAACCATTTAAATCACTAAAGTGCACTATTTACTTTATTATTTTAAAATTTTCAAAACATCCAAGTTTGTTTGCTCGGGTTTATGCATTTGGTTACAAATTAAAAATTACTATTGTTCAGTAGCTAAGCTATTCAATATTTCCTACATTAAACTCATTTCTAATAGTTCTGTTACAATACGAACCCAGAGTGTATATATATATATATAAATATTCTTCTCATTTTACATTTTATATTCAAGCAATACAAATAGATACATCTATTGGATTATGTTATTGATTTCTTGTACAACGCTCAAATGTGGTGAAGTTTTTGAACACATTAACACACGTCATGCCAAAAACTGTTTTTGACGAATAATTGCCAACCGTGGCTATAATCAATTTAACCGGATCTATGATCTAGAAATGTGTTTCAGGCTGCTAGAAATACATGCTTAACATTGAATTGGTTACCACTATTTATGAATCTATTTTTAATAAATAAAAGTACATGTGGAACGATTTTGAATGTTCTTGAACTCATTTGCAGCCAAACAATTCTTAAAATTACTTTTTCTAATCCATTTTTCGAAGCTATGACAATGCAATAGATTAAGGATTAAGTTTTGTTGAGTTTTAATCCTGTTTACCCTGTTCCTCACTTGTATGACAACTTGTACGTTTCATAGTGCGTGCCATTATTCTTTAACTCTATTTTACACACATATGCAAATACTTCATACTTTAGCACCCAAAACGAAGAATTCTGGAGTTCAGCCTATGAAATTCTCCAATTATTTTCATATTTTGTCTAAAAGAAAAGAAGAATTTTCTTCCATTTTGAGCAGACTTCCAAGTGGAAAATTTCTGCTAACTGTAAATGGGAAATTCTGCTATAAATTAACAAGAAAGATCAATCATGCTTAAAGCATTGATTATGAAACACTTTCCAACTTCAATGCAATTTTATTTAAACATCTCTAAAATGCGATACATTTAGCGCTGATATAGTTTAAATTATCATAGTACTACAGTAACTTATTATATTTGAAAACTTAAAACGTCATCGAAAAAAATGTACTTTATTCAAATGACGTCATCAAAATATAAATCGTCTGGCTTTCTCTGTAAAAGCAATGAATATTTCATTCATATCACTTTTATTCCAGACCCCAGAGTTAAATAATTTTGCGTAAAGAAAAAAAAATCAGTAATTCTTATACAACTAATCTTACAATCATCTGTTTACAATTTGCATCTATTAAAATTAGGCTTTGTTGCAGAAATAATCAAAGTTTGATGATCATTTAAACTCAAAAATATTGTAATTGCATTGGCACAGAATATAGATGCACAGAAAATACACAAAAATAAAAAGGTTTTGGGACGGATGCAACACTAAATATAATTTTAAAAGAACTTTTAAAATGACGATTTTTACACTGGGAAATAAAACATTTTTATTTAAAAAACTGTCAAACATATTTTGCTGAAATTTTTTTATATATTTTATGGGATAATTTGAATATTTTCTAAAATTTTCGAAGCAATTTGTGAATTTTAAATTCGCTTAAAAAATGTTTGAAAAATGAGGTCCCATAGGGTTCAATGTATTTCACTTTCTCAACCCGGGTTCAATCCAAAACAAATTGGGTGATATTATTCATTTACATCCCCATATGTCACACAGACCGTCTCAACAACATACAGTAAAACTTCGATTAACCGTCACTCGTTTAACCGTCTATCTCTGTTATCCGTCATGGTATTACGATATTACCGATTATCCGTCATGGTATTACGCGCGCGCGATATTACCGATTATCCGTCATGGTATGACGATATTATATTTATGGTATTGCGATAAATTTCTGTACATTACTACTCTTATATTGAACTTTATATTGATCGTTTTGTAAAATAAATACAATATGTATGCATTATTTACTTTTAAAGGATTTTATTTTCATTTTCGTCCCAAGCCCGCAGTGAAATCACATTACTGTACATATGTATTAAGAGATTTCTGTTATCCGTCTATTCGGTTATCCGTCACAACCCTAGTCCCGACGGTGACGGTTAATCGAAGTTTTACTGTACTAGAATTTCATTTTGATTATGTCATTTTTACGGCAGTTATCGTGCGAACGGACAGACAGACAGAACGAATTAAGTCCAACATAGTTGAAAAGTGATAAAAACGGGTTGTGCGAACGAAACTCAAGCTAGAGGCAACCCTAATTTCAAGGTTAAATCAAATGTCCGTTCTTAGGATTGATCCGAGTTGGCAACTCAAGCTCGCTACCTAATCAGTAGGCTCAGGCTGTATCCAAGTGTTTATTCTAATTCCGCACTCGCCATTTCGAGAAGGGGTATGGAGGGAGGAAGAAAGGGGTGTTCAACCGGTTCTTACCTCACGTGCGAAGTTACAGACCGTCACGTTTCGAGCAGGAAGAAAATGGAAGTTGACCTTGAGAAAAAGGTGCCTTCCACTTGCACCGCTTCTGGTTGCCGCACCGAAAAAAGAATTATCTATGCATCTAAACATTACAAAGTAAGCCCACATTTATTGGCCCGTGCACAGATCTGATGCAGTTTGAACCGAACGCATGCTATATTGAAAGTAGGAATTGGGAAGTGTTTCCAACACGACTAAGTTTGTTTTTTCACTTTTAATTAAAACAGGAATTTAGCCGTTGGAAAATGTGCATAGCTTAAGAAAGGGAAAATCGAACATTCTACATGAAACCAGACGAGATACAATTTTGAGGGGCATTTTTTTTCTCTCTCTTTTTCATGTGCTTCCACCCAACTTGCGCCAGAAAAACTTCCCAGTACCTCTCAGACTTAGATATCTCTATACACTCGTGTCTAAAAGTTAAACATAATTCGTAAAATGCGAAAAATTCGGAGTTAATATGGATACAATGGCTCACAATCAGTGGTGGAGAATCGTGGAACGAGGTAAATCATTGTGCATATGCAAAACAGTTCAATCGACGTACACATGCGCAAAGCACCGGCGCACGTTGGAACGAGTATGAAACGGCCTCGAGCGGCATAGCCAGTTGAGGCAGAATTTCGCAATTGCTGTGGTACGGAGCATTGTTAACAATCAAAAAGGACGAAAGATGTCACAAAGATGCCAACTGGACATGTTTTTGAAGGGACGAATTATTGGAATGCTGGAATCCGGTCGATCCCAAACCGAAACGTCTCGATATCTGAACGTGCCTCAGTGTGTGATCTCCAGGCTGTGGCAGAGGTTCCAAACCACTGGAGATGTTACCCGACGACCAGTAAAAGGTCGGCCAAGGGTAACAACCGGTCGGCAAGACCCAGATTTGGTGATAACTGCGCGACGTAAGAGGAACCGTTCTGCCAAACAACTGGGTTCAGCCCTGACAGCCGCCACAGGAGTCACTGTTTCGGGACAAACTGTTTACTAGAGACTCAGACACGTTGGTCTCTATGCCAGACGACCAGCAGTTTGCATCCCCCTAACGTCTGCACAGAAACGCGCGCGTTTACAGTGAGTTTGGAACATCGGCAGTGAAGTAGCCAACAGTGGGGTTCAGTGACGAATCCAGGTTTAGCCTGCAAACTGATTCTCATCATACCACGACCTGGAGAGAACGTGGAACTTGTTTTCATCCGGGAAACACCACGGAAAGACATCGTTTTCCGTTTGGGGGAGTCATGGTCTGGGCAGGCATCATGATGGACGGCCGCACAGACCTCCACATCTTTGACACGGGGTCGGTTACCGGTCAAAGATACAGTGACGAAGTCCTTGAGCCTACCGTTCGATTGTTTCGAGGTGTTGTTGGTCCGGATATTATATTCATGGATTATAACGCGCCTCCTGACCGTGCGGTGCGGCCTTGGTCGACGACTTCATTCAAACTTAAGATATCCAGCACATGCAGTGGCCTGCCAATTCTCCTGATCTGAATCCAATAGAGCATGTGTGAGATAAGCTCGGGAGACATTTTGCACCCCTCCGCTACCCACCAAGCTTCGTTCCGGGATTGAAAACTGCTTTCTGCGAGGCTTGGAACTCTTTGAGCACACAACTCATCCAAACCCTCATCGAAAGTATGGGAAATCGTTGTGCAGCATGCGTGGCTACCCGAGTTTCCTACACACAGTATTAAACTGCAGCATCACATTGTTTTAATCATTCTGTTTCACTGAGGTTGACACTCGTATTGTGATCCTTTCCTTTCCAACCCTTTCCTTTGGATAATAAAAGTCGTTATTATCCTTGTTTTCTTCTTCTATAATCCTATTACATCCCGCGTTTCCTTCCATTCCGATGTAGATTTCCTGAAATTTTCACATAAACAGCAACTATGCTTAACTTTTGGACATGAGTGTATACTGGACTATCGGGTTTAGAAGGTAATTTACCAAAATCCTGAATAGTCACCCTCTCTATAACCTGGACACCACATTAAGTTGGAAAAGTAATCATGAGTGTTCCCATTACAGAGGTTTCACTGTATGCCTAAAAATAATTGTTCTGAGATCGAAAATTCGAATTAAGCAAAAGAAAAAAATAGCTTTAGTAAAAGTTAGGTGTTCTTTTATATAGAGTTAATAGTTAATACAAGTTCACTGGTTACGTTATTTTTTACATATGAAAAATAAACTGCTCATAAAAACTTGGGGATATTGCAAAACAACGGAAAGAAATTATCTAAAAAGTAAAGAATGACGCTGATATATACTCAGTAATATGTTCAAAAATCTTTTAAAAATTTCAATTTTCATAAAAAATTATTTTTTTTATGTTGGCAACAAGTCTGACACCAATGAATTGACCGGCCGTCCAAATGGTTGCTCAAGGCTTCGGATGAGTCGGAAGGTCTGGGTCTTCAACATCAATGAATTGAGAGCATTTGGCTGATATTTTTTAAGAATATATACATATTTTTTTAATACCCTTTTCATTTATAGCGCAGTTCAAATTATTACCAATTTCACGAATAAACTATATTAATTGAAAAATAAACATCCGTTAGTCGTACTCTACCGCAGATGTGGAACTCATTTGAAAGTGAGGTTGTGCTTCTTGCTTGTTCTGAATAAGAAAGCTGATTTTTGCCTTCGAAACATGTTGATCCCAAATTGTTATTGTATGCTACATAATACAAAGATTTTTTTTTATTAATTTAGTTTTTATAACAGAAAATGTTTAGCGTATTTTGATATTAATTTACAGCATATTAGGTTGAAAAAGGTATCGTATGGTTTCTACAGCAATAAAGAACCTTATTCGTCACAATAAATGAGACAGAACTCCAGTATTTTTTTTTTAATTATCGCTGTTTCTTACAGGAAATAATGCTATAAAAATATTAGATACCGGAGTCACTGGAGTTTCGGAGCTCTAGTCATAGGAATTACTAAAAATTCCATCCGGTTCTGCTCTATTATATAACAAAGCTACACAGAATTACATGTTGGTACGTGAATTTATTGAGTTATCATATCTACGAGATACATACAGATGAACTTCTAAGTGTACGCAATGAATGTGTTCAAGAGATCTAAGAATGTGCAATTCCACCAAAATATTAAATGCGAAAATTACTGAGAAAAATATTTCCTCTATAAACTAGTAAGAGAAGGTAAACACCATAAACACTGGTGGCACAAATCCCCCCCCCCCCCTCATCAGATCAAGCTAAATATGATATAAAATGAAATATTGACAAATTACGCGACCTTTTCCACTGTTTTCGCCAACATGCGCCCTATCGCAATACCGGTGAGGTATGCGCGTGATAATGCCAATTCTTCAAAACAAAACAATGAAAGTAGGGAAGGAAAGAGGCCAAGTGATCCACTTTTATTTTTTATATTTCTCTCTCCCTGCGTCGAGAGTGAGTGCGATTTAAAAAGGGAAAGTGTGCCACTGAGAGCGAGAGTGTAGCAGTGACCCAGTAAGCTGCACAACCACTCTCTCTTTTGGCTTCATTTCGCCAGCCCCCCCACCTCGGAATTTCAAAATTTCAATGATGCCATTCGTTTGTACTACGTTTGTACCGGATTGTACCGTCAAAATTTTCGTTTGTACCACTTCCGGAACGGGGTTATTCCCATTTCAAAGTGGGGGGGCTGGCGAAACGGCAGCCCCCCCACCTCGGAATTTCAAAATTTCAATGATGCCATTCGTTTGTACTACGTTTGTACCGGATTGTACCGTCAAAATTTTCGTTTGTACCACTTCCGGAACGGGGTTGTTCTCATTTCAAAGTGGGGGGGCTGGCGAAACGGCAGCCCCCCCACCTCGGAATTTCAAAATTTCGTCGATGCCATTCGTTTGTACTACGTTTGTACCGGTTTGTACCGTAAAAATTTTCGTTTGTACCACTTCCGGTACGGCGTAATTTTAATTTTAAAATGGGTGACCTTGAGCTCCGACAAACCCAACCTCGAAATTTCAAAATTTCGTCGATGCCATTCGTTTGTATTACGTTTGTACCGGTTTGTACCGTAAAAATTTTCGTTTGTACCACTTCCGGTACGGCGTAATTTTAATTTAAAAGTGGGTGACCTTGAGCTCCGGCAACCCCCCCACGTCGGAATTTCAAAATTTCGTCGATGCCATTCGTTTGTACTACGTTTGTACTGGTTTGTACCGTAAAAATTTTCGTTTGTACCACTTCCGGTACGGCATAATTTTCATTTAAATGTGGGTGACCTTGAGCTCCGGCAACCCCCCACTTCGAAATTTCAAAATTTCGTCGATGCCATTCGTTTGTATTACGTTTGTACCAGTTTGTACCGTAAAAATTTTCGTTTGTACCACTACCGGTACGGCGTAATTTTTATTTAAAAGTGAGTGACCTTCAGCTCCAGCAACCCCCCACCTCGAAATTTCAAAATTTCGTCGATGCCGTTCGTTTGTACTACGTTTGTACCGGTTTGTACCGAAAAAATTTTCGTTTGTACCACTTCCGGTACGGCGTAATTTTTATTTAAAAATCGGTCACCTTGAGCTTCGGCAACCCCCCCCCCCACCTCGAAATTTCAAAATTTCGTCGATGCCATTCGTTTGTACTACATTTGTACTGGTTTGTACCGTAAAAATTTTCGTTTGTACCACTTCCGGTATGGCGTAATTTCTATTTAAAAGTTGGTGACCTTGAGCTCCGGTAACCCCCCACCTCGAAATTTCAAAATTTCGTCGATGCCATTCGTTTGTATAACGTTTGTACTGGTTTGTACCGTAAAAATTTTCGCTTGTACCACTTCCGGTACGGCGTAATTTTTATTTAAAAGTCGGTCACCTTGAGTTTCGGCAAGCCCCCACCTCGAAATTTCAGAATTTAGTTGATGATTCCATTCATTTGTGGGACGTTTGTACCGGATTGTACCAAAAAATTTTCGTTTGTACCACTTCCGGTACGGCGTTATTCTCATTTCAAAGTGAGGGGGGAGAAACATCAGCCCCCACCTAATAATTTGAAACTTTCGTCAATGCCATTCGTTTGTACTACGTTTGTACCGGATTGTACTACCGTAAAAATATTCGTTTGTACCACTTCCGGTACGGTGTTGTTCTCATTTCAAAGTGGGCTTGCTTTAGAAACGGCAGCCCCGTTCACCTAGGAATTTCAAAATTTCGTCGATGCCATTGGTTTGTACTACGTTTGTACCAAATGGTACCGTAAAAATTTTCATTTGTACCACTTCCGGTACAGCGTAATTTTTATATAAATGTGGGTGTCCTTGAGCATCGGCAACCCCCCACCTCGTAATTTTAAAATTTCGTCGATGCCATTGGTTTGTACTACGTTTGTACCGGATTGTACCGCAAAAATTTTCGTGTGTACTACTTCCGGTACGGCGTAATATTCATTTCAAAGTGGAGGCTGGAAAAATGGCAGCTTTGACCTCGGAATTTTCATATTTCAGTGACGTCGTTCGCATGTACTTCTTTTGCATGGAATGTACCGCTAAAATTTTCATTTATACCGTTTCCTATATATAGTTGTTCCCATTTCAAAGTGGGAGACTCCATTTCGCCCCTTCTCAGTTCCGAATTTCCAATATGCATCAAATAATTAAAGAACATGCTTTTATGACAATAAAATTTATATATGTATTAAAACATACAAATACAAATAAATATATTTTTACAAATCAGCACATTTATTCAGTACATTATTCAAATATTTTGCTTAAGCCGACGCAGTGGTCGAGTGGTCAAGGCGAGTGTTTCCACAGCAATCGCTCGACCGCCGCGTTGTGGGTTCGAGTCCCACGTAAAACATGGATGTTTGTGTTGCGGGCGTAGTGTGTTCCGCCCCCCCTCTGGTGCGCCTGGGGCAACGTCTTAGGACGGCTAAATGGTTCACTTTCTGGCCGCTGACGAAAGGCGAATGACGAAAGTCAAGTGCCTGGCCATTAATATATATATATATATATATATATATATATATATATATTTTGCTTAACATATATTTATACAAATATTCAACTCAATTTACATTTATATAAATATTTAGTTTAATTTACATTTTCACAAATATTTAACTCAATTGACATTTATATAAATATTTAGCTCAATTTGCACTTATACAAAGTAGCACTTATACATACTAATACGAACATGTAGCACATGTACATTGAAAAATTTGAAGATATATTTCGGTACTTGTGAGTATTTAAAATAGGTTTCAGGAAATAAAGTATTTAAAATATTGATTAATTAAAAAATGTTATGTACCCAACACAATTGAGTATAATATAGTTTTAAAAGTAAAGTAGGAATTAGCTATCATGGATGTGAGAATTTGGTTGCAAATCATTTTAATTGCATTCATTTAATTTTATTTATATAAAAATTATTTTGCAGAAGTACTGCTTTTACTGTCCTGCATATTAGTTTCCCTATAGAGTATAGGGAACTTATTTAACTGGGGCAAGTTTTCAACGGAAGAACACGTTTCAAGCATCCTAGAACAAGAACCGAACGTTTATGAAGTCATTTCTGTATGTGTTAGCACGTGTGAATACACGCTAATATACTGTTACGACGTATTCTCTGGAATCGTGGGTGTGCGTCCAGGATACAAGAAAGAATCCAAATTTCTGGATAACTAACACGTTTATAAGCACAACATAAACAGGAATAAGATACAGCAAATGGTTCGATAACTATCTCACAAGATTACTAAACAACTGCTAGGTACAGTAAAATAGCAATTAAATACTCAGTTAATTTCACAAAACAGCGGATGCTATCCTGAAAACAATGACTTATCTCATAATTTCAATGTAGCTCGTATCACGTCAACTGCTCTCCAATTGAGCGATGACTCTTTTTATATATTCTCAGTAGAAACTGCCAGAAGGGGCTCATATCTCGTAGAATACTCGTCATTTTAAGAAGGTTCTCGAACATTCGAAATGTCGCCAATAAAACACCAAATCTGGCAACCATAGCTCGACAGTCCTGAAATGGCATCCCTAGACCCACATCATAGGGATGGCTGCCTGTACGGTGTTTCACTTCTGGTTCTCAAAAGTGCTTCCACTGAAGGCTTCATGATCGGGACAGTACATAGTGTATGTGTGTGCCTGTGAGTCGGCGGAGGTGTTATCTCACACGCGAATGAAGAGTTTTGAATATAATTTGGTACGATTATTGACCTCAGTGTATACTGGATTCCAATTGATTTTAAATGTAATCGAAAGTTTGGAAGACCCCCCCGCCTCCCCCATATTTTGAACGAAAGCTTGAAAAAATCATTAACCAGAACTTTCAATAATGATAAAAAAAAAAAATCATTTCAGACGTAATTGATAGACAAATGATAGAAACTTTAGAATGTTAGAATGAACCATTCTCGAGATACTACACAAGTTTCGAATAAATTTTTGAAAAAATTATTAAAGCAAATTAAGAATCTGAATGCTGTTAAATGTTTAATTATTTCATACATAATATCCACTTAGAAAACGATTGACATACCACATACGACATTTCGAGATATTGCACATTTTTCATGTAAATTTATTCAAAACATAATGTTAAATTAAACAAGAAAGATCAATCATGCATAAGCATTGATTATGAAACACTTTCCAACTGAAATGTAATTTCATTCAAAAATTTCTGAAATGTGATACATTTAGTGGTGATATCTTTTACATTATCACAGTACTACAGTAATTTATTATACTTTTATGTATTTCATTTTTAATAAATTTCATTTTTTCAACCCGGGTTCAATGCAAAACTAATTGGGTGATATTATTCATTTATATTCCCATAGGTCCCACAGACCGTCTGAACAACATACTAAAATTTCATTTTGATAAAGTCATTTTTACTGCAGTTATCGTGCGAACGAACAGACAGAAGGAACAAAGTCATAAACACTTTTCAACTATGCTATAAAGTGTTAATAAGGAAGAATTTCAAAATGTACATTATATAACAAAATTATACAACAAAAATAATAATGGGAATAAATAATATACTATAATTTATGACATAAAAGTCCTATAAAGTTCTTCTGAACAATATTGCCATATACTCTAAATACATAATAATACAAGAAAGATCAATCATGCATAGGCATTGATTATGAAACACTTTCCAACTGAAATGCAATTTCATTTAAAAATCTCTAAAATGTGATACATTCAGTGGTGATATCCTTTACATTATACAGTACATTACACAGTACTACAGTAATTTATTACACTTAAATATTTAAAACTGTATCGAAATATAAATCATCTGATTCTTTATGCAAAATCAATGAATATTTCATTCATATAACTTGTATTCCAGACTCCAGAGCTAAATAATTTTGTGTGAAAAAAATTCAGCAATTCTTATGTAATTCATCTTACAATCGCTTGAGATATTTGCATTCTGCATATGTTAAAATTAGGCTTCGTTGAAGAAATAATAAAATTTTAGGGATCATTTAAAATCACAACTATTGTAATTGCATAAGCACGGAATTTAGGTACACAGATAATACACAGATAATATATGTGTGTATGTGTATGTACTCAAAGTATTGGAATCGTGCCGAAGATCGGAACTCGAATTTTCAAAGGATCTACACGTTTTGGGACTTCTAGAACACGAAAAAACTATTTTTAGGAAGACGTCTGTGTGTGTAAGGTTGTATCTGTGTATGTTTCTGTGTGTCTGTGTGGATATTACATCCACTCTAATTGAAAAACTAATAGACCGATTTTCATACAATTTGGTAGGTATGTTTTTTGTGGGAAATCCTGATGTTCATTAGATTATAGTACGATTCGTAATAAAAGAATCTGCCTTCTTTGCGAAATGGCCGCAGAAATTGCCTTTATCCACTCTAGCTAAAAACTAATGGAAAAAATTTAACAAAATTTGGTGCATAATATTTCAATAACCTACAAGTGATTTATATACCAAATTTAACAAAATTTTGTATATAAATCATTTGTAGGTTATTCTACTACGATTCGGGAAAAAGGAACTGGCTAATTTTGCGAAATGGCCCGCAAAAATCGTTATATATAAAAATATAAGACTACGTGTGTTCAATTATATCAATTAAATTCCTATTTTATACGTAATTTTTGACAACAAAAAGAATAAGACTAACCCCATTACTCTAGGACTAGCCGTTCCTGAGATATTCTAGTTTTTTCGCGTTTTCGCTACGCCACCTTTGACAATAAGTCCAGCTATCAAATGAGAACCAAATTTAAGTTTAACGTGTAAATTCAATGTCATTTAAAATACTTATGGTTGTTATTTTATGCAGATAAACTCAAATTATTATTGAATAAATAAAGAGAACGAATATGAGTCTGCAGGGAAAGACATGGGCTGTCCACATCAGAATTTTTAACAATATTACAACAATGATTTATAGAAGTGAACGGGGATTATTTTCAGGCCATTTCGAAAAAAATGTATGATCTATATTTAAAGATCCATTAAATTTTTGTCGAATAAAATGTTCAACAAATTTAAGCTGTGTACCAAATTTTAACTCTCTAGGACGTATGAAAGTGCATTAAAAATGCCATCCAATAAGTATATCATGAAGAGTTATATAAAATTTAAAAAAAATGAAAAATTGTTATCTACAAAATTTATTTTAAAATGTGAAGCCTCTCCCATATGCACTACGTTTAAACAAATGGAAAGATATTTATTATATAATATATCTCTCTTTTCTTTCTGGAAGATATCCCAAAGTCAGAATTTAATTGAATTTGTTTTTTTCCCTATATTAAATAATTTTTAATTAAAAAACTACTTACTATTTCCTAAAAATTTCGAAGCAATTCGTGAATTTTAAATTTCCTTAAAAAATGTTTGAAAAATTAGGTCCCATAGGGTTCAATGTATTTCATTTTTTCAACCCGGGTTCAATAAAAAACTAATTGGGTGATATTATTTATTTATATTCCCATAGGGCCTACAGACCGTCTGAACAACATACTAAAATTTCATTTTGATAAAGTCATTTTTACGGCAGTTATCGTGCTAACGGACAGACAGACAGACAGACAGACAGACAGAATGAACAAAGTCATAAACACTTTTCAACTTTGTTGTAAAGTGTTAAAAAAAGGGAAGAAAGTATCGCCACATATAACACTTAGTAACAGTGTAGTAACACCTTCCACATACAATATTATGCAACATTATTCATATAAATCTAGATCATTCCATTCACTGGAAAAAATACATTTTGACAGTGATAGTAATTTGACGCCTATGAATTCGCCAATAGTAATTTATTTCATGTAATTGATATTAAACAAATGTTGATGTCATTTCATGATATTGTAATTAAGTAAACGTGAATATGAGAAGGTCATTCGTTTGGACTAGTAATTTGCCCAAAGCACCTAATTTCAATTGACGTCGTATTATTTTAATGCCAAAAACATTGTTCTGTGGACCTTGTACACCATTGTTTCGCCGTGAAAGAAGTAGAATCATTGCATTATGTAGGAAAAGTCATGTTCTGCCCACATCAGATTTTTTAATCCATTCTGAGCCAGCTGATAATTAATTTGCACAAGCAGCTTGCTAGACAATTCTATGAAACCAAACATTGCAAATTTTCTTATTATTAGGCCAATTAGCAATTGCACACCAGGGTATCACCGAAAAAAGTTTAAATATGAATTGCAATTACTGCTTACAGAAAATCCGCCAAGAAAGAAGGAAGGCCGCCACTCTGACGTCGCAACCTTTCAGTGGACTAATCCCATATCCTCGAATGAGTATCAATTTAGTACTTGTGAAATTTCAGAAAATGTAACATTGAGTAATTAGATTGCATGCTATTGAAGAATTATCTCATTGTATACAAAAAATATAAAATAATAATATTATAACTTCTATCAGCATAAAGTTGTACAATGTAGCATTAGTAATATACTAACGTAATATTTTGAACTTTTTTTTTTAAATTAAAGTACCTGTACAAGCAAGTATTTCTTTAATTCTCTATACTTTCACTCGAAATGTCTTCGAAACTAAAGATCGATATAAATAGTAGGCGACAAAAGTATGTATTAGAAAATTTAGTTTCTAATAGATTCCTTTTGAAATTTGCCGCAAAAGGCAACACTCCTCTAGCAGGATGACCATACTTATCTCATACCTAATAGAAATATATTTCCTTGAATTCCTTTAAATTAAAAACACTTGTCAGAAACGTAAGGATTTCCCTCAAAATCTAAACTGCTGATTAATTTTAAATGCAGAAATAATGAAAAAATAGACCAAATTACTAATTAATACTCATAACAAACTAAGATTAATAATTAAAAGCAATTAAAAGAGTTCAAAACATAAAACAATAAGAAGTTATCTTGTTGAACACCAATGTTTGTCACAGAAATGTCAGTTTTATACTGGAACGTGGTGGTGTCCATGTACACAACTAGTTTCAAAAATTATAATATTCCATTAGTAAATAGTCCCCCTTCTCAAATTTAATGTCTTGCATATTTTCTATAAAGCTATAAAAATAATTTTATTACCTATGTAATTGTACAAATAAATATATGATATATGAATATCACTAGAAACATGGTATGATTAATAAAAACAATATGATATTTCTTAATGACAGATTAATTGATTTGCATAATTTTGAATCCAGGTGAATTTGAATTACAAAGTACAAGATCTTATTGGCATTAATAATCACCTAATGACATTTTGCCTTACAGAAAAGACTATGATGGAAAATTAAACTGTAACATTAAGAAGATATATCATGTAAGCTTAAGATGTACAGCATGTAAGCTTAGATGTACGGCATGTAAGCTTAAGAATTGGTACAAACGAAAATTTTTATGGTATAATATCCGGTAATTATCCGGTTCAAACGTAGTCCAAACGCATGGCATCGACGAAATTTTGAAATTCCGAGGTGGGAGGATTACCGATGCTCAAGGCCACTCACTTTTAAATAAAAATTACGCCGTACCGGAATTGATACAAACGAAAACTTTCACGGTACAATCCAGTACAAACATAGTACAAACGAATGGAATCAACGAAATTTTGAAATTTCGAGGTGGGGGTTGCCGATGCTCAAGGTCACAGACTTTTAAATAAAAATTACGCCGTACCGGAAATGGTACAAACGAAAATTTTCACGATACAATCCGGTACAAACGTCCTACAAACGAATGCAATCATGAACTAAATTCTGAAATTTCGAGGTGGGGGGCTTGCCGAAGCTCAAGGTAACCGACTTTTAAATAAAAATTACGCCGTACCGGAAGTGGTACAAACGAAAATTTTTACGGTACAAACGTAGTACAAACGAATGGCATTAACGAAATTCTGAAATTTCGAGGTGGGGGATTGCCGAAGCTCAAGGTGACCGACATTTAATTAAAAATTACGCCGTACCGGAAGTGGTACATACGAAAATTTTTACGGTACAAACCGGTACAAACGTAGTACAAACGAACGGCATCGACGAAATTTTGAAATTTCGAGGTGGGGTGTTGCTGGAGCTGAAGGTCACCCACTTTTAAATAAAAATTACGCCGTACCGGAAGTGGTACAAACGAAAATTTTTACGGTACAAACCGGTACAAACGTAATATAAACGAATGGCATCGACGAAATTTTGAAATTTCGAGGTGGGAAGTTACCGGAGCTCAAGGTCATCCACTTTTAAATAAAAATTACGCCGTACCGGAAGTGGTACAAACGAAAATTTTTACGGTACAAACCAGTACAAATGTAGTACAAACGAATGGCATCGACGAAATTTTGAAATTTCGAGGTGGGGGGTTGCCGAATCTCAAGGTGACCGATTTTTAAATAAAAATTACGCCGTACCGGAAGTGGTACAAACGAAAATTTTTACGGTACAAACCGGTACAAACGTAGTACAAACGAATGGCATTGACGAAATTTTCAAATTCTTAGAAGGGGGCTGATGTTTCTCTCCTCTCACTTTGAAATGAGAATAACGCCGTACCGGAAGTGGTACAAACGAACATTTTTTGGTACAATCCGGTACAAATGTCCCACAAACGAATGGAATCATCAATTAAATTCTGAAATTTCGAAGTGGGGACTTGCCGAAACTCAAGGTGACCCACTTTTAAATAAAAATTACGCCGCACCGGAAGTGGTACAAACGAAAATTTTTTCGGTACAAACCGGTACAAACATAATACAAACGAATGGCATCGACGAAATTTTGAAATTTCGAAGTGGGGGGTTGCCGGAGCTCAAGGTCACCCACATTTAAATGAAAATTATGCCGTACCGGAAGTGGTACAAACGAAAATTTTTACGGTACAAACCAGTACAAATGTAGTACAAACGAATGGCATCGACGAAATTTTGAAATTTCGAGGTGGGGGGGTTGCCGAAGCTCAAGGTGACCGATTTTTAAATAAAAATTACGCCGTACCGGAAGTGGTACAAACGAAAATTTTTACGGTACAAACCGGTACAAACGTAGTACTAACGAATAGCATCGACGAAATTTTGAAATTTCGAGTTGGGGGGTTGGCGGATATCAAGGTCACCCACTTTTAAATAAAAATTACGCCGTACCGGAAGTGGTACAAACGAAAATTTTTACGGTACAAACCGGTACAAACGTAATACAAACGAATGGCATCGACGAAATTTTGAAATTTCGAAGTGGGGGGTTGCCGGAGCTCAAGGTCACCCACATTTAAATGAAAATTATGCCGTACCGGAAGTGGTACAAACGAAAATTTTTACGGTACAAACCAGTACAAACGTAGTACAAACGAATGGCATCGACGAAATTTTGAAATTCCGACGTGGGGGGGTTGCCGGAGCTCAAGGTCACCCACTTTTAAATTAAAATTACGCCGTACTGGAAGTGGTACAAACGAAAATTTTTACGGTACAAACCGGTACAAACGTAATACAAACGAATGGCATCGACGAAATTTTGAAATTTCGAGGTTGGGTTTGTCGGAGCTCAAGGTCACCCATTTTAAAATTAAAATTACGCCGTACCGGAAGTGGTACAAACGAAAATTTTTACGGTACAAACCGGTACAAACGTAGTACAAACGAATGGCATCGACGAAATTTTGAAATTCCGAGGTGGGGGGGCTGCCGTTTCGCCAGCCCCCCCACTTTGAAATGAGAATAACCCCGTTCCGGAAGTGGTACAAACGAAAATTTTGACGGTACAATCCGGTACAAACGTAGTACAAACGAATGGCATCATTGAAATTTTGAAATTCCGAGGTGGGGGGGCTGCCGTTTCGCCAGCCCCCCCACTTTGAAATGGGAATAACCCCGTTCCGGAAGTGGTACAAACGAAAATTTTGACGGTACAATCCGGTACAAACGTAGTACAAACGAATGGCATCATTGAAATTTTGAAATTCCGAGGTGGGGGGGCTGGCGAAATGGAGCTCTCTCTTTTATCTCTGCCTGCCAAACAGGTCAGTAGGTCAGAAGATTGGAAAAGAGGAAAAACTGGGTCACATCGGTCGTGCGCGCGCGCCCTGGGAAAAAAAGATCGATTTCGTCCCATACACTTATATTCACATCCTCTCGTTTTTTGTAATTATATATTCACGCACTTTTTTTACAAGTTTTTTTCTGCACTAGCGAAGGGGACTGTGGATATAGGGGAGTTTTGCACTTTTTTTTTTTCGAAAGGGGGGGGGGGGGGGCTAGAAAGATGAAGAATTTTATTGATCCAATGAAAATTCATTAATGAATTCATTCTCATGGTATTCATTTAAAATGTCTCTTCTATTTTGATATAAATAACATCTATGCTTGGGGTATATGTGCAACCTTACGAAATATGTAAAGACTTTTATCTCCGAACTTAATAGATAAAAATGTAAATACATTTTTCATGCCAACATTAAAAGTTATTCAAATTTACAGTTAATCAAGTGAGCCAAGCTAATTAATTTGATACATTAATACCATCATATGCTATTTTAATATGATTTTCATCCATTTGTGTCGTCTAGGTGTCATCCGCATGCAATGAATTACGCAGAGAAACTTGTTTCAGAGTTGCCACCTAAACATTCTAATGCAATTTGATTTTTCTGACAATTTCAGTTTTCCTGGTAAGATGATAACCCTAATATTTTCACTTTCTCATTCTTTTATATAGCGTAAAGTTTTCGCGAAATTTTTCTAATTCGAGATTTTGATAAATAAGCACATTTTAAGATATCCTATACTCATTTAGAATACTATCGGAAATATGAACGTCTATCTGTGCGTATGTCTGTAATGTGTGGACATGACAATTCAAAAATGAATGCTCACTGCCATGATATGTTATGTTTGAATATGATATATAAACAGAACTATATATATATATATTATTATTATTATTATTATTTAACGATAGAATTAATAATATATATTATATAATTAGAATTCAAAGTTTTTGAAATTTAAACATTTTCATATCATTATATTCTATTGGAAACAATAATAATTCCCGGAACTAAAAGGTAGTAAAATGATAGTTTGGACTTCATTAAAAAAAGCAAAAAGATGGTGGTAATCCAATTTATCGACGTCAAAGATGTTGCCCCCCCCCCCCCCCCCGAAAAAAAACCCCTTCCAAGCAAAAGTTTGATAAAATTATCCACAAGATAAACATAAAAACTACTTTTACGACAGTTTATCTCTGAGAAATAACACTTCCAATTAGAATTTTCAAAATATCCCACAACCATGCATACATACATCGAACAAAAAAGAAGGCTAAAATACATTAATCAAACTCGACATTCATTTTAAAATTTCGATTACCATAGTAACGAATTCGGTTTTGAACTAAAAATAAATATAGGAACACTAATGAATATAATTTTGCACTTTTTATTACAGGAATCGCGGTTCACCTGGACTCAAACAATTGATTTAATGCATCATAAATTTAATTTTTAATTATTAATAAAGTTCAATAGATTGACAATGCAGGTTAGCAGATACCTTATACCTCTTTAATGTCAATTTGTCGCAAGTATTCCAACGATGGTTATTCCAAGGATAAAACGAACAACACAATAAACTATCTTTTTATGACCATATCAAGACAATAAATAAATAAATTTAATATTTATTTATTCTATTCATTTTCTACTCATTTTCTTTAAGTAGTTTATTCCATCATACGTAATGTTTATCTATCATGATAATATTATGGGTTCAAATATTTCGTTTTGATGGTATATAAACTTAAAAACAAATTAACATCGATTTCTCTTAATAAAATTCAATCACACTCTTATGAGGCAGAGTAAAAATTAATTAAACTATCCTGCTATAAGGTTAATAATTCTATATGTTCTTTAATAAAATTATTAAAATAATTACATTTAAATATGTAGCTGGCTTATTACGCTTAAATTAACGTTTTATTCTTACTAAATATTTAAAATAAAATAAAAAAAACACTCATGTGCATAATCTTAATTCTATAATCGTCTGCTGTTACGTTAAAACGGAGTTTAAGCATAATTTAAAAAATAATTTATTCATTTTATTTCCGTTAGGGGAAGATTTAGCAATAGTTATCTGCGTAATGTTAATGTAATGGAAAAAGACTGTTTCATTAATTCGATTTTCTATTTACTATTCTTTCGACAACTTCTGGACCTAAAAACGTGGGCGTGGTTACTCGCAGTAAAATAAAGTATAATCATACCAAATTCTAATAAAATCGGCTGAAAATTGCACTAATGAAGTGTATTTTAAGGTATTTATGTTTCCTTTATTGTTCTAATCTATATGCTTGTCGTCCATATAACACAAGTTTATAGATAAAATCTAGCTTGTGTTTCAGAAACAAGCATTTTTGTGTTCATTTCGAAGGGATATATGGACTTGAAGAGAATTTTTTCGAAATGAACTTATCTTAAGCCTAAAGCTCTTCCATGTGCAAGCTTTTTTGCTTGATTTTTTTGTTTTCCTATTTTCATTCCTCATTTTTGAAATTTGTTGATTGTCTTTGTCTTTATGACCTGCATTACGCTTTATTATTTCCTCTTTATGTCTTAATTCCTTTTATTTCTTTGTATTTTGTAGAAAATTTTGGAATAGTGTTTTATGAATTACTACATACATTCTAACATTGGATTTACTAATTTATATTTTTATTGCATATAGAATATATATATATTAATCTACCATTCCGCTACGAAAGGAAAGGGGGAACATACGAAACTAATTGATTCATCTCTCTACCCGTACACTGGCTTCCCAATTTTATTTATCTCCCGATATTACGAGAACAGCGCTGGGTGCGTGTTAGCCCTTCTATGTCCAAAACGATGATTTACAAAGAGTACACACGCTGTCGCGATGCGTATACGAAGCACGAAACAAGGCGTGGATTTTTACAGGCGGCAAATTTTGGGAGAAGCAGTAACAAATCACAGTAAAGTAACTTTACATTGATCTGGACTATTGCAAGCAGCAAGATATTGCCAGTACTACTAGCATTTGAGCAGTAATTGATATAAACTGTGATCTCAACTACATATTTCACCAAAACCACCCATGAGAGCAGAAACCTGTTTGGTTTATCAACCGAGAAATATTGAAGAAATCTTTGCTTTTAAATGTTGCATTTAAGTTTAAAATTCTTTGTAACATTGCTTGCTATGTTGCCACTTTTTAAAATAAATTTTAGAGTAGTTAAAAATTTTGTAGGTATAATTTTAAGAATTTAAGGAAGGTCCAAAAATTCCTATTAGGCACAGGCCTGTGTGGAAATAAATTTCGGAATCTGTGTTAGGAGCAGGAACCTTAAACGACCGCCCATACCCTGTTTTGGGCACCCAAATTTGCGAAAATTTATTAAATAATACGCAGCAAAAAGGTGAGCTCAGTCCTGCAGAGTTTAGTGGGCACATTCCGTTCTACCAAAGCATGATTCAAACGGTTCCACCCGGTACAACTGGAATACTAATCAGTTTGCTTAATCCTGTATGACAGTCGTTTCCACACTGGCTGGCAACCGTGCGAGTCGCAATCCGCGATCAACAATGAAAGCGAGACTGCATAGAAATGTAAATCTCATTTCGTCTCTGGCTAAATTAAAAGATTTATATAAAAGCCACAAGTTATATACTAATAACAGGGTCATATTCAAGCAGATGCTTTTGGGGCACGGACATAAAGTCTCCTTTCATAAGGGACCTCCCCCTCTCCCCCCAAACCTGCTAAGTTTAAAAAAAGAAAAAACTATATTATTCATGAAATTCCACACGTGTTTTCCTATACGTCAGGGCTGTTTTGGAGTCGCCCGAGGGGATCAGTCAGTTCACCCCTCCCCCTGTTCATAAATAGCCAGAAAGTGGAGTAATTCTTAATAGAGAAATATTTAGCCGGTGAAACTTTTGTAAATTTAGACAAGACAAGATGAAAATTAAACAAGTTTATGTTTGAGAACTAGAACATGAAAAAACGTGGTTTTTACAAACTATTAATATATGTGCTGATAAGAGTCTTTACTCAACTAATTACTCTTTCTACTAATTATTTTTCTACCTTTTGCATTCTATTGCCAATTCACACTGTGCGCTCTGCCAGGTGAAGGGACTTTGAACATGTATTTTATCGATCATAAACTTTTTCTACTTCACTTCACTGAGTTAATCCTCCTTATTGTATCATATTTAGTATTTTGGTCTGAAATGTCCTGACAGTGCATTATAATATGTGACCTTTGCCCATTGGAGTTAATGGATCAATCAGATATTTAACAGTTAAATCAAAAATATCTTAGTTGGGAGTATCACTAATTTTTAATGTTCCTTCACTATGTGTAAATGGCCCCGATAGATAACTTGGGTCCTGTGCCTCAAAATAGTTTAAGCTGTGATAAATGATAAAAATAGTCTTTAAGGTTTTCGAACTTTTGTGGTTTCTTTAAACAGTGGCTAATATCTCCTATTCCTCAGAAGCTACAGATTCCGTCTACTCATTCCTAATATAAATCTGCAACTATTTACAAGACGCAAGAGAAGGGCTTGCCTCGATACTTATGAAATAGTTCGCGAAGGTTTGCAATTTAGAAAATACATTATTTGAGGGGGAAAAAAGATATATAAATAAATAAGAATTCTTAACCCTCCCCCCATATGTTCATTGCAAAATTCAGCCCCTTATAAATATTTGAAATATAATTCTATAAAAGAAATTTAATAGAATACTTTATTTTTAAATTGCGTATTTTCCCACTCATTGCATAACTAGAAAAGTTTGGGTAATTTTTTTTTATATTTATATTATATAATCAGGCTCCCTACACTCAAAATATAAATATTTCCCGAGATTTTCAGAAGAATTCCAGGATCTGAATAAGCGCCATTTTGTTGTACAGTAACGTTTTATTCAGTGATATAAAATCAGCAATCAGCGAAGGGGGGAAAAAAAGGGAAAAAATTTAACAGGAAGAGAGAGCGCATCTAATATTAAACAGCCATAAGTCAAATAAAAAAAAATAAAATACAAATATCGATAAGACAATAAGGAAAATGAACCTTCTTAGGATAGTTTGGATCCCTTAAGATGGCAAAACAAAGTATATTTTCCAGGTTCTAAACCTTTTTTTTTTCATATGTTTTTGAGGAGAAAAATATCAATTTCCATAATTTTTTTCGCTGAAAATTTGAGCTATCCACAAGTTTTCTCTAGAGCGAATGAACTCCCAATAAAGTTCCATGATATTCTTTCAAAATGTAATTTTAAATTTTTATTGAATAGTTAATAAATATTTTATAGTGATTGTTTTTTTAATCCCGTAACTTGAAAATCATACCTTGGTTTAATGGAATGTTATGACCCATATGCCGCGCTATAACACTCCACATTCTATAAAATATTATCTGGAATGTTTTCTTTTAATATCTGTAAGAAAAGCAAATGTCGAATTCCAAGTTGCATTTTTTTTTTTTTTTTTTTTAATTCTGTCAGCTTAGACATAAAAGCGGCGAGCCTTGTTTCTGATTTCAATGAGATGTACATTGATGAAAATGATTAAAAAAAAAAAAAAAAACTAACAGAACGCGGATTGACTCAAGGCCATTTAAACTGTGTTCTGTGAATCTCCAGAAGATGCCCAGATACGAAACCGAGATTAAAAGTCTTAAAAAGAGATCTCCGTCGGGTTCCACGAACAGCTCTGCCTCGACTTCCAAGGTCGAAATCAAATTTCACTTTTCTGAACTTATGGATAAACGTACGTCGTCCCAAAACGATTATTTTGATAACTATTTTCTCGACGGCAACGATTGTTCACGACCACGTCTGGTTCGGAGCCTATCCTAGCGCAAAGCTAACTTGACTGTAGAGGTACATGAAAAACTATAAACATCCATCATCAGTTATTGAGTCCATCCATTAAACGCAATTAATAATAAAGAAAAATAAAATCCTGCTGTATTAAAATTAATCGGTTTCTATCGTTAAAAATATGTTCATGGTTTTCATATTTCAAAAAAAAGTATTCTACACGGATCTTCAAAATGAATCTCGTTGCTATGGAAACCTCGTAATCCATATACACACAATGAGCGTATAAAGAGAAAATAGTTTTGTGCTCTAAAATCATGCCATTCTCATCGCTCGCCTTTGCTGGCAAGATACAAAATGCACAAAACTAGGATCCAGGGGTAGTGAAAGAATGAATGACCCGATGAGATTTTTCTTGCATAAAAATTAGCACAAACGGCCGTCGAAATTAATCTGCAATAAAAAATTTTTTATAAAAGCAGCATAAAAGTTGATTAAAGGTAGCTATACTTTTATATTTTTATTGTAGAGAACTTTCTAGCATAAGAACTTACAATCAATACAGTGAAGCCCTTGTTTGTTCAACCCGGAACGTCCGACCTAATATTTGTTACAGCGAAGTCCTTGTAAGTACTATTTCTTTAGATCTAGAGCAATGGTCTTTAAAGTGTGGTACGAGCGTACCCCAGGGGGTACGCAAATGGAGATACGCCATGAAAATTTAATATTTTTTGTCACAAGTTTGATATTGACAGATATAGAAAAAAAATTAATCAAAGAATAACAAATGTTAAGTTGTATTTTTAAAATTACACGATTATGAACCCAAGAATATCACAACTATATGAATGTTATTTTATTAGTAATTTTTATTTATAACGCAAGAAAACAACAAGAAAAAAAATCCCGCATTTGTGTGTACCATAGGGTTAGGTACGCGATGTAAAAATGTAGGTCTTAGGCATACGCTATTAAAAATGTTTGGAGATCGCTGATGGGGGACAGTTTAACAATGCTGAGCTTGACAAAAGAGTTAAATAAAAAATAAAGAAGTGCTCACCTTCTAGCTTCATGCCGACGTCCAGGCACTTTTGGAAGCGGCAGTAAGGACACCGCTTTCTCTGGCTTTTGTCTATGTGGCAGCTCCGGTCAGCCACACATGTATACACTTTTTTGTTTTGTACGGTTCGCTTAAAGAATCCCTTGCAAGATTCACAGGTCAGCAGGCCATAGTGGTAGCCGGACACCTTGTCCCCGCACACAGGACACAGTTCCTCGATGCCCTCCTTCGTGTCCGGAGGCTCTGGGTAGTCCAGGGGCGGCGGCACGGGCGGCGCCGGAGCTAGTAAGAAAGAAGTATCCATTAGATGTGAAGTGGCCGAGTGCATCATTTTCGCGCGGAGGTCACACACGAATTCGTAAAATAAAATTCAAGTGCCAACCCGCGCACACACACAATTGAAAAACGCGTTTTATCAGGCGGGCTTCAGGCGGACATCGGATATCATGATGGTCCGGTGCATGAGCGGCGTCGATAAATCCAAGAGTAAAATTACGAATTTTGAGGCACAGATAAATCCAACTGTCATACGAGCACATAGGGCGCTACACCCCTTGACGCAGTCATACAAAAATAGTACACCAATTAATAGAAAGTATCCAAAATCCGTTGAGAAGCACAATCCAGATTAAAAATCCCGGCACAAAAAATCCGTAGTAGCACACGGAATCCTTTTATTATTATTTTTTATTTTTAGAGCACACACGTGAGCGCTAGAGTCGAGCGTCCGTCCAGCCCGTCTGCTGTGGAGCGAGTGAAAGTGGTGATCGCGCACACGTGAGAGACGACGGGGTGAGTTGCAGCAGCCACTTTCACCGCGACCCACTAAACGCGCGCGCGGCAACTGGGTCTATGTCACGGCACACGGGGCCCACTGACCCACAAAACGCAGGCCAATGAGGGGAAATGCACACACAACACCTACTCCGCATTGACTACGCTCCTGATTATCTGTTTATCTTTCTATCTTCGGAAGCGGAGCCCGATCGAAACATCTCACTTCCATCTCATGCCACAAACCCTAATACAAACAGGGGGGAAAAACATGTTTACGACATCTTCATCTTGGCGACAAGTTTAATATCCATCTGAATGTTTGGCTCCCCATAAGAAAGAAAAGTTGTTTAAATTTGTCACAGGTGTGGATTTGTCCTAGATACAAAACAAAGCGATGCACATTAAAATTGCAGTGGGGAAATTTTAAAACAGATATACCCGACGTTTCCCGAGCAAAAAGTGTCTAGACTTTTAATAGCAATTTTTTATTCGTTTTGGTAAAAATATTTTTCATTCAAAGATGATTTATTAATAAATATTCCAGTGTCCGATCTAAACACAGCTAAATGCAACAATCCCTAAAGGAGCGAGATTTTTTTCCAGCACAAGAAAATGAGTATATTTCACTCGTTTTCAGAAGTTGAAGGAATGAAAGTTACAGAGGGGAAACGCTTGTCCTATAACAGGGTTGAAGACCCAGGCCGTCCGACTCATCCTAAGGACTCGAACAACCATTTGGACGGCCGGACCCTATAACAGGGTGTCACACAAAGTTCAATTGATCATCCTTACCACCCGTGGATCATGGTTTCGCGGTCATTACCGTTTTCAGCTATTTGCATAGAGAAAAGCGCCCATTTGCATAACTTCGATACTGATACCAACCCCCTTTCCTGTTTACAGCACGGTCTATTTTACAAACATGGCCGCCCTTGCTTTGTTTTCAAGAATAGAAGGCCACCCACAAGTATCCAATGTCTGTCAACTCCTGTTCTAACAGATGAACATAATATAAGTAACAATGGCAATTTTCTAAAAATATTTTTTTACCTTATTTTTGGTACATAAGGTACTCAATAAGGCTTATAAATCTTAAAATTACAAGAAAATTAAAGTCATTTAAACAGCATTGACGCCGTCAGAATCTCTGAGGGGGTCGACGATTAAATGATAGGTTGAATGTTGGATTTTGTTTTCCAATATGGACCCAATGGGGAACTAATGTAATTGTTCAGCTAAATAATGAAGTAATGATGTAATTGTTCGGCTAAATAATGAAGTAATGATGTAAATGCTCAGCTAAATAATAAAGGGGTATAACAATTAAGGAAACACGATTACATTATGAACATCAGTTACGAATGGATTAACTGATGTTTTACGTTGCAGTACACAAGATAGTTAACCAGAAAACTATTGGACAAACAAGAATAACTTTGAGCAGCAGCAATCTGGTGAAGCAGAGAAAAATATATGCTTGATACAAAATTGACTTCCCGGACTGGTTGGTTCCCAATGTATTCGTCTGCCAAAGAGCGCTTTCAATGTCATCCAGAATGTACAATAGAGCAGAAATGACACAAACATTCCATCGGCATCATAGATTTACAATTTCAAATTTCAATTTGGGATGTTCGGCAAATTTAAAGTGAAAAAAAAAATCTTTTAAGAGAGCGCGGTGTCTTCCGGCTATATCAGTGGTTCCCAAAGGACTCCCTTACAATAAATAAATAAAAAATACACTGCGGACTCCTTCACAAATTGAAATAGGTCATCTTTAAAATGCTAAATATAAATGAATGTTAATGTAATAAAATAACATTTAGTTTATAGTAAGAGACGACATTTATTAAAATCAGAAATGAAGAATGATCTATCAGATCTGGGCGTTTGCAAAACGTGCATCCAAATCCAAATAGGAACATTGAAAAACTTTATGTTAAAAACATCACGTTACTAATAACAATCAGCACAGTTTAATGAAAACAGTGATGTTGCTTTTTACAAATGAAAGTATTGATGTTCGGTTCAATTTCGTTCTCGGTTACCAATCTATTTCTCAACTTGGATTTCAAATAAGTGAGCTGGGAAAATGTCGTTCACACAAATAGGTTTCCGAAAATGGAGTTCCACGCTTTGCTTGTTTTTAATTAGAGCTGCAACCTATTGGATTGACTTGGTATTAATTTGAAATACTTTTCAATAACTTTTAATTAAAAAACAATAGGGTTTGACAAGATTTAATTATCAGCCTACTCCAGAAAGACGCGAGTCTGCGCAGTGCGCGTACAAAGAGCATGCGCAGTTAAAGGATTAATTCTCTCTTTAAGCGAAAATCCGGAATAGCCACGACAAACAGAAATTTTTGAGGGTAAAGAATCTCTTCACCCGGTCTTGCCAAAGAATTTTTTTTTGGAGACGTCAAACTAAGAAAGACAGACACTGAAAAAAATTAGAAATAAATAACGAAAAGAAACTAGCTCATTCATTACGCTAACTGTTTAGGATCATAGCGTATGCATTTTTATTACTTAATCATACCTACAGAGACAGTATTATTTCCCAGAGTTATTTTCGATTTCGAGAGATAAACACGTTTACAGGCTCCCGGATTCCATTAAAGAAAAAAGAATACATAAGTACTTAACCAACCTGTTTTTCTGAACATGCGCTATTATTGCTGGAGGACATAATCTCATGCGGGGGCCACAGACATATATAGTACAGATGAAACATAACCTATTATCTGCATCGAGGTAGTATATATAATTTATTGCATTAGTATATATAATTATCTGCATCGAGGTAGTATATATACTAACTCGTTGATTATCTGTTTCCTCTTGAATGTCCCCCCCCCCCTAATTGTTAAGAAATGACCCCACTTAGACCTGAAAATAGGATTTTGTAGGCTTTTCGGCTAAAGACGTTTTTATAAGTTTCCAGTCCTTTCAGTAAGAGGGATTTTTCAACCAGTGTCTCAGTCTTAAAGGGATGGGATCAATCAAAAGGGATCCCCATTTTTTAAAGTAAGTGTGTGAATTGTATTACAAGATCACAGAAGACGACAATTTCGCCCACATTACCTATTTTCTCTCCACGCCACTCTTGATCCTCCCTCCACACCACTCTTTATTAAGGCTAAGGGCTTCTATTTACTGACTTTAACTTTTTTTAAATTCTACATGGCATTTTTTTTATAGAAAAAAAAAAAAGAAAGAAATGCAATTTATTTGTTATTTATTTTTCCTCGTTAATAATCATTTTACTCACTCATAATTATATATATATATATATATATATATATATAAACATCTGGTGTACCTTAAGGGGGCTGTAGTAGTAGTATTCTAGCTAACTTATATCTTTATTATTATGAACGTCATTTTAACTCTAATTCATATATTATATATCGATATGTTGACGACTTAATTTGTATTATAATTGATGATTCCTATCCCATTAATATTGATTTTTACCCCTTTAACCTAGAATTAATCCCTAACGAGCCTAGTGTTAGTCAAACTGTAAATTATTTAGACCTATATATAAATTTAGATACCCTCAATAATCATGTTATCACCAATCTATATGATAAAAAAGATTCTTATAACTTCACTATTATTAAGCAGCTATCATATCGATTTTGTAACTTTATTCAATTGTTTAGAAACATCATTTTAAACCAGCTATTTCGAATACATCGACTTTCTGATCCTCAGTTTCACTTACTCCATATCAATAATCTTAAACGCATTTGTCGTCAAAATTACCACTATCCGGAAGTATTTGTAAATAATATTACTAATAATTTCAAATACACCACGTAATAATTTTACAAATCCATTATTTATCCTTGATTGGATAACCCTTTTTTGTGAAATTCACCCGTTCTTATCACCTACTTACCACTAGGCCTGAGTCTAATACTGCTTACTATTTTTGAAAGACTACTTTCCACTTGTCCCGAGTCCTATACTGCTTATTATTTTTGAAAGTCTTCATACACATTATTTTTTGTTCAAGTGTATTCATTCCAGTGTCTACTCGCTTTGACGAAGAGATGTAAAATGCTCTGTCGAATGTTTGTCTGCGAACATGTAGCCTCCCACGTGGTGGCTGTGCCTGTGAGTTAATATTTCTGGTTTATAATTCATTTGGTTTTTATTATTTGTTCTTCCACTAGCCAGTTCCAATGGTGCCCATAGGTAAATACTATCGCCATTGTCAGAAACTGGCTATTCTATCGGTTTTAATTCGAATTTGCAATTTCGCACTAACCGCCGTTTTTTGTGTAGTTTCAGTTGATTGTTCGCCATGTCTTGATCTTCAATCTTGAGCTATTTATTATTGCCTTTTCTCATTTTTGTTGTGTTTGCTTTTTTACTTTATATATATATATATATATTTATTTTTATTTATATATATACCTTTTCAATTATGATTTTTGTATACTCATCTTCCTCTTACCCCCTTTCCATTATAGTGATAAGTTACATTATATTTTTATCCTTAGTCTTGGTCTATAGTTACTTATTTGTAACAGATATGCTAGAGATGGTTTTTTTTGTACTTACCGTAGTTTATGCATAGTTTTCGATTAAAAATTTCAATTTATATATATATATATACATATTTCCTCTTTATGGTTGAATTTCTTTTATTTCTATTTATTTCTCTGTATTTTGTAGAAAATTTTGGGATAGTGTATTATGAGTTACTACTTACATTCTAACATTGGATTTACAATTTTATATTTATATATATATATATTAAAGAAGAAAAGTATATATGTATGTATGTATGATCCAATATCACGGGACAACGGCTGAACCGAATTTGATGAAATTTGGTGGGTAGTCTTGAAATAGCCCCACTTAAAATTTAGCCCATGTTTCAAGTTTCTACGGCCAATGGTTCTCGAGATATGAGTGAAAAACGACACTTTCGTCTCTCTCATCATCACGGGAAAACGGCTGAACCGAATTTAATGAAATTTGGTGGATCGCTTTAAAATAGCCCCCCATAAATTTAGTCCAAGTTTCGAGTTTCAAAAATCAGGGGTTGTCGAGATATTGATGGAAAACGAAACTTATTCCTAGGAGTTCTACTCTCTAACTCCATGATTCCTAACGAAAAAGGTTGGAAGTCGTTGGTTTTAACGTGAAAGTCAATTAAATCTCTGAGTTCTGTGGGAGTTTATTGAACGTATTAGTCACTTTTGAAAATCATAGGTTTGAAATATGAACTTAAATGGAAACTCTATCCTCATGATTTATTTTTCACAGGCTTACTCAACAACGAAAAGTATTAAGAAATCAAAATGGTTATTTAATTATCAGCAATTTATGAGGAAGATTATTTCTTATATTATCTATATACATATATAAAGAAGAAAAGTATGTATGTATGATCCAACATCACGGGAGAACGGCTGAACCGAATTTGAGGAAATTTGGTGGATAGTCTTGAAATCGCTACACTTAAAATTTAGTCTACTTTTCAAGTTTCTACGACCAGTGGTTCTCGATATATTAGTGAAAAACAAAACTTTCGTTTGTCTCATTATCACGGGAGAACAGTTAAACAGAATTTAATGAAATATGGTAAGTAGCTTTAAAATAGCCACCCATAAATTTAGTCCAAGTTTCGAATTTCTAAGACCAAGCGTTGTCGAGATATTGATGAAAAACGAAGCTTTTTCCTAGGAGTTCTACTCTCTAACTCCATGATTCCTAACGAAAAAGGTTGGAAATCGTTGGTTTTTAACGTGAAAGTCAATTAAATCTCTGAGTTCTGTGGGAGTTTATTGAACGTATTAGTCACTTTTGAAAATCGCAGGTTTGAGATATGAATTTAAATGGAAACTATCACCATGGTTTATTTCTCACAGGCTTACTCAACAACGAAAAGTATTAAGAAATCACAAGAAAGATCAATCATGCATAAAGCATTGATTATGAAACACTTTCCAACTTTAATTTCATTTACACATCTCTGAAATGCGATACATTCAGCGGTAATATATCACAATATTGCAATAATTAATTATATTTGAAAATTTAAAACTTCATTGAAAAAAAACCGTACTTGATTCAAATGATGTTATCGAAATATAAATCGCCTGGCTCTCTGCGTAAAAGCAGTAAATATTTCATTCATACATTTTTATTTCATTCATCACAGTACTACAATAATTTATTCTACTTAAAACCATGGAGGCCAAAGTAATTTAACTCTATGCATAACACTTCATCGAAGAAGTCTGAAATTAAATCGTATGAATGTTTCATTCATATCATCTATATTGCAGACTCCTAAGCAAAATAATTTTGCGTTAAAGAAATTCAGCAATTCTTATACAATTTATCTTGCAGCTTAATCAGTTTGCATTCTACATAAGTAAAAATTAGGTTTCATTGTAGAAATAATCAAAGTTTGATGATCACTTAAACTCAAATATATTGTAATTGTGTTGTTTCAGAATACAGATGCACAGAAATTAAGCAAAAATAAAGCGGTTTTAGGACGGATAGAACAATAAATGTAAATTAAAAAGAACTTTAAAAATCACAAGTTTGACACAATATGGATGGTATTGATTATTTAAACTCAAATATATTGTAATTGTGAGTTGTTCAGAATACAGATGCACAGAAATTAAGCAAAAATAAAGGGGTTTTAGGACGGATACGATACTAAATATAAATTAAAAATAATTTTAAAAATCACGATTTCGACACAAGATGGATGCCATATTGTATTTTGAAGTGGGTCATGTGATCGCTTCATATAATTGTAACGTGACCACTTCATATAATAGTCACGTGATCTCTCCGTATAAAGGGTTTAATTATTATTTAAAAATAAACTACTGAATATATTTTGCTAAACATTTTTTTATATATTTTATGGGATAATTTGAATATTTCCTAAAATTTTTGAAGCAATTTGTGAATTTTAAATTCGCTTAAAAATGCTTGAAAAATTAGGTCCCATAGGGTTCAATATATTTCATTCTTTCAACCCGGGTTCAATCCAAAACTAATTGGGTGATATTATTCATTTATATTCCCATAGGTCCAACAGACCGTCTGAACAACATACTAAAATTTCATTTTGATAAAGTCATTTTTACGGCAGTTATCGCGCTAAGGGACAGACAGACAGATAGAATGTACAAAGTCATAAACACTTTTCAACTATGTTGTAAAGTGTTAAAAATGGTTATTTAATTATCAGCATTTTATGAGGAAGATTCTTTCTTAGGCAGCTATGATTTATATAATGCAATGATTTTTTTTTTCTTACATAATACAATGATTTTACATCTTTCACAGTGAAAAAACAATGTATAAGATTTACGGCCCTATATGTTTCAGTGTAATTTTTATCACAGTTTTATCACAACGGCGGAGTAATCGCTGCTAGTATATATATATATATATATATATATATAATTATAAAAACAAAATGTGCAGGAGTGCATATTTGTAAACACAGCATCAAACCACGGGTAGTAAAATAACGTGTATTTAGTTACATTAAAAATCAGAAGGTAAAAAGTAACGAGGAAGGGTTGGAAAAGTAGATCATTGAATGACCAGAAAAAAGAAAATAAATCAATAAATAGTACAGTATATCTGCCAGAAACATTTTCAGGATATATATATATATATATATTGTAAACATAGAGAAAAGTATATGTGAATAATTTTGTATAAAAGCTATTTATATTATCAATATGGTTTTAGTAAAATACATATATGTAGATCATCTACCTGAAATCAGAAGATAAAAAAAACTATAAATAAACTGAATAAAACAAATGTATCAAATATTGTAAGTGTGCTAATAAGGCATGTTTTGTTACAGAAATAAATGCTTTCATCAAAATGTCTGCATTATATTTTAAAGTTTTTAATTTACCAACCTAGGAAGTATCTTCATATTATATGAAATGATTTTGCATGCAAGTCCACTTTAATATAAGTATTTTCCCGAATGAAAAATAGTAAATTTACAACAAATTAAAAAAATATATTAATTCTTATACTATAACTATTGTATAGAGAATCCCCCCCCCCCCCCCGAAAATTCTCGAATTCGATATTTTAAGGATTAAGCACCTTCTGAAGCCATTTCAAACACTTTTGGAAAGATTTCCGGTGAGAGATATGGGTAATAGGTACGGTAACTACAGAATGAATGCACCTACAGGTATAAAATTCTATGTGTAGATAAGTTATGTGAAAAACTAGAACTAAATAGACTTAGTAGTAATTTGAATGATTATAACTCGAAGTTGAAGAGCTTCAGATTATGGTATTATTTCTTCGTTTTAGAATGAAATATTACATAATAAGAAAGATCCCTCATGCATAAAGCATTGATTATGGAACACTTTCCAACTGAAATGCAATGTTATTTAAACATCTTTAAAATGCGATACATTCAGCGTTGATATTTTTTAAATTATCACAGTACTACAATAATTTATTATACTTGGAAACTTAAAACTTTATTAAAAAAATTAATGTTATAAATCGCCTGCTTCCCTATGTAAAATCAATGAATATTTCACATCACTTATATTCCATACTTCCAGAGCTAAATTATTTTGAGTGAAAAAAATTCAGCAATTCTTATACAACTCATTTTACAATCGCTTGATTTGTTTACATTTTGCATACTATAAAAATTAGCCTTCGTTGTAGGAATAGCCAAAGTTTAGGAATCATTTAAAATAAAAAATATTGTAATTGCGTTGACACAGAATTTAAATACATAGTTAATATGCTAAAATAAAGCGGTTTTATGACGGATGCAACACTAAATATAAATTTAAACGAAACATCACGATTTTTACAGTGGGAAAAAATGTATGCCATATTTTATTTTAAAATGAGTCATGTGATCTCTTCATACAATATGGGTCGAAAGCCCAGACCACCCGACTCGTCCGAGGACTTAGAGCAGCTTTTTGGATGGCCGGCATACAATATGGGTTGTTGTTGTTGAAACCCAGACCGTCCGACCTACCAGAAAGGTGTAAGGTAACTGTTTGGACGGTCGGGAAGTGCCACCCAATTTAGACCGGAACCCAGTGGGGGAGGCATCCACAGGGACCGTACCCTCCTTCCCCTACCACCAACCTCTCGGAAGGACTTTCGGACCCACATGTTTAACGTGATCGTACTCCGCATGAACACGGCGGCAGTTTTGGCAGTGGCTGGAATCGAACCCGGGGGCATACAATATGGGTGTAATTATTATTTCAATTTTCATTTAAAAAAGTAACTAACATATTTTGCGGATTTTTTTTATTTTCCCACATTTTACGTGATAATTAGAATATTTCCTAAAATTTTCGAAACAATTTGCGAATTTTAACTCCGTTTCAAAATGCTTGAAAAATTATGTCCTATAGGGTTCAATGTATTTAATTTTTTTAACCCGGGAAAAAATCCATAACTAATTGAGTGATACGTATTTTCACACATCGACACAGACAGGCGTTTTTCACAAAGTGCTCAAAATGTGGCCACGTATTATCATAATAACATATAAATAAAACATATTTTTTTAAATCAAAATCTCAAATATTATTCCCCCCCCCCCCCTTCAGAAAAAACAATACTTTACACAATAATACCGGAAAATAATTTAAAATGTCTAAAGGACTTTTAAATTGATTTTAAAAAATAAAAGGGGGCTTGGGGGGCGACCGTGAGAACTCTGTTCAAGAGTTCACGGGGCAATTTCGACACCCTGCGGCAATTTAGAAAACGCTGCAAGGAACGTTCCTTTTCCCAAGATCTTGACGTTCGTAAAATTTTAAAATTGGCAACATGGGCAAGAAAGTGGGATGGAGCTTGCTTCACTTTGCAGAGAGAGAGAGTTCGTCCTTGACACGCTTCTCGCACTCGGAGCAGAGAAGAGCTTGGCCCACTTTTCCGCCAAGACGTTTCCCAAGACGGCCAGAAAGATCTCTTGGAGAGAGGAAGAGTGGGGAGGCTTATAATCAATCGATTCCCGATTAGACTTACCTATGTCTTTTCCACAACAATCTATAAGAAGGGAAAGCGGCACCACCGATGGGGGGGGGGAAGTCGAGGGATCGGATCTTTCCCCACGAGATTTTAAAAGTTAGATCACATATGGGGGCAGTGACGTAGCGGGGGGAGGGGGGGGGGCGATCCGATGGAAGCAACTGCCCCCTGTGCGCAGGGGGATTGGATAGAAATTGAAGAAAATATTTTTCTGAAAGAAAGGCATGTACATTTTAATAAACTTTATTGCATTGAGTTTCAAATTTGTAATACGTTTTATTTCTGTAAAAATAGTTAAAAAGTAAAATCTTATTAAAATCACAGAATAAAACAAAAATTATATCATTACTCATTTTTTAATGTATGTTATTAACAAAAATTTGACTTTTTAACTTTTTTTATTTTTGCTCCGTTGTTGGAGCACTGCATCTGTCATTTCGCCCATTCTTCTTTTGGACTTCGGGTTTGTTGGTTCTTTTACACTGACGAAGGGGATCCAGCGTATCCTTGAAACAGATGTATGCTGCATTATTGTTGTTATTTGTGCTTTTACACGTGGCTCAAGTTTCCCTTATCTTTCGCACAAAGTGCATTGCACTTATTGATTTCATTGTGTAGATGTGTCACATTCAACGATTACTAGACATTTCATAGGTGGGATGGATAGTTTAACAGAAAATCAAAATGTGTTAGTTTGTCATAAAAGTCATAAGTTGGTTATCCGTTTTTTTTTCTTCTCCTTTTTTTAATGCAAAAGTCGTAAGTGATAGTGTTTAGTAAACAAGCATTTTCTTTCGCCTTGTGAGCTATGAGCGAGAAGTGAAGGATGGCCTGTATTAGTGTGAGAAAGCGACTGTTGTATGCATGTGGAAGGAGAATCTGATATCTTCCACATGTCAGGAAAGGATCTCTTTTCATCCTTCCTCGTGCGTTGCTTCTGGCAAATACTCTCTCTCTCTCTCTCTCTCTCTCTCTCTACAACGCTCTCCATTCTTGAAACAAAACACGAAAAGTTTACTTGAGCAAATTGAACTTAACTACATATATGTCTAGGGAAAATTGTAACCCTCCGCTAAGCAATATAGTCCATGTAGTAAATGTTAATTGCTGAATAATAATCAAGAACTAAAATTATTTTTAGAAAACCGATGGCTTGAGTTCAAGTGAATTGATTCCTAAAATTAAAATTCAACATTACGCTCAAATCTTTTCCTGTTTCAACTGAAAAAAAAAAAGTATCACTATTTATATTTGTCTAACGTGCTTAATGCGCTTTTTGTCCTTCCGGACCCTTCAGATGTCATTCCTCACCGGTGCACTCGTCGGGTGGCCTAGAATGCTGAATTATTGCACACTTATAGTATTCCGGTCGTCCAAATGGTTGCTCAAGTCTTAGGATGAGTCGGACGGTCTGAATCTTCAACACTTGTAGTACTGACTACGGTGTATAGAACCTTAAAGGAGATGGTTTTCTCAGGGATGAAGAAAATTTAATAAAACAGTTTCGAATGGTCTTTTCAGGTTCTTCAATGACCCCCCCCCCCCCCCCTCCCCTCTTCCTCCTTCCGATGTTCTGGAAGGTTCAATCTTTGCACGCTTATAGTATTGACCATCGGGCAGAACCTAATATACTCCGATTTTCGATTCCCTCCCCCACCCCCGTGGCGAACATAATAGGGTCTTTCTGCTTAATTATTAATTTTTATATGATATTCAAAGATAATTACTATGAAAATCATCTAGTCCACGCGTGCATTAAATTCGAATGAAAAGACGCCTGCGGTGTGCACAAGTTAATTCTTGCATAAAGATTTAAAAACTAAAATGTTGCTTAAACCAATGATTTCAGTTCCAATCAATCGATTTTTATTAAAAAAATGATCGAAATTCTACTCTACATTTAAATTAAAAAAAAAAAGTTATTCCATATTTTGCAAAAGGGGGAGAGATATTGTAAATGGATATTCAAAACAGATTCTGTTGCTATGGAAACCATCTAGTCCATGGGTTCTCAACCTTTTCATAAATGAATACTACTAAATCCAAAAATTTTCGTACCACTCATGAAAATACTACGACTTGTATACAAATAGGAAGTAAAGATTTATAATTTATACACTTAATTAAGTTATTAATCACACAATTGTTACTTCATTTCTCTACAATTAAACAAAAATAATAAATATCAGTAAATATAATTAACAATATGATTATTGATTAACAAAATAATTTAATGCAAGTGCTTGTTTGAAATAAATTATTATTATTATTATTATTTTATATCTGGCTCTATTTTACTTAATTTTAAACTTTAATTTGTCTTCAAGTCGAATTTTGTGCTATATTTGCATGTACAACATTGAAGAAAATTCTGCTTCACATAAGTACAAAGAAAACACAATGACATTATAAATATAATTGCTCTTTCTGAAATGTCTTTAAAATCTTTCTTTTGTTTCCAGAAGTTCACTAAAGAGTTGCTTTTAAAATTATCCATTATTAAATTTCTGTAACATGGAATATCAATGAGTTTGCTCTCTTTTCTTCAAAAGAAAGACATTCGCCTAGTGTTACAAATTATCCACGTACCAACAGTGGTACGTGTAACACTGGCTAAGAACCACATGGGCGTATATAGACGAAGCTATCTATGTCACTAGCCAATCATATTGTCCACAATGCATTTAAAATTGAATTGCAGCAAGTATAGATACGTCATCTCCCCCAGTTGAAAATATCTGATGTGGGCCAGCACATGACCTTCCCGACAAATTTAAATTATTTTTTTATTTTTTTTAATTTCATAATGCATAAATTGAGTAAAACTGCAGAAAATAACATGAATACTTTTTTAATATCATATTACTATATTCAACTTGCAGTTTAGTTTCATTTGGCAACTTAATGCACTTTTTCAAGTCTTCGGATCTTTAATTTAAAAAAAAAAAAAAAAAAAAAAAATTAGAGTTATGGGGGTCAGTCATTTTCGCTGTGCTGTTAAAAACTATTTGAAGAGCAGGCACTTATACTTAATTCAGTATCATAATAACCCTCAATGGACATAACTTATAAGTTTTAAGAAATTTCATTAAATGTTTTTTCACTAATTTCGTTAAATGTTTTTTTTTTCACTAATTTTAGTTTTTCATTACAGTAAAAAACATTTCAGTTTCCAAATTAAAAAAATATATATATCTCGAGAATGGTTCATCTTAGAGTAATGGGGTTGGTCTTATTCTTTTTATCGTCAAAAATTACATATAGAACATGCATTTAATTGATACATTTGTAGTATTTTATATTAAATCTTGACGATTTTTAACGGCTATTTCGAAAAAAAAAAGAGGGCAAATTCTTTTTTTTTTTCGAATCGTACCAAAATCTAACCAGCACCACGGTAACTCACAAGCAACTTATCTGCCAAATTTTATGAAATTCGGTCAATTAGTTTTTGAGTGTGAGTGGATACATGTATTGCACAAACAGACACACACACACAGGCGTCACGCTAAAAATAGTTATTTTGTGTTCTAGAGGTCCCAAAACGTATAGATCCGTCGAAATCTCGAGTTGCGATTTTCGATATAATTTCAATACTACCACGGAAGGAGTTTAGATCGTCATGTTAGGGAAACGTAAAAATCTGATGTGGTCAGCAGATGGCTTTCCCTACAGACTCAAGTTAATTTTCTCTTTATTTCTTTATTAATTCATTAAGTCGAGTTTAATTGCACAAAATAACACGCATAATTATTTGACATTTTTAATTCAATTCTTGTTTTCATCTGGTAACTGGACGTATTCTCAGACGCGGCATAGCAAAAATGCGAAAAAACTAAAATATCTTGAGAACGGCTAGTCCTAGAATAATGGGGTTGATCTTATTCTTTTTACTATCAAAAATGACTTACAAAACAAACATTTGAATGATACATTTGAGCATACGTAGTTTTTTATTTTAAATTTTGACGATTTCTGCGGGTCATTTCGGAGAAAAAAAAAAAAGAAGACAGATTCTTCTTTCCGAATCGTACCTAAATCCAATCAGCACCAGGTAATCCACAAGAGACTTGCCTACCAAATTTTGTGAAACTTGGTCCATTAGTTTTTTTGAGTTAGTGGATACATACGATTTTTGCGGGCCATTTCGCAAAAAAAGGCAGGTTCTTTTACTTCGAATCGTACCAAAATCTAATCAGCACCAGGATAACTCAGAAGTGTCACCCTGGTGTAAAAATAGTTATTTCATGCTGTCCCAAAACGTGCAGATCTGTCGATTGCGATTTTCGACACGATTCCAATACTTTCCCTACACATTAGGAGATGTATTGTAGGGAAAATAAAAACGAACAAAATAATTAAATACAGGAGGTGGGAGATAGATTCATGTGTGCCCAACAAAAACATACATATCTAGCATTAACGCAAAATAATAATAATATTCCATCAAACTGGGTAGCGTGGTCACCTTTGCCGTGGGATTTTAGTGTTTAATCTGATAATGTGTCTGGCATTATCCTTCGTGTACAGTTTCGAAGACTAAGAGGAAAGCATCGAAGTGTCGGTAAAATGGTTAATCTTCGAAGGCCAACAGTGAGCATCGAACAGGAACGGCTAGTGGCGAAATGAGGCATTTCGGATTTTAACGCAGTGACGTTCCAGAATTGCTCACTGGGAAGAAATGGGACAGTTATTATCATCAGAGGCTACGTTACGACGCCAGAAATAATAACGGAAAAATAAAAAATAAATACAAAAAGTAGCAGGTACTTCCAACAGAATTAACGAACTTGGATGATGTTGAAAACAACAGCACAAAGAGCTTTTATACACACACATATATATATTTATATTGTCTATTATTTGTTAATGTATGGCAACGAAAATAGGAATGTATGATGTACTTTATTAGAAAACCTGAACTTCTACAGATTACGTAGTTTCTACAGATTTCTACTTCTGCAGTGGACGCTAAAGAATGACATTCAGCTAGTATTTTCATTTTGTCTTAATTCTAAATCAAAACTAATTTACAGTTTAAAGAAGAAAAAAAGCACGAAGAAAAAGAATTCAGTAATAGTTTTAGCACGTTTTAGATGTAAGTGGATGTACAGAAAAGTTATTAATGCCTGAATAAGCAATATCCAGGATTCTATATTTGAAACTTTTATTTAAACATTACTGACTAACTGAGTGGAAGCCATTCATCTTTGCTCTCAGAGTAAATTTGCGTAATTATAAACTTTATTTTAAGAAATTTAAATGTACAGCAATATTAATCTTTTAAATCACTTATTTTAATGTAAATTATAGAATTAATTGTCAGCAAACATAAATACAGCGTTTTCTTACGTTTGGCTTTGTTCGTTCCCCGATTTAGAAGTATTGAAAGTTTTCAACTTATGAACTTAATCAATATTATTGTTATTCCTTTACATAGAATGGAAAAACGAAAGCAAATAGTAGAAACACCTATCCGCGATCTGGGAGATCTACTAGCAGTGGGCATACAGGTCGAGATGTCACAAGCTGGCTTCCGCTACAGGAGGTAACGCTTGGCCACATAATTCGATTTTGTAACAAGATTCTCATCATTAATACGAGGGTCACACTGAAATTTTTGAGATAGGGCTAAGTGGTATAAGTTAAACTTACCAACTCTTAGGAGTGTTCACAGTACTCCCCTCTAACATCAATGCAATTTTGTAGGCGAATTTTCCAAAGATTAAATGCTTCAAGCTATCCATTTCTTAGAATCGATGAAAAATATGCTTTTATAGCCTCATTAATATCATCTTGTTGGAACGTCAAAAAACGGTTTGTACGTTTCATCCACCAGTTATGATTTTAGAAATAATGCGGTGTCCACCATCATTAAGTAATTTTAGAGTTTCTTGACTGATTCTGACACGCTCCGCTTTTTGGTGTTCTGTTAAATTATGAGGGACCCAACAACAAACTAATTTTTTCATATGCAATTAATTCTTCATGAATAATTTTATGTATAGCTGCGGCTTCAATGTTAAGTTCCTTCTGTATAATTTAGCAGGTACAGCGATTATCATCGATTAACATGTTTCGAATGGCCGACACATTTTCTGGGACTACAGCTGACAAAGGTTTTCTTGTGTGTTTTTCATCCAGGAGATAATTTCGACCTCTTCTAAACTCTGTAAACCATCTGAATACAGCGGCACGAGATGGAGCATCATTTCCATATGCTAATTGTAGACCTTGAAGACATTCTTCTTGATTTAGCCCCATTTTAAAATCATGGAAAATCATAGCTCGATAATGCTCTCGCGTCAACTCTATTTTCTCTTCTTTGACAATTTATTCTACGATAGTTAAATTGTAATTGCTGCTACAAATTATCGTCTGCGGACATAAGAGTTCAAATTTAAATATCCCATCAATAATTTTTTTTCCTAGCGTATATCGTCTGCCCTGTCTCAACAATTTCAGTGTGACCCTAGCTATTCAGTGTGACCCTAGCGAGCTACACGAGATATGATGACACGTATTTCTCTCTATTAAATTGTATACCCAGGAACTGATCAAACCAAAGTGGGGCTCTGGGTCTGGTGTCATTTCGGATCTCCCATTACTGTCACGGCATATCAAACACATGCAAAAACACCGACCTATAACAAATTTGGGGTTCATGATCATAGCTCCGAAGGTCCTATCGTACGTGTAGAAACCCTTTCATTTCAAAGTAATATATGTATAATATTTAAAACTATTAACATATTTTATAATTTAAAATAAAAACTAATATTACCGGTTTTTAATTAATTAAGAAATTATTTCTACTTAATTCTTTTTATCAGATACAAAATCTGTGCGCTCGGGAGGCCCGTTATCCAGGCCCTGCGAATGTCTTAGCCACATCTTTTACGAAGATCTGCAGGTTTTCGTCTTAGACAGGTTTCGCCAGATTTTCTTCCAGAATCGGTCGCCATTTTGTGCGGGACGCGAAAAGGAAACGGCAAAGTGGCGTGAAAAAGAAAAAGAAGTAAACAAAAACACAGCAAACGGGCATTCTTTCGTGTATTTCATAGCGAGGTGTCCGTCCTTGACACCAATAAGCCCTTTTGTTTCCCATTCTGTAGAAAAGAAAAAGCGGGTGTCGATCGGAACAAACAAAAAGAGGAAGTGCCCGACAACAAAGTCTTTTCTACAAGGACTCCAGATTATAATTTTTGTTTTCCATTTTCCGTATCAAAATATCCAAGGTTGCTCGGCTTCACGAAAATGTCATCGGCCTGAAAGGGGGAGCACTAAAGTAACAGACATTTCATCGGTTTCAGATAAATTGAGCAAAATTAATTTAATTAATGTGTAATACAGATGGAGCTATCTGATATAATTAATGTAATCTTGATTGATCCTATGTTTAGTTAGGATTTCCGAAAGAGCGGAGGCCAACGATTGAATGGGAATTTTTACAGTTTCGGCAATGTGTAGGCTTACCATGCGACCCGTTTTGACCGGGATTGTCCCGGTTTAGAGGTGCGTTCCGAAGTCCTGGCCTGTTTGTTATTTTGTCCCGGTTTGAACATTATCTTTTGGAATATTCGTGACATTACATTGATTGGAAGGCCCAGACCACACGACCAACCCTAAGGCTTACGGTAACTTACTGTGTGGCTGGACATCACATTGATTGTAATTGTAACAGCTGCAGGAAAAATTAATGAAGTATTTGAAAATGCTCTTATAAACGCAAATGAATTGTTTGATGAAGTAGTGATTTCTAAGAAAATGTAGTCTTCTAAAATGCAGGTGTAATGTTAAATCCAATGCTCTGTGTGAAATAAATATAGATCTGGAATGTTCTATGAAAAAATTAAAAACATGTATTCCGTTAAAAAGCTCACGCTAGCAACAAGTATAAGAATGATCGAAATCAAATGATTAATGTCTTATGTATCAGGTTTCAATTTTGTTTTTCCGTTATCAATAAAAAATTTCATTTATTTAGTTATTCTATTTTGTCCCGGTTAGGAAAATAATTCATATGGTAGGCCTAACGGGCCCATTGAAGATATGTAATTATTTAACTAGATTCTTACCGACAGTTCTGATTTAAAAGTCAGTTTTCTTTATTTTCTCTTTACACTCCATTAACAGTAAGTAGTACTAGGGCCGATAAAAGTTAAAAATATGCAAAACGATTTAATCTGTCCTTTATTTATTATTACTGTTTGCTTGACTAACCTGCGGGATAGATCTTTTTCATGACATCTCCCGATGAGGTCCAACACTAGCTGATACCCACTGCAGTATTTGCGTTCTATTATCCCTGAACATATACGGACAACGCACTTCTTCCGATCAATATTATTAATTATTATACTACCACCGGTTGATATGATGACAACATGATGACAAAAACTTCTCCCTAACAAAACGCAAATAATTTACGACCCCCCCCCCCCCCATAATAAAACGTAATTATCTCACGAACAGTAAAGCCCATTCTATTTTGATTCAAGAATGCTACATTAACAATTCGCACAGGGCGAGAGGGATTAGCAAAGAAATTAAACTTAATGTTTTGAGATATAGAATTTTCGCCAACTTGGCTATATTTTTTCAAATGCGTCGTCAAAAATTGGGGAAACAAAAGAAGGAATTTTCCTATATGTATATAATAATATGCTTTGCCCGAAAACTTCAAAATATCTTCATTAAGATGGTTATATTTGTTTAATTTAAAAAAAAAATAATAATAATAATAATACTCGTGAAGGTGGGAGATTTGTTTTCTAGATAAGGCCATGTTTTTAAAGAAGTGGCTTTTAGAAAGTCTTTTTATAGGAACCTGAGAGATTTAGATGATACACATTCAAATTTCCTTGGGGAAACGCTGATCCAGGATAAAATCCATTAAACAGACACCCTCCAAACGGCACATGCCTTCTTCATAGACCTGCTCCTTTTTCATTTTCAGCCTTTGAAATATCTACGGTTACCCCCCCCCCCCCCTCACACCTAAAGGTCAATCTCGAGGGCAAGGTAGGTGGAGTGGAGTCCAGGGCACAGTTCCTTCCATTCAAGAAGGTAGCAGAGCGTGTCCTGTATCCACAGAACTTTTTCAAAGATGTATAATTTGATTGGACTGTGCTGGGGAGAGGAGAAAGAACTGGCAACAAGAAAACCCAAACACGATTCTTCTGCAGTTTCTATACAAGGCGAACATATGTTTCAATTTTTAGGGGATTTGCCTCGATATTCGAACAGTGTTCCTTAAAAATACGGTTCGCAGTCCGGTGCTGGACTTCTGAGCGAGCTTCGGAAGAATTCAAAATATTAAGATCAATGGAAGCTAAATAAAATGTCAGTCTTTCACATCTGGAATACCGATATAAAATTTTCGCAAACTTTGTGATATTTTGTCAAAGGCGACGTCAAATAAGTCAAATAAAAGAAGGAATTTTCTTATATAATATGCTTTGTCCGAAAACTTAATATCTTCATTAAGATGGTTATATCTGTTTAATTAATATATATATATATATATATATACTCGTGAAGGCGAGAATTTTCCAAGTTGAAAACCAGGCATACAGTGCACAATTTCGTTTTCCAATAGGGACTCTATGGAGAACTAATGTAAATTTTCCACCAATGCAGGGGGTATGAGGAGAGGACTTCCCACCCCCGCATATGCTACTGACGTGTTACAACTTTTTCTTGACAGACGCGTTACTACCATTGTTGGTGCTAATACTGTATTCCCCCTCCCCCTCTGTCGAATAAGGCCGTCCTTTGTCCCCGAAACCGGTTGTTACTTTCAATCACTCTTGTATACTATTACTAAGTGTTTATTTTTGCTTACAGCCGTGCTGTTTATCGCGAGCACCTTGGAACTAGCACATGCTATTTTACTGCTCTGAGTCCAGTTGGTGCTCGAAAGACAAGTGGTATAGCTACAGTATGGGCAAAATATCAGGATCCCGACCTCTAATACAATATCTTATGTATATTATAACTTTTTGTTCATAGTGTTTAGAACATGTTGTTGTTGTTGAAACCCAGACCGTCCGACCTACCAGAAAGGTGTAAGGTAACTGTTTGGACGGTCGGGAAGTTCCACCCAATTTAGACCGGAACCCAGTGGGGGGAGGCATCCACAGGGACCGTACCCTCCTTCCCCTACCACCAACCTCTCGGAAGGACTTTCGGTCCACATGTTTAACGTGATCGTACTCCGCATGAACACGGCGGCAGTTTTGGCAGTGGCTGGAATCGAACCCGGGCCTACCGAGTGCAACTCCAGCGCGCTAACCAATGGGCTACCGCGCCCTGTTTAGAACATGTAAAAAGTTTTACTGTACTTTGCTTCTATTAAAATATTACATAGCGAGCATTTGCTTCTATTCAAGGAGAAAAGATCTTTACAGGCAGTCATTCCTATTGTGTGAATATGGGGTTGCCATGCTTTGACTCTAGTGGCGGGTTTTCTAGATTTGGTGATTTATCGCCAACTTGGTAACTTTTTTAATGTACTACAACTTTCTCGAAATAACGAATATTCTGGGAGATACGAATCCCTTCTGGAAATTTTTACGGAGAGTATATAAAAGGAGTCATCGCTCAATGTGAAAGCAGTTGACGTGATACGAGCTATATTAAAATCTCACCGGGCCGTATCGCTGTACCAGAAATACTTCTGTACTAAATTTCGTCGCTGTCCTAGGCTTAGATATCTCGCTACAGACAACACATACATACAAACGTCTTCTTTTATTATGCAAGACTAGAAAATGTATCCCACGTTGCCTGTGAATTCAAGCAGGATAGCTATATAAAATAACAAAATAAATAAATTTTAGTCGTAAATATAACAGTGAAAATAGCATTCAATCCGTGTACATCGGAGCAACGGGCGTGATACGCAACCACCCCCTACCAAATTACAAAACCAAAATCCGTCACTCGAGGAAACTCTACGTTCCACGTTAAAATCTACTGACGGACAAGCGAATTTCTATTCAATTTTAGTCACGCCATTAAAACCAACCTTTAAAATTGGTCTGATCCCAAACAGGAGAAAGCGGTCCGGATTTTAATGGTGAAACGGTCCGCTGATTAAAAAATTTTTGAGTTCGCTCGCTTACAAAATTCATGATTAATAAACGAATGGACTGAGGAAATTATTTTTCATTTTGGAGCAGTGTGTGATATTCGCAGTAACTACTGTTAAAATTATAAATATTAGATTGCTCATCAATTTTTTATTACATTCTAATATGGAAATCAGGGGCGTTTTAAAGACACGAAAAAAATATATATATTTTAAAACTTCACGAAAAATCGTCTATTCATCGTATGGATTCCGTTCAAAGTGTATTTGAAATAGAATTTTTCGATCTTTTCGATGGTGTCAAGATGGGAACCGATTTGTGTAAATATCGCCCAAAATCAGACTAAACCATAAAATAACTAAAAAAACCATATCCGATTAAAAAAATAATAATAATAACGCCGAGGTGCATCTATTCGGGTCCTGGAGTACCTGTATACCACATTTCATGGCCGCACGATACTTAAATTTTCCGCAACAGACTGCGCACACACACGGAGAGACATTTTATTTTATTATGTAAGAAGATAAACTATAACTAATTATGGGTGGTATCTATAGACTGCTGATCTCATTAAACATGTTTCGATAAATGGTTCCTGTGTTTTTGTGCATCCAACAATAAATGCTTCATTTTATAAATTGTGCAAAAAGTGATATTTGGAACCAAAAGCGTAAGTGCAGATCGATAAAATATTATCTTTATCCCATTGAACATTTATCTGGGCATTTCATCGCTCATGAAGAGATAATATCTATCTATTTGGAAACAAATCATAAGCCCTTACGATAACATATCCCACTACCGATATTGAGTGGAAAAACTGACCTATTTACTTCAAATTTTCATGGCTTCTTATTTATATTGGGGGATGAGCTAATAAAAGCTAGAGTTCCCGATTCTGGTTATACCACTGGCAGCAGAATGTGGATTTGAGTTGTTCTGAGGAGAGTGCAAGGTTTCTGAAGTAACACCTTGCACAGCACAGTGGTTCAATAGCCGTGTTTACAAGTCGTATACCCCTACAAATACAAAAATAAAACAGGTGGTTGAGGTTCTTTATACTTGAATAATATCCGCTTCCTCTTTTGGGTGGTCCTGTCTGCTGCCACCCGAATATAATAATAATATCGAAGAAAACATTTTTATTTTCCCTGCAATACATGTTAATGCATTCGGAAATTATTGGAATTATGTCGAAAACCGCAACTGGAGTTTTCGACGGATCTACACGTTTTGGGACTACCTCTAGACCATGAAAGAACTAAACTATTTTTAGCGTGACGCCTGTGTCTGTCGGTGCAGAGTTTGTATCCACTCTAGCTCAAAAACTAAATGACTAAATTTCATAAAATTTTATAAGTCACTTATGGGTTGCCATGGCGCTGATTAGAATTTGGTACAATTCGGCTATAAGAACCTGCCTTTTTTTTGCAGAATGGTCCGCAAAATACGTTTGTATCCACACTAGGCAAAAAAAAAAAAAAAAAAAAAAACTAATTGATCAACTTTCACAAATTTTGGTAGATTAGTAACTTGTGGGTGACCTTGGTGCTGATTAGATTTTGGTACGATTAGGGAAAAAAGAACGAGCTTGCTTTTTATTTTTGTTAAATGGCCCGCAAAAATCACCAAATTCTAAAATTGCTCAAATATATCCATTAAATGCTTGTTTCATATGTATGTTTTGCCGACGAAACGAATAAAACCAACCTCATAACTCTAGGACGAATCGTTCTCGAGATATTTTAGTTTTTCAAATTTTTTTAAAAGTCGCCTTTGAAAATACGTCCAGTCGCCAACTGGAATGAAAAATGAATTAAAACTGCAAATTTAGCGTCATTTCAAATATTCTGTACATTTATTGTGTAATTCTGTACAATTAAACTCAATTTAATAAATTACGGAAGGAATAAAGAGAAAATGAAATTGAGTCTCTTGAGAAAGTCATGTGTTGCCCATACAAGATTTTTTCCTCTGAGAACGAGTTATGGAAAAACCTGTAATTTTTGTTATTGTTTTCCCATAATCGGACTTACCCCCCCCCCCCCTCCACAAAAATGGAAAATAGATAGAATAGAAAAATAAATATGCTTTAAAATATTAATTGCATGTTTATTTTACACGATTTTTTTAAAAAACAAAACGAAACAATATAAGGTAAACGCCACTGCCATTACGCTATGATTTCCGTTCTCGAAATCATTAAATGCTTTAGAAATTTCGCGCGACACATTTTAAAATGAGCCTAATCGCCGATAAAAAAGGAAATTATATTATAACTTAAAATTCTATGTAATCATATATATATATATATATATATACAAATGAGTGAGATTGACTGACTACGGGATACTTAAACAACCCAAAGTATTGAAGGTAAAAACTTGAAACTTTACATGTGGAACTTGATCCATGAAGTACACAGCCAAAACTGCTGAAGGTAGAAACTTAAAACTTTGCAGTACATGCGAGACTTGGTATATATAAGTCATGAGAAAAATCGAAAATCTTGTGTTTTTTCGATCAATTTATAAATCGCAGAATTTTTTGTTCTAGCGTTCCTTCAGCTATTACTCGCGAACGGCTAGACACATACAATTCGTCTTGATACAATCCAGAAAAAAAAATCTTAATTAACTCTATGGATGTACAATCCATAGCTCTTGATATATTTTAATTTATAGTTACAGCAGACATTTTTTTTACGATGAATTCATTTAATTAGAACTTTTTATTCCATTGTGGCCACTACGGTAACCGAGTTCCGTTTTAACTACCGAAATCGTGTGTCCGCTATTCTCTAAATCCAAGAATTGAAAAATAATTCTACAATGAATGGATTTATCTGAAAACGTTGGAAAAAACGACAGCAAATTGTGATCGGAGATGAAATAGTGTTTCATATACCGCCATTTTCATTTGAACAAGATTCTAATATGTGCGCCATTTTCATTCGAACAAAATTCCAATATGTGCGTCATTTTTATACATAAATTTGAAACGCATTTTGATATATTCAGAACTTTTATAAGTGTGTTGTCACACTGAGTGACCACTGGCTTTTTGGAAACGACTCGTTTTGATATAGTGTCTTATTTTGTGTGATAAAATATGAATTAATGTATATAAAGGGTTGGGGGTGAATTTGAGTCTGAGGGGGAAACCTGTGCAGACTAGATCAGATTTTTCAGCGAGAATCGGGGAAAAAAAAAAAAAAAAAAAAAAATGGAAAGATTTCCAATAGAAAGGGAAAGCGGATTCCCACATCTTGGGTGATCACGAGACTGTTTTTAATCGGGAGAAGGGGAAAGTGAAGGCACGAATGAAGTGAAGAGAGCGTCGCCGTAGGGAGATGAATCGATGGCGTTGTTGCGAGTGTGTGGAAATGTGTGTCAAATGTTCGTCCTTGGATGCGAGAAAGCGAAAGTGGATCAGCGGGTCACTGGGTCTCTGCCACTCAGTCAGACCTCGGCACACAAACACGGCCCGACAAGACCCGGACTAGGGTTGCCACCTTCCGACATCAGCATTCAACGAGAAAGAGAAATAGGGTCCCGTAACAGAATCAATCGATCCATGGATCGCGTGATGTAATAATCATGGTGCACCTGTTTATAGGTTTTCGAAATTTAAGGGGAGAAAATTGGAAACTCAAACGATTTATAAACTGTAATCCCACGCTCATTGCAGATGCAACATCATTGAACGGGTTTCGCGCTTATCATGATCTCAAAAATAGTCGATACCTGATGCAATGGCAGCAAGAAAAGTGCCCTGCAATTTTGCGCATTATTATTACAAACGCTGTTATCTGCAATGGGAGTATGATTTCTATCTTTCAGAACCCCCCCCCCCTCCCCCGTATATACGAATTCTGTGAGTATGATTCACAAATTGTTTTCCTTTTCATTTTTTCATATAGCACTAACTATTGTATCGGAAAAGTATTGTTCGAGAATATTCGAATCCGAGATTTTGACGAAAAAGCGCGTTTAAATGCTAACAGTTTTTAATTTATTTTACAGTTTTATTAAATGCAGCCTGTTATCAATGAAGTCCGAAATAGTCATTTGATAGAACGAAAAGAAATATTTTTTCTTTTTTTTTTTTAAGAAAAAGCATAAGTGACGTGTTACAAGGGTGGTTTCCCGAGGCCAGGGGGTCCCCAAACAGATATTTGTAAATTTCATTAGAAGGCACAAACTCTTTCTTAAATTACAGTACATTTTTTAAAAATATTTTTCTATTGGGAGGAGGGCCCTTATAGTGTGAGGGCCAATATTATGGAAAACATATTTTAAACAGCTTAAAACATCTTTTATTATTATTTAAAATTTCAAATGATTTTTTTTTTCTTTGGATTCTTGGCACAGCATTTTCTATTCAGTGAATTGAAAAAATATATCTTCCTATACAGAGGCTGTTCACACATTTTTTAGACGATGTATATTGTATTCACAAAACTAAATTACATAAAATTCTTGTGTTTTAAATGTTCTATTTGACATCCCTTATTCTGAACTATCCTTCGACACCGCAATTTCCAGGATAATAATGCCTTTTGAAGTGTCAGAAGAGGTATTCTATCCCATTCCTCCTGAACAGCTTTCCAGAGTCCTGTAAGAGTTTTGGGACGACGTTTGGATAATGCAGATTTTAAAAGTCCGAAAGCACAAAAATCCATAGGTGATACATCGGGAGATTTAGTAGGGATATCAGTGAAGGGTATGGCCTTGATACCAGTTTTTTGTTCCATTTCTTTTAGGAAATTTACAGTGGATTTTGATGTGTGACTGCTAGCTTTGTCCTGATGGAGTCTCACAGATTGATGGCACTGTGGGTAAAGCGATGGTATTTCATTCAGAAAAATTGGGGATAAAATATGTTCCTGATAGTATTTGGAGTTAATCTTGACATTTTTTCCCACTCTCTTTATTTTTAACTTGCCATTATAAGAAAAACCAGCAACAATCATGAATCCCTTAGAAAAACTTTCTTTCGATTCTTTGAACCATGTACTTAAATTTTTTTCTCCCCTTTTATGATAATAAATGGCTCTTTTTTTGTTGCAATCATTTAAATACACCCGTGATTCATCTATTGTGACAATTGTTTTCCATTTTTCTTTGGATAAGTGTTTCTCATATAGAATTCTGCAGCGTGTCCTGCGTTCAGCGATATGATTTGGAAGAAGACGATGCACATTGCGTTTTTTCGCTTTCTTAAAATTTAAATCAACGTTTATCATTTTGTTTACAGTGGACACCGAGCATTTTAATGATTTTGCAACTGTCCTTTGACTAGGGGATTTTCCATTAACATTAAACAACGTACCTTTGCAATATTCGAAGATGTCCGTTTTTTCCTTGGATACTTGTTTGGAATTTTTGTCCCACTTGAGGCTCCAATTTGACGTTTTTTTCCTTTCCTGTTGACGATATTACCTATCGACGCTTTAGATATCACAAAACCATGACTCTCACATCGTTTTTGGATAACAGAGTATGCATATTTCTCTTCGGAAAGAGCATAAATGTAGCCTTCGAACCACTGTTTTGTTAAAAACGCCATTTTTGAATAAAAACAAAACTTTCAAGCCGCAGACGATAATTTTGACTTTTAAAAACATAGTACAATTGGAATTATTTCTTTTGCAGCAAACGATTTTTTATTACCGCTTACCAAAATCGTCTAAAAAATGTGCGAACAGCCTCTGTATTGTTGCTCGTAATACGAATTTCAAAAGGACATCGTAAAATCGGAAAAAATTAAATATAATTTATATTTATTCACACTTATACATTTTCAAATGTCAACGATTTATTCTAATTTAATTCACAAGAATTTATGGAATATAAATTCAACAAATTGCTGAATAAATGAAGTGGTGACGACGCCAATGGCACGGGATAAAATGACCCCCTGAGAGAACATAAAATTCACAAATTGCTTTGAATGTTTTAGGAAACATTCAAATTATCCCAAACAATATATAATTATTTTTTTTTAGCAAAATATGTTCGGTAGTTTTTTAAATAAAAATTAAAATAATAATTGCACCCATATTATATGAAGAGGTCACGTAACCCACTTCAAAATAAAATATGGCATCCATCTTTTTTCCCAAGTGTCAACATCGTAATTTTCAAAGTTTTTTTTAATTTATATTTAGTGTTGCATCCGTTCTAAAACCGCATTATTTTTTTGTAATTTCTTTGCATCTATATACTGCGCCAACGCAATTACAATATTTTGGAGTTTGAATGATCATCAAACTTTGATTATTCCTATAACGAAATTTTAACGTATGCAAAATGTAAACACATCAAGCTGTAAGATGAGTTGTATAAGAAGTGCTGAATTTTTTTAACGCAAAATTACTTAACTTTGTAGTCTGGAATATAGCTGATATGAATGAAACATTAATTGATTATACATAGAGAATTAGATGATTTTATAGAATTGACCTTTTCGATGAAGTTTTAAGCATGGAGTTAGAAAGTACTTTGACCTCCATGATTTTAAGTTTTTAAGTAAAATAAATTATTGTAGTATTGTGATGAATTTAAAAATATCACCGCTGAATGAAAGAATGGAATAAAAGTTTGTGAATTAAATATTCACTGCTTGTATATACAGAGCCTGACAATTTATATTTCGATAATGTCATTTGAATAAAGTTCATTTTTTTCCGATGAAGTTTTAAGTTTTCAAATATAATAAATTATTGTAGTATTGTGATAATTTTAATAATATCCCCGCTGAATGTATCGCATTTTAGAGATGTTGAAATAAAATTGTATTGCAGTTGGAACGCGTTTCATAATCAATGCTTTATGCATGATTGATCTTTCTTGTTTATGATTGCATGTATTTTTATTTATTATTGAGAACGTAGTGTTGATTTTATGCAAAATTTTGCATGTATTCCGAGAGCTTATATAAAGCGCATTATGTCCGTGGAATGGGCCAAAGGTGTGTTACGTGTCCGCGAAGCGTTCAACATCTATTTCAAGTTCAGAACTTTAAAAAAAAAAAAAAAAACGATCAAACTTATCGCCGAAGGAGGTTAGTGATACAAAACTTGAAATAATATCGCTTATGTGCCCTAGATAGTAATAACCTACAGTACAACAGGATGTATTATTTTACTACTTAAAGCAGTTATAATTATTACTTAAGCAGATTGTTTGAATGTTTAGCAGATCTTTACATGTAACATGCTGTGGCAGAAAACCAATCTCTATGTATTAAAACACCTGCTGTGTCCAATATATGATTTTTAACTACACGAATTAACAAATTTTGATTTTGTGAACAAAAAATAAACAGCAAACTGTTCATGCCTCGATAGCATTCATCCGAATTCAGGAACGCTCAAAACGTGTAAATCCATAAAATTTAAGGTTCAAATTTTTAAACTCATCACAGTACTATTTTTTTTTCTGTTCTAATTTCTAAGAGTAATCATTCTGGTTAATGCCAGATTATCATAAAAAGGGCATTTGCGTGAGCTATCGCATGAAATGGAATAACTTCATTAAACAATTAAAAAAAATCATTTCTAGAATTTCAATATCTTCATGATAACTAGCATAGCCTGCCTTACAATAAAAGGTCTCATTAAACAATGTACAATAAGTGCAGTTGATAGAATTTTTTCAGGTCCCTATGTAGCAGGTGCACGACCCCCCCCCCCCCCTACACTATCTCCTATTTTACAAGGCATTGATCCTTTCTCATAAACTATTTATGCGGCCCGGAACCCAAGCGTCTTCCGGGCCCCTATGCAATGCATCCTCCACCCCCGCTGTCGGCGGCCTTGGAATAATGAATAAATTTCGCTGTTTAAAATCCATTTTTTTTTAAAAATAAACATAAAATTTAAAATGGATTGCGTATGAGTCTTTTTTTTTTTTTTTACATTTATTTGTTAACACTTGGTCCAAAAATCTATTTTATCGGCTTTTTTCTTTTCTTGCTATGGATTCAAAGTGGCAGACATATTTTTGGAAGGTCAGGGGATGGGAAAATTATTGCTGCAATGTCAAGATCTTTATAACTAAAAAAAGTCAGGCATGACAAAATATCTGGAGTTCGAGTCACCACTCGACTTTCTCATACATTTATACTACACTGTTTAGTTTTACTCATATCGCAATTATTCTCAGAATGAAAAAATAGGTTTCAAAATATGCATGCCCATAAGAATCTGGAATGCGAAATTTTCCGGGGAAAAAAATTACTATCTCTATATGATAGTATAAGAACATAAAAATATCTCCCTGTACAATTTATGATGATGAATGTTTCGTTGCCTTAAATTCATGGTTGAAAAATATAAAAATAAAATTCAAGATAGATTTTGAATGTGCCATTTTCATCCCAGTTCGTGTCCCACAATTCAGGACGCGCCAAAACATATAAAACTGGGCGTTCAATGTTTGACTTCATCCTTTACATTGACTAGAAATTAAAACTGTCGACTTGAAAAATACTCTCGTCCGTCGAGACGACCGATCCACAACATCCAGTTGTGCACTTCAGGCCCACACCCTTCCCGTTGCGGTCTGGGAGTTCGGACTGAAATTGAGGACTGACTGATGGTCAATTAGAGGCGGACGTTCTTGTGTGACAAGCCCCTCACATTCCTTTACTTCCAGCACGCAATGTTACCTACATAAATGACGAGGGATGCTCGTGTGCCATGGCCCTAAAATATATATACGTGGATGACCTAATACTGTGGGCATCCGTACCACGAAAAGAAATCAATCACATTTATAGAAAAACTTAATAAAACTATGAAAGTCTTGTACGATTTGTGTACAGAAAATGCAATCGGGGTAAATAAACGCAGATAAAACAGTCTACCTTAACAACAAATAAAACAGTCTTTTACTCTTGGTCATCAGTCTACCAATATAGATAGATATTAAGTATAATCATATAACTGTTGTGGAATCGAGCAGTCCTAAACATCTTGGAGTTATTTATGATAAAAAACTGACTTGGAAGAATTATATTGGAATGATTATAAATAAATAGCACACAGAAAAGACTGTTCTGATTGGCTGGAGCCCAGTGGGAGGTTGAAGGTCCAGACCACACAGCCAACCCTAAGGCTAACGGCAGGCGGCCCAGTGGGGGGTGCAATAGAAATACGTTAAACATAAATAATACGTTACCTATATAAAACCACTTTTTACTTATTGCTGCAAACCCCTGATCACTGCCACAAGCTAGGGCCGCAGCCAAAGACGAAGTAGAAAAAGGGCTGTAATGAAATTCAAGGGGGGCTCATCAGTCTTGAAGGGGAGGTTCACCAAAAACACGAGTAATCATTAGCATTTATAAACCATGAAAGAGTCTATTATATATTTCAATTCATATAAATGATTAACAAAGAATTGCATATTAATATTTGCAAACTAAGAGCTGATGATTAATATCTATGTACCTACTATACATCGATATTAATATATAGTAATTACAATTGATTTTAATGTAAGCATTAACTAGTACTAAAGCTGTTAATAATTTGTATAAACATTCTAAAAGTTAATACAAATTAATGCTTTATATTAACTCTTACCTACTTATCAATTGATTTTGACTCTGTAATGTATAACAGTGAAACCCCACAATAATACACAAAAATCTGATGTGGGCAGCACATGACTTTCCTTATATAATGCAATGAATTTACTACTTTTACAGTAAAACAAAAAAAGATTATTTTTATAGTAGATATTTATATTCTTTCCAAGATATTGAATTTTCGTCAATTAGTCGTTATTTTCACTGATTTAGCGTCATTTTTATCCATTTGGCGAGCTTTTCGTTAATTTAGCATCATTTAAAAAAAAATCGCCAAGTTGGCGACATTCCACTAAATTCGTCGCCAAAATCTCGCCAAGCGTTATGGACGGAGAAATAAGTTATTCTTACAGCAGATAAATGACTATTGGCGTTCAAATACAAAAGTATTACTCAAAGTACCTTTTTTCATGAATGGAACAAGCTAGATCCATGAAAATGATGTCACCCAATTTATCGCATGGTATTACATATGAACAGTGAACATGTTTCTCAATAGGAAATTGTTTTTTTTATTTTATATGACTTTTTGATAATTTTTTTGAAAAATGTGCAATATCTCGAGAACGGTTCATGTTAGCGTTCTAAAATTTATGTCATTCGTTTTCTAATGAAAAATTACATAAGAAATCTCTATTTGCTTTATTAACTTTATTAAAGGTTTTGACTTTTTGACGAATTTTTCAAAATTTCACTCGAAAATTTATGGGGGGTTCTGAACATTCGATTGCGTATAAAAACAATAGGCTTCCAGTGTTTACGGATTGTAATTTTTGTACCAAATTTCGTTCGAATCGGTTCATTTGTTCATGAGATATCGTCCCCACAGACTCATTGACACACACACACACACACAGACATCATTTCAAATATGTTCGATTCGTGATCAGGGATGCTTGAAACGAACTCTCCCGTCGAAAACTCGAATTCGACGAACAAAACGAACTTGATTCAAATGACGTCATCGAAATATAAATCGCCTCTGTGTAAAAGCTGTAAAAATTTTATTCATCACAGTACTACCATAATTAATTCTATTTAAAAACTTAAAACCATGGAGGCCAAAGTAATTTAAATCTATGCATAAAACTAAATCGAAGAACTCTGACATTGAATCGTTTGCTTCTCTATGTAAAATCAGTGAATGTTTCATTCATATTATCTGTATTGCAGACTCCTAGGCAAAATACTTTTGTGTTAAAGAAATTCAGCAATTCTTATACAATTCACCTTACAGCCTAATCAGTTTACGTTTTCCATAAGAAAATTAGGTTTCGTTGTAGAAATAATCAGTTTGATGATCATTTAAACTCAAATATATTGTAATTGTGTTGTTTCAGAATACACAGATATTAAGCAAAAATTAAGGGGTTTTAGGACGGATACGACACTAAATTAGAATTTCAAGGTGTCAGAATCACCTGGAGACTCCAAGATCTGGGGAGATTGAAGTTGTGTTGCAATAGATCTCCCTCCCACTGTGGTATTTACGGAAATAAAATGGCGAAAAGAAGGGACGCGCTTTCTCCAAACCGGTTAACATGATATACCCCTTGGATCCGCTGTTGGAATAATAATAATAATAATAATAAAAAATCTGATGTAGGTAGCACATGACTTTTATTATATAATGCAATGAATTTACTACTTTTACAGTAAAAAGGAAAAAAAAAAAAGGGTTACTCTTACAGTAGATACTTATATTCTTTTCAAGATATTGATTTTTCGTCAATGAGTCGTCATTTTCATTGATTTGGCGAGATTTTCGTTAATTTGTCAACATTTAAAAAAAGTCCCCAAGTTGGCGACATTCCACCAAAATCGTCACCAAGCGTTATGGACAGAGAAATAAGTTATCCTTACAGCAGATAAATGACTATTGGCGTTCAAATACAAAAGTATTACTCGAAGTATCTTTTCTCATGAATGGAACGAGCTAGATCCACGAGAATGATGTCACCTAATTTATCGCATGATATTACATATGAAAAGTGAACATATTTCTCAACAGTTAATACTTTTTTTTTTAATTTATGAGATTTTTTGATAAATTTACTTGAAAAATGTGCAGTATCTCGAGAACGGTTTATGCTAGCATTATAAAGTTTATGTCAATCGTTTTCTAGGGAAACATTACATGAGAAATGTCTATTTGTGTAACTTCATTAAAGGTTTTGATTTTTGATGATTTTTTCAAAATTTCACTCGAAAGTTTAACGGGGTCCTGAACATTCGGTTGTGTTTAAAAGCAATAGGCTTCCAGTATTCACGGATTGTAATTTTTGTACCAAATTCCATCAGAATCGCTCCATTCATTCGTGAAATATCGTCTTCACAAGTTCACTGACGCACACACACAGACATCACCTCAAAAATGTTTGATTCGTGATCAGGGATGCTTGAAACGTGCTCTCTCGTCGAAAACTCGAATTCGAATTTTCGACCCCGTCACAATACTTTTCTTATACATTATACTATGTATATAAGGAAAGTACAAATAAATTAAAAGGCAGATATAGATCCTGAGAGGCTGAGAACAAATAACAAAGCATAAAAAGTGGAGGGAGACCATTTACGACATCTCAACCGGCCTTCGCTATATAGTGGTGGCGGCTTTCAAATTAATGTAACTTTGAAACTTTGTAATAATATTTTCAATCGCCAAGAAACCGATTTGTGTGTAGAATAAAATTAAAGAATTAAATGTTATCTCCGAAGATATTATTGCGATCGAAAAGGTTTTCGAGAGCAATCCTACTTATAATCTATATAAATAAAATTGAAAATCCGTCTACGGGTATGTGTGTTTGTCTCATTATCAAAGGAGAACGGCTGCACTGAATTTCATTTAATTTTGAGGATAGCTTTGGAATAGCCCCAATTAAAATTGAGTTCATGTTTCGAGTTCCTAGGACCAGAGTTTATCGAGATATTAATGAAAAATGCACAATTGAACCTTCCATAGAGATTGCATTATGCAATATTTATCTTGTTATTTCATTTTGGCAAAGCTCATATATTGTATTTATCCAATTCTGAATTCTTCAGAGAATCGTCTGCTGGAATAAATTGATTTGCAAACGACAAAATTTCAACTTCATTCATAACTTTTAAAATAACTTCAATATAAAAAAAAAAAATCACACGAAGGAGCATTGCCGCATGGGCTGTGGTGCCCCAGCATCAAATTTCACGGCTATAGGTAGCTTATGTTTTTCACACCCCACACACACGTGCGTCTTTTATTATTATAGACAGTGTTTCTTTCAAACATACATCCGGTGGTGGGGTGCGTAGTGACAGCATTTAGATACATTTATATAAGGCAAGTAAAAAATTTTCCCCTCCCCGAAAGTTTTATTCACCCCCCTGGCCAAAAAGTCATGAAAGACTGCCTGGTTATAGATAGTATGTATCTATTTAAAAATTATATTGTTCCATATACGTTGTTTTAGAATACGATAAATTTCGAGTGGGATTTAAGAGAGAAGTATGGGTGCCCATAGGGGAGGGCAAGAAGGAGCCCCCCCCCCCCCTCCCGGACGTTCAAAGTCATAAATGTGGGCATCAAGCTAGTCGATGTTGTACCTTGAGTTTGATCATCAGTGGCTTGCTCCGCCCTGAAAATAACTGAATGAGCATCCATGGAGCGAAGTAAAATAAATTAAAATTTTTTTAGAAGAGCTCTATGAAGATCTAGCGATACGTGGTTCGATGGGTACACTAGTTTTTTGTATTGTGATACCGGATTTAAATGTGTGAGAAAGCCGAGGAGACTCATACTCATGCACTGAAACCTCGAAGCTGATTGCCATAAGTCGTTGCGAAGTTACAAGGAATCTTTGCAAACTCGAACGGTGCCTAGACACTTGAAACACAAGCACGAATCCTCGTATTTAAAGCCCCGCCGTTTTAAGCAGTTCCTTGTCCCACTGTTATATATTTACTTATAAGTATAAATTGTATATATTGTGTGGCAAAATAAAATTTACTTATTATTTATAAAACAAAGAACATGAGAATATATTTTAGGTGGGGTTGAAAAACAAAAACCCTCTATACATTTGTTTTCAATACACCACTTAAAGAACAATCATACAATTTGAAAAAGATAGGTAAGAAAATGTGGATATATATAGTAGACATAGACCCTTTCAATTTGCATTGAAGATTTTCCACGGATCACCTGTCAGGCAACGTTTGATCCGAACAAACGGGATGTATTATTTATAGTGGAGAAAGTAAAAATAAATCCTTCCCGTTTTCTCCCGCCAAGCGATCGGGATTTAAACAAGGAAATGACAACATTTTGGGCCTTCTCCCACCCCCCACCCCCCTTTTTACGCTTGCCAGCATTCCATTTCCCTTTCTGTTATATTCCGATCGACATCTTTTCCGATTTCACCGCCAGATTCTCTCTCACAGGATCGACCTAAAAAGGCTTCGGGGCAGATAACACAACGGGTAGAATAAATAAACATAAAAGAAAAAGATACTGGTCTCCGTCCATTTTTCCCATTGAGCGATAAATTCGCTGTTTATTATGTGCATGCCTCGGAATTCCAGTTCAAGGTGACAGCGCGAGTGCGCATGCGCCCTACCTCTACACGGCTTCGCGCGCGCAAAGAGAAAAGTGGGTCACCCACTTTCCGGAACGCTCTTGAACCCGATGCGGCCCACTCGCCGCGGGCTGGAAACTGACCGGTGGTCCGCCGAACACGCAGAGGGCTGAAATAAAAAAATTAAGCTTTATTGCTGACCCACTTACAATTTTGCCAATTAAGGATGAAGAATAGCATAGTCAGAAATTTTAATTTCAAGATATATTTAGTTTTCTCGCAAAAGGAAAAAATGGAGTAGATCGTCGCAGAATAGGATTATAGATCGTGTGCATTTTTTTTTTTTTTTTAAATAATGAAGATCTATGATAGTCAACGGATTAAGAGCAAAAATTGCGAAAAATCTTAAAATTCCCATAAAAAGAGCCAAACATTCTGTGTTTAGGATAATGCTACATCGCAGATAGTGGTATCCATGAACCGGTTATGTGCTTATTATATAAAAAAAACAACAAGAAAGATCAATCATGCATAAAGCATTGGTTATGAAACACTTTCCAACTAAAATGCAATTTTATTTAAAAATCTCTAAAATGTAGAGTTGCACCGAATATTTGGTATACTGCCTATTCGGCAGTCAAACCGAATATTCGGTTCGGCCGAACCGAATAGTAAGAAAAATTTTAAATATTCGATAATTGGTAAAGCACATTTTTTTATACAATGAATGAAAGTTATAGTATCATAGTGCAAAATAAATTCAAATTGTTACTTACCAATATTATCGTATTTAAAATAATTTTAATGTAAAAGTAAACAATCTGATATTAAATTTTGTTGTTTTTTCAATTTTTCTTAAATCTTATCACACCTTAACCTTACTAACTCGTTTAAATATGAAGCAGTAACCAGAAAATAAAACTCACAATATTACGTGTTCAAAAATATAACGCTTAATTTTTTTATAAAATATGCAGCTAAAAAAAAATCAATTATCATTTCACCAATATTAAAAAAAGGTGAAGGTGATTAATATATAAAAAAAAACACTTTGATGAATATTCAATTTTGCAGTATTTTAATTTCGATAGAGATAGAGAAGATACTGAGGATGCCATAGGTGTTCCTTTGCATCCATTAAAATGTGTCAAGTAAGATAACCAAAGAATTTCTCTGTGTGTGGCCCCATTGTAGTCAACCCTTCTAATTTCTTTCATGATTTCTGAAGAGATTACTTTGTTGAGTCTTTTGTCACAGGGTGTAACTGTTTAGTTATCTATCAGTATCTACTCTGTTGTGACAACAACTTAAAAAATCTGATGTGGGCAACACATGACTTTCCTTATATAATGTAATGAATTTACTACTTTTACAGTAAAAAAAAAATAGGTTTTTCTTATAGTAGATACTAATATTCTTTCCAAGATAGTGAATTTTCGACAATTAGTCGTCTATTTCATTGATTTAGCGTCATTTTTATCCATTTGGCGAGATTTTCGCTAATTTGGCAACATTTCAAAAAGTCGCCAAGTTGGCGATATTCCGCCACATTCGTCGCCAAAATCTCGCCAAACGTTATGGACGGAGCAATAAGTTATTCTTATAGCAAAAACATGACTATTGGCGTCGATAAAAAGTCGATAAATGATTATTGGCGTTCAAATACAAATGTATTACTCAAAGTATCTTTTTCCATGAATGGAACGAGCTACATCCACGAGAATGATGTCACCCAATTTATCGTATAGTATTACATATGAAAAGTATCGTATAGTATTACATATGATGTTTCTCAACAGGAAATATTTTTTTTTTATTTTATATGACTTTCTGATATTTTTTTTTAAAAATGTGCAATATCTCGAGAACGGTTTGTGTTAGCGTTCTAAAATTCATGCCAATCGTTTTCTAATGAAAAATTTCATAAGAAATGACTATTTGCGTAACTTTATTAGTGGTTTTGATTTTTTAACGTTTTTTTCAAAAATTTTATTCTAAAATTTAGGGGGGGGGGGGGTTCTGAACATTCGATTGCATATAAAAACAATAGGCTTCCAGGGTTTACGGATTGTGATTTTTGTACCAAATTTGGTTCGAATCGGTCCATTCGTTCGTCAGTTATCGTCTCCACAGACTCACTGACACACACATACACACACACACACATACTTTCACACACACACAGACATCACTTCAAAAATGTTTGATTCGTGATCAGGGATGCTTGAAACGTGCTCTCCCGTCGAAAACTCGAATTCGAATTTTCGACCCCGTCACAATACTTTCCTTATACATTATGTATATAAGGAAAGTAAAAAGAATGGCTAGACATTCTGGCAAAGTATCCTTTACACTTTAAAAAGAAAAATGATTTGACAATGTTTGAATTTGACTGCTCAGTTTCAGTTTCGATAAAATTATTTATTAGTTACATTACAGAAGAGACTAAGATAGCAAAAATTCACTTGAATAAATTGTAATTCTAATTTGTAATGATATTTTAAGCAACTTGGGTTTGTATTTGTATGTAAGGTAAATGCAAGATTCTCTATAACATAACATGAAGCCATGATTATCACATATTAGAAAATAACTATCAATTATCAATTTATGCAGATAAACATAAAACAAATTAAGTACTATATTAATTTGCTTTTGAAATGATTTATTTCATTTCTTATTTATTTTAAATTAATAATTATACTTAATGTAAATGCAAATAAATTTAGGATATTAAATTTAAATGTATTTAAAAAAGCCACAAAATAGAAACATTTTCTATTTTAAATTGGCATAAAATAGAAATATTACCTTTAAAAAAATTTAACTGGCCGAATATTCGGTTAGAATTTTAACCGAATATTCGGTATTCGGCAAAAGATAATATTCGGTGCAACCCTACTAAAATGCGATACATTCCTCGGTAATATTTTTAAAATTATCACAATACTACAATAATTCATTATATTTGAAAACTTCATAGAAAGCAAATGAAATTTATTCAAATGACGTCATCGAAATATAAATTGCCTGGTTTAAACATCTCTAAAATGCGATACATTCCTAGGTAATATTTTTAAAATTATCACAATACAACAATAATTTATATAATATTTAAAACCTTCATCAAAAACAAATGAACTTTATTCAAATGACGTCATCGAAATATAACACGCCTGGCTCTCTCCATAAAAGCAGCATTTCATTCATAACCATTTTTCCATTCATTTCATTCATCACAATATAATAATTTATTTTATTTAAAAACTTAAGACCATGAAGATACAAGTAATTAAACTCTATGCTTAAAACTTCATCGAAAAAAATCGTCCTTCTCTCTGTAAAATCAATGAATATTTCATTCATATTAGCTATATTGCAGACTCCATGAGCTAAATAATTTTGCGTTAAAGAAATGCAGCAATTCTTATACAACTCATTCTACATATTTTGCTGTTTACATTTTCCATAAGTGAAAAAGTAGGCTTCGTTGTAGAAATAATCCAATTCGGATGATCATTTAAACTCAAATATATTGTAATTGCATTTTTACTTTCCTTATATACAATAATGTATAAGGAGAGTATTGTGACGGGGTCGAAAATTCGAATTCGAGTTTTCGACGGGAGAGCACGTTTCAAGCATCCCTGATCACGAATCGAACATTCTTAAGGTGATGTGTGTGTGTGTGTGTATGTCAGTGAGTCGGTGGAGACAATAACTGACGAACGAATGGACCGATTCGAACGAAATTTGGTACAAAAATTACAATCTGTAAATACTGGCAGCCTATTGTTTTTATACGCAATCGAATTTTCAGAACCCCCCTAAATTTTCGATTGAAATTTAGAAAAAATCACCAAAAAATCAAAACCTCTAATAAAGTTACGCAAATAGACATTTCTTATGTAATGTTTCATTAGAAAACGATTAACACAAATTTTAGAACGCTAGCATGAACCGTTCTCGAGACAATGCACATTTTAAAAAAAAATATCAAAAAATTATATATATATAAAAAAAAAATACTTCCTATTGAGAAAAATGTTCACTTTTCATATGTAATACCATGCGATAAATTGGGTGACATCATTCTCGTGGATCTAGCTCGTTCCATTCATGAAAAAAATACTTTGAGTAATACTTTTGTATTTGAATGCCAATAGTCAGTTATCTGCTATAAGAATAAATTATTTCTCCGTCCATAACGCTTGGCGAGATTTTGGCGACGAATTTGGCAGAATGTTGCCAACTTGGCGACTTTTTTAAAAGTTATCAAAATAAAGAAAATCTCGCCAAATGAATAAAATTACGCTAAATCAATGAAAATAACGACTAATTGACGAAAATTCAATATCTTGGAAAAAATATAAATATCTACTGTAAGAATAACCTATTTTGTTTTTACTATAAAAGTAGTAAATACATTGCATTATATAAGGAAAATCATGTGCTGCCCACATCAGATTTTTCAGTATGTAGATGCACAGAATTTAAGCAAAAAGTAAAGCGGTTTTAGGAGGGATACAACACTAAATATGAATTAAAAAGAACTTTAAAAATCACGATTTTGACACAAGATGGATGCCATATTTTATTTTGAAGTGGGTCACATGATCTCTTAAATATAATGGTCACGTGATCACTTTATATAAAAGGTGTAATTATTATTTTAATTTTTATTTAAAAAACTACTGAATATATTTTGCTGAAATTTTTTTTATATATTTTATGGGATAATTTGAATATTTCCTGAAACTTTCGAAGCAATTTGTGAATTTTAAATCCGCTTGAAAAATATTTGAAAAATTGAGGTCCCATAGGGTTCAACGTATTTCATTTTTTCAACCCGGGTTCAATCTGAAACTAATTGAGTGGTGTTATTCATTTATATTCCGATAGGTCCCACAGATCGTCTGAACAACATACTAAGATTTCATTTTGACAAAGTCATTTTTACGGCAGTTATCAGGCTAACGGACAGACAGACAGAATGAACAAAGTCATAAACACTTTTCAACTTTGTTGTAAAGTGTTAAAAAAAACACTTTCATTAACATGGAATGAATGAATGATCAATACATACAATGGTATAATATTTCCGTTATTCTGAGTAAGATAAATTAAAAAATAAAATCGTTTGCTTTATCATTGAATCGACATTTAAATTGTGTTTATTTTCGATGAAAGTAATAGATGGGGAGGGGGGGGGGGAATGCACTAAAGTCACTATAAGTGACACGTTTTAATTTTGTTGTTAAGGTCTTGAACGTGAATATAAATGAGTGAAAATAAAATGTTTTTTCAACATATCTGAGACGAAAGATTGAGCGGGGAGTAGTACACTAAAGTCGTTATAAGCGACAAGTTTTAATTTTTCTGTGAATGTTTTGAACGTAGATATAAATGAGCGAAAATAAAATATATTTTCAAAATATCTAATACGAAAGATCGAGTGCGGGTACACTAAAGTCGCTATAAGCGACATGTTTTAATTTTTATGCAAAGGGTTGATATAAATGATTTAAAATAAAAGATGTTTTCAAAACCGAATTTATCATTATCTGTAAAGAAAGTCATTCAAAAATATTTTTCTTAACCGGGATACTGATTTATTTCTTGTTGAGTTCTGAGCAAGCAGCACACTAGAAGAGTTGGGACAAAGTTTCACAAAGAAGAAGTTACGTAAGCCGATCACTCGACCGAATCCAACAACAAAACAAAAGCACAGATCTAACTAACCACAGAGATCGGCAAAAAGAGAAAATAGTATGTGTGCACAGGTTGGATTAACTCCTAACACCATCCTCGTGAATAGCACTATATGAACTCACGATTATTAGATGTGTCTGCGAGTGATCGTGGTTATAAGACTTCTGAATTACATTTACAATACTAGTTTGATTTTATACGGAAAGTTTACACCGGATGTTTAACCACAAACGGTAGGTTTACCAAAAAGCAACCCGTCACGGCAGACTGCTTACTGTAGTTACTTGTGGAACTAGATTCTATGCTTCTGTCTACTATAAAAATACAGTGTATATCTGGATTTAACGATGAACTTTTAATGGGGGGTCATGTTCGACTAAGTTCGGTTATAATGACTAGGACTTTCAGTTCCTCCAATTTGCTAAATGGTACAACTGAACAAAATATAAGTAAGATGAAAGTCACAGTAGGAGTTAAAAAAAACTATACTTCGTTAATGAATGTATGAGGAAGTAAGAAAGAGTATGAGGGGGGGGGGGGGGGGGGCGTATGAAAAGATATAAGCAGAAAACACTTTCAAAGTATTTCTTTACAACAATCCTCGAAAATCACATAACTAACAAGTTTTCGTCTAGGATAGCTGTAAAATTGGAAACGACGATCTTGGGTAAAGTACTTCTAAATATTTTGATGAAATAGAATTGGAACAATCTTCTTAAAAAGAAAACGGAACACACACTAACAGAGTCGCCTATACAAATTGTGGGCTCGCATCCATATTTGATTTTCCCCTCTTTTATGAATTTTTCATGTCGTCTCCATCTTAAAAAATATATATATTGGGAGTCTGGTCCCCCCTTACTCAAGAAGTACCCCTCCCCCCTCTTTTAGGCGACCCTGATACCAAGAAAAATATGATATTTGAATGCCTAGAATGTGGTACTTGAACCATCATTAGCCTGAACAAAATCTTTATAGTTTTCGCGGGAATTTTTCAGAGGAGGGGAGCGGGGAGATAGTGCATAAAATTATTGATATCTAATGTATTGTCTTTATAACTTTTATAGTTGCCTGGAGGGAGTAGAACCCTGATATCGTCCGGACACGTTCCTACTGATTGGCCCATTATATATAGAGTCCTCAAGAAAGTACTTAAGAAGCGCCTCAACAACTTTGTAAGGAAAGGCTCATGAGTGTATATGTTAGATCTATCTAGATGAAAGTGATCTTGTCGGATTTAATAAATGGGAATACAGCGTCCTTAGCGGAGAATAAAAAAAAATTAAGCTAACGAGATAGACGTAAAAAAAAAAAAAAAAGAGCACTGTCTAATGCGTGGGAATCGACACCAAAAACGAAAGAAACGCTTATACGGAAGACAATAAATACCAGTCATATCGGGATCTAGATGCGCCGTGCCACAATACTGTTAGACTTTGTCGAACAATTTAGGAGTGCATACAAATAATGCCAGTGACGTAGTGCTCAGCTGTGACATAAGAGACAGGCTCCTTTATTGGATTCCTTCGCATGTAAAAGTTACTTTACTTCCCCTTCAAAAGTTACAGAAGACACTTATTGGACACTTGTACTTGGACACTTATTGGCAATTGTTTCTGAAAATAACCACCTTCACAAGAGAATCGATCTTAGGTAAATTGTCCATTTGCCTTTTAACAAACAAACCAGGATCCATGTTTACAATAGAATAAAACAATCAACAAATGCAGACCAAGAGTAGACGTGTAAAATAATTAGAATTCGATTATAAATAAATGAAACGCCAACTACCTAGCAGATATCACAATACAAACACACGACTAGGCCAAAACACATGATAGAATGTTGCATCACAGGTGAACAGGAAAAGTGACGTCACAGCCAATCACGGGACGCGTTGTGTTTTGGCAGATTTTATGTTGTTTCATTTCTTGATATTTAAAGGAATTGCTCATCATTATTGGGGCAGAAAACAGAGAAAGCTCTGATTAAGCTGGGTGTTTTTAATAGATTTTTCCCATCAAAAAATATGTTTAGGTGAAGTTCTATATTTTTAAGATAAAAATTTGTAACATCAGTGTTAGGATCCTCTGTAATTTGTCCCAGTAATGAGGATAGGACAGGTGGAACGAACGTATTACAGCTAACCAAGTGGATGCTTTTCAGATACAGCAGAACGTGATAAGAAGTTGCACGGCCAGTGTTTCTTTCAGGCATACCCCCGGGGGGAGGGAAGGCCCCCGGAGATGGTTATTCGCACACCCGGAGATATTTTATGTTAACCTAGTTTCTATTTATGTGGCAGTACTTCGATACACTTATATAGGGAAAATATAAAATCTGCCCCCCCCCCCCCCCGGCCAAAACGTCCTGAAAGAAACACTGTGCACGGAGTCGGTCGGCTAAGTGGAGCGCAAGGTTTTCCAAGTGACTCTTGTTTACTATGAAATTCCGAATGTACGTTTGTAATTATAAAGTAATTCCACTAACTCTTTAAACACCCTTCTGCATGATTCATTAAGTGGCTTAACATTTATGAGCTCACGTACGAAACGTTTTTTTAATGTTGTCAGCCAGAAAACATAACAAATCGTTCCAACTGCAGACTAAAATAATCTAAAATTAAAACATTTCGTTAATAACAGTATAAACATTTGCAGAGGGAGTCAACTTCGACAACAAAAGCTTCATCCCAGTAATTTTGTTTCTGAAATATCACACAACGAATGAATTTTGCGGCACCTTCGATTTCGTTACAACGTGTTTTTAACTATGCAAAATATTTTGAGATGCTGGTGAATTTTTTCACCGTGGAAGAAAGACAAAGATTAAAAAGAATGGCAACGAATTGAAAAAGCAGCATCCATCTTCTGCAGAAGTATGGACTTGGCACGAAGCCTTTTGTCTCAGCGGGAAAATGCACCTGTGATTGTTTTATCTGTGCAAAACGAGGTTCGGTCCCCCAAGGTCGGAAAAGTGGGTCACCCGAGCCCTTTGTCGTCCGCCGTGTTTTCACTTTCAACGGAGAAAAGCTCCAAAGAATGCGAGATTGTACCTTTTTTCCGGCGATTTATTTTGTGTTCTCCCTTCTCCTACACCCACCCCCGTCCTCGCAATGACCCATTTGACAGGTCGGGCGTAGCACAGCAGCCATTTTGTACGATCTCCTCACGTGTGGTACGAGCAGATTTCCATTAAGTTGTTTCCGTGGAAGGGCCACGTTAGTACAGGCCAAAATATAATTGCTGGGGCGCTAGAGATGGTTTTTATGAAAGGTCAAGTCAAATGTAGACGCAATACAGTGTCTGCAAAGGCAAATTGCAGCCATACCTGCTAGGTAAAACGTATAGTCAATTCCCTGGACTTACATCAGAGTAGGTTTAGGAGCGTGCCTGTGAGTGCATTTTTTCACCTACCTATGCACAGTGTTTCTTTCAGCACTTTTTAATCAAAGGTTCGAATTAAATTTTAGGCGGGGCGGGGCAAGTTTTCCATTTGCCCTATATAAATATGTCTAAATGCTGTGCCATATAAATAGAAACTAGATTACTATAAAATGTCTCTTGGTGTGTGTGTGTGGGAGGGGGGGGGGGGGCGCACTCGGAGGTATGCCTGAAAGAAATCTATTTACGTAATGAACCGAGATTGTCTCGTGGCCTGATGCAACAGCGGCTATATCTTTACTCTCAGTCAAAGAGTTGGCGAAAAGGGGTTAGTTACTTACGTACCCTTTTTTCGAGACCTCGAGAAAATCTAAACATTCTAGATTTCTGTCTTAAATGGTATAACTTTTTGACAGCGGAAGCATCCATTTTACAGCTGTATTGCGTGTAGAATATCAACCATCTTCTTTCTTCTTACATAATAAAGGGAAAGTTTGTGCGTGTGTGATCTGCAGTGGGAAATCTAAGCGTCGTACGGCCATGAAATTCGGTACACAGGTACTACAGGACCCGGAAAGGTATACCTCGACTTTGTTTTTTAAATTTCGAATAAGTTCTTTATTAGTTATCCTACGTTTCAGCTCGATTTACAACGATTTTAGACGATATTTATACAAATCGATTCCTTACCGACCGAAAATATTATCGCAGAGGTTTTCATCTTGATATCAACGGAAAGATCGAAAAATTTTCTTTCAAACAAACGGAATCCATACGATTCGATTAATAGACGAATTTTCGTGAAGTTATAAAAAAAAAATATACACTTTTTGTGTGTTTAAAACAGCCCTAATTCTTATATTATAGTATAAAAAAAACTGAAGAGCAATCCAATGTTTATAATTTAACACCAGCTACTGTAAATATCACACACACAGCTCATATGGTTTTACATCGGATGTCTGAAGTGCTAAATACGCATGTTTTTTGCGGTCTCTCTTTTTTGTGCCGTAGTTGCGTGATTCTGCTTCGTCTTTAATCGTGTTTGCTATATTATTGTGTATCTCCTTCCTAGCTCTACAATGATACCATAGATATTGTTATACGTTCATTTTCTGGTGAGAAAAGTTCAAATATGTTTTTAAAACATTCTACTCGTGTTCTGTGATAAGCCATTGTATTGGGATTCTCTCAAAGGCGTCAACTTGACCCTTTGTACATCTGTAAAAAAACTGTTAATTCTTATTTAATTCTGATTTTAAATTGTACTACTATGATAAATAACATGTTTTCTTTGTTAATTGATACTCATTTTGAATCTAAACCCTGTGTTTATATATGTAAATTGGCTTTTTACAATGTTTGTTCCCCTTTACTTTTGATTTTGGATCTCCGTTCCCCCCCTTTTTTCATTTTGGACCTGCCCCTTGTCTCTTGTTGAACTTGCTTTCCCGCGCTTTTAATTTATTTGTCTTTCTCATTCTGCTTATGTTCTCCTCCCTGGTGCCATTTTGTATAAATTCTTTGCAACCTGTATATCGTTTGGGCTATGATTTTATACGTGGCGCGTTCCTTTAACGTGTATTGTTTTATAAAATTCTCCTCCCTGGTTCCTTTTTGCTTGCCCTTTTTGTTTTGTCATTTTTTTGGGCTCCAGTTTCCGTTGTGGTACGTTCATGTCTGAGTTTTCACAGTCTTTTGGGCTCCGGTTTCCTTCTTGGCGCGTTCCCTTGCTAATGCTTCAGTACAGAATTCTCCCCTCAGGTTCTTTTATGTTTATCCTTTATATTTCTTCTTCTTTTCAGGCTCTGGTTTCCGTCGTGGTACGTTCATTTCCGACATGTTACGTTTCTTTTTAACCTACTTGTCGTTACTATCACTTTTCGTTTACTTTTGATGCTGTATTACTATACATTTAATATTGCCTGCATTATTGTATATTTAATAATTGTTTTTTATGCACTGTATATATTAAGTTACCTTGTTATTAAGTACTATTAAACTATTTTACAATGTTTAAACGAAAGATCACGCCTCCTAAACTGAAACCTCAGGACAACAGCAAAATTATCTTGGACACATTTACCCTCACTGACTTTCCCCCCCTTCCTTCTGTTGTGTTATCTCCAGCTACAGTCAACACCTCTTGTGAATCTAAACCCAGTTCTCCGCTTACTACTCCGACTTCTACTCCTTCTACATCTGGCAAACACGGTGTGCAAATGGTGAACTTTACATCTATGAATCCTTCTTCATTTGCGCAATCTTCATATGCCTCTAGAGTCAACCCTTTCTCCTCTAAGTTCTCCTCCTCCAAGTCTGATGTTCCATCTCATACCAATATCTCGCAACCTCCTTCTGGATCATCTAAACACTATAACCAAGAACGTGCGCCTGTTTTGACCCGCTTTGATGGTGACTTTCCGTTCACGTCTTCGGCACCTCCAACTATTCCAAATGATAACTGCTCAGAATCAGTTCGCTCAGAATCCATTGCCCGTTCTCCTTCTGTAATCACCGAACCTGCAGATGATAGTTCCAATGACTTTTGCAATACCTTTCTCCTTAAAATCATGAGATACTCGAACAGCATTCAAAGCTACATTTCAAAAATTCCGAGGATAAATCAAGTCCAAAAAAACTATTTAGAGGACAAATTCAATTGCATTAAAGAGTCTTGTGCTATCTTCGAAAACCAAATTCAGAATGCAGCTACAATCAACAAACCAGATCCCTCCACTCTTTCCTTCATTGACAAAGAAACTCTTTCCTCCGAACTAACTAGCTTCAAAGAATCTATCTTCAATGAGCTCAACGTGTTTTCTTCCAAACTGACAGACAATCTTCCAGAGCTGATCAATCATGCCGTCAGGAGAAACTTGGAGGAAACACTGGTCAAGACTCCTTTCCCGTCTCAGCCAGTTTCTGTCCCACCTGCTGATAAAACCTTTGCAAGCATCTTACTGCAGGGAAAAGACCGCATGAAGAACAATGCACAACTTAAGCAAGACTTACTCTCTTTTCCCTGCCCAAAAAATCTTAATATCAAGAACATCTCTACGCTACAGAACGGCACAATAAAAATAACTTGTCAAGATCAAAATCCAGATAGAATTCTACCTATATTTCAGAAATCAGCAATTTCTGAAAAATTTAACATAAAGCCACAAGAAGCACGTAGAACTCCCCTCATCATCTTTAACATTCCAGAAAACTTTAACGAGGAGAACTTCAGAGCTCTTATATGCTTATCTCTCCCTTCAATTAAACCAGAGGACATCAGGATCTTGAAAAATTTTAAATCAAGAAGTGATAGTGTCAACTGGGTGTTCTCTTTAGAGGTTCCTTTTGCCAACACACTTATCGATCAAAAGAAAATCTTCTATGATTTCAACTCCTTCTACGTAAAGAGGTACATCAGCTTCAAACAATGCTTTAAATGTCAGGCCTTTGGCCACGTGGCAAATTATTGTCATTATCCTACGGGAAACTGTAGCAATTGCACAAAGTCCGATCATGTCTTCAGTCAGTGTAGGGCTAAAACCCCCATTTGTGTCAACTGCAATACAGAGAATCACAAAAATAAAAACAGTAGACTGAACATCTATCATAATGCGCATGATAGAGGTTCATGCAGACTCTTGCAAGCGGAGCTCGCCAGGATCAAGGAGCTTCAAAAGGAAGTGTAACCCTTTTCTTTGATTATATTATGATTCTTACTTGTTCCCCACCTCTGAGCTCTGTCAGTTCTTTTTTCTTTTATGGTTCTTGAGGGCCTTCAAATTAACACCAATCACTCATTAGCAGCACATAGCAATACTCTTCAATACGCAATAGACCATTCTTTTGATTTTATCTGCCTTCAAGAACCCTACATCTCCAACGGTGAAATTTTAAAACCTCCTTTCGGCCTTTCCCAATTTTGTTCCCTTTCTAAAAAAGCAGCTATTATAATTTTAAATTCTAATCTTACAGCCAAAATTAAATTTAACTCTTCTTCGGCCATTTTTATTGAAGTTATTCTCCCTTCACGTAAACCTCTTATATTAGCTTCAATATATTTCCCTCCCCACGATAACATTTCAGATCTCATTGAAGAATTTTCCTCACTTGATTTTCTCTCCTATGATTACCTGCTCTTGGGAGATTTTAATGCTAGAGCTCAGATGTGGGGATATGGCTTCATTGATCAGCGGGGACTCAAAATCATTGACTTTTGTATTTCTAACAACCTTATCGTCCTAAATGACCCCAAATGTGGTCCAACATTCGATTCACATTCAGGTAAAGGCTTCCCCGATCTTTCTCTAGTATCTTTTGGCTTTTTCGACTCTATTTACTCCTGGGAAGTTTTAACGGATGAATCCTCTAGCGATCATAAATTTATTAAAATCAAAATTAACATCGATACCCCTGTTGATAATTCCTTTCACTTAAAAACCGCGTATAGCCTTGGCAAATTCATCTTTAAAATTAAACCCCATATAACCCGTTTTAAATCTCTAGCTAATGATATAATTGACACATACAGCCTTGATTCCTTTGTCAAATCCTTTTTAGACGCTGTTCAATCCTGCGCCTTTTCTTCTATTAAAAAAAAGAAATCCATCAGGAAACCTAGTTTTTCCTGGTGGACTAAAGACCTGGCTAAATTCAGGAATTTTGTCACTGCTCTTGCCAGGAGAGTTAAATCGCTAGAGAAGAATTCTGCTGCCCCCGATCTTATTTCGGCCGCTAAACTTAAACTTAAAATTAACCGTGCTAAATATAAATTACTTATTAATAAATCTAAAAATGACGCCTGGAAAAATTATTGTTCTAATTGTTACTCTAAATTTGGCAGCCACTTCAAATTTGCTTTCCAAAAACTCAATAAAATTAATAATATTCAACTTCTCTTTCCAGGCGAGCCTAACCTTAATTACAATACTAAAATCTCTCGTCTTTTGGATCACTGCTTCGAGGATGACCCCTTTTTTAATTCTTTTCCTGCAACTGTTCTGCCTCCCGAAGGGCTGGGGGCGGTTTCTGAGGAAGAATTATTTCTGGTCTTCAACAACCTAAAAAATAATAAAGCTCCCGGTTTAGACCTTTTAGATTTTAATATATGGAAAACCCTGTTTAAACATTTCCCCTCCTTTTTATCTTCTCTCATCAATTCCTGCTTCAAATTCTGTTATTTCCCTGCTCCCCTTAGAAATGCCAAAATCATCTTCTTCAATAAGCCGGGTAAGGATCCCGCTTTATGTTCATCCTATCGCCCTATTTGCCTTCTCCCAACTTTTGGGAAAATATTAGAAAAAATATTTATAAACAAATTGAACTTCTGGCTGAAGACTAGAAATTCACTTCACCCTCTGCAATATGGCTTTAGGGAGCTCCTCAGTTGCGAAGACGCCACGTACCAGCTTGTCAGTACCATTGATAAATTTAAATCCTCTTCTCATGTTTCCTTAACCACTGTGGACATCCGTGGAGCTTTCGATAACGTGAATTGGAATATCCTTCCCCTCACCTTTGACTCAATTAATCTCCCCTCTACTTTCAGATCCTTCATTTATTCATATCTCAGCTCAAGAACAATTAATTTTATAGAGGACAATTTTACTTTTTCAAAATTTATTTCTAAAGGTGCCCCTCAGGGCTCCGTCATTTCCCCCATACTATGGAACATTTATTTTAATAAAATTCTTTCCCTTAACAATGATGAATATTACTTACAGGCCTTCGCGGATGATCTCGCAGTGGTTACCTATTCAAACTCCATCATTACTCTTGGTCGCAAGACCAATTCAATATTAAATTCTATTGCAAACTCCCTTTCCTCTCTTAAACTTGAGGTCTCCGCGGAAAAGTCCAACTGCATCATTTTTAATAAAACTAGATCAAAAAGGAAAATTAATCCCTCTATCAAAATCCAAAACTCTCCCATTAAACTTAGTAGAAGCCTTAAATTCCTTGGTCTTATCATCGATGATAATTTAAAATGGAGCGCCCATATATTTTACCTAAAAGAGAAATGCTTTAGGCTTGCTTCTACTTTTGGGAAACTTTCGGGGGGCAACTGGGGGGTCAACAAATCTTTTCTTAAAATCTGGTACCTGTCTGTTATTGAAAAAATTATTACTTTCGGGTCAGGCATCTGGGGGGGATCTCTCACTAGGGCTCAAATCAATAACCTTATTTCTTTACAACGGATATTTCTTCTTAAAATCTCTGCCGGATTTAGAACAACCTCGAGCATTTCTCTTTTCTCCATTACCGGTATTCCCCCTGTTCACATTTTAATTGATATTCTTCACAAAAAATTCCTTTTTTGGAAACTTCGTATCAATTCGTTCTCTGATCCTTCCCTTCCCTCCCCCTCATCTTTCGACTTTAATCGTCCTCTCTCTAATTCTTCCCCCTCAAACCGCATTGTCCTCCTTAAACCCCTTAATCCTTCCTCCTTCTCCCATCTAAATTTTTATACCGACGGCTCCAAACTTGATGATAATGTTGGCTTTTCTGCTTGTTTATTTAATCATGATAAATTAGAAGAAGTTTTTAAATTTAAACTTGACAATGGGAACACAGTTTTTCAGGCAGAAATAGCGGCCATTAACTTTGCCATTGACTGGGCAACTGATAACTTCTCCAAAATAAATATTTTTTCGGATAGCCTTTCATCAATCCTGGTCTTTAAATCAATTAAAAACAAATCTAACTACATTAACTCTATCAAAAACTCTGCTTCTCGCTCTAAACACCTTTTTAATCTTATTTGGGTCAAGGCCCATGCTGACATTCTGGGAAATGAAGTCGCGGACTTCCACGCTAAAGAAGCATCCTCCTCCGGTTTCCCTTTTTCAGTTCCTCTCCCCTATTCTCGTTTAACTAATTTTTGCAAAAATCTCTTACTTCAAAACTGGCAAAAGTATCTTAATGAATATATCTCCCCTAGGACTCATGACCCAGCCAGAATTCTAAATTATCTCCCCAAAGTTAACGTAAATACCCAAATTCATAATAAATACTTAATCTATTTTTTAACTGGTCATGGTCCTTTTCTTGATTATTTATACTATTTTAAACATAAAAAATCCTCGAACTGCTTATGCAACTCTTTTGGCGACGTAGATCACTTTGTTTTCTCTTGCCCCTTAACTAAGAAATTTCATCTTTCTAAACCTGCTCCTGGAAATGAAGCGGCTTGGTTTTCCAGTGTCAGCCGCAACAGTCAATCCATTTTTTATCTTAAGAACTGTGTCCTCATTGCAAGAGACATTTCCAATAAAGTAAATTGACAAGTTCGTCGGGCTTTACTGCTTTTAACTTTCCTGATCAATGAAGATTCCTCTGCTGTTCCCCTTTTCCTGCTTTTGTTTGTACAAACTTGTATATATTAAATTGTAAATATGATAACTGATAACACTACTGTTAAATTGAAAACACTTTCATCTTTTATTATCAGCCTCCCATGTCATTTTGTATTTACTTCATCATCTATATCATGTTGTGCAATGTCTCATTATTATTATCCTTGATGTTTTTCTGAATGTTTCGTGTCCATATTTGTGTCTGTTTACAGTATCTGTCTTCGTTATGTCCGTATTTCTTGTTTGTAAAACTGTCTGTCGTACGAATTTATTCTTAAACTTTAAAAAACTGGATTTTTAATAAACCTCCAGAGCGGTCGCTGTCCTTGGAAGTCGGCACCTGCTAGCTTCCTTTCCCGGTCGTCCAACCAGCTACTCAAATCCTCGGATGAGTCGGACGGCCTGGGTCTTCCACATTCCACACACAGCTCATATGGAGGTTGGCTTCTGCTAACTTTCCTTCCCGGTCGTCCATTTTGTTGCTCCAAGTCCTCTGGACGAGCCGGACGGCCTGGGGCTTTCACACACAGCTCATATAAATAAATATATATACATATATATATCCTCAACCCATTCGTTTATTATAAAGTTTTCAAGCGCGCAAACTCAAAAAATGTTTGAATCAGCAGACAAGTTTCCCCATTCACTTTCTCCTGATCTAGATCGGACCCATTTTAAAGGTTGTGGGAAGTGGATAATTTGGAGATGGGATGATTGAAATTAGATGAAAAATGGGATTGTTTAGCTGCACTGATATTCATTTACTGCAGTAGACCGAATAATTACATATGCAGATTTATGTTCATCGATTGGAGGGGGGGGGGGTCGAAAATCCAACTTTGTTAGGCTCAGTCCCGTGGTTGATGCTGTAAGTGTGCAAAGTTTTAGTCTTCTAAGTCACCGTGGGCTTCTGAATGGTCTGGAAAGGCTTAAAAAAAAAAAAAAAAAAAAACTCTCATCCGCCCCTCCCCCGAGGGAGACCCAGGTACGCTAAAAATTCAGCTCCGTTAGGTTTTGTCCAGTGTGCAGATATTCAGTCTTCTTCTATCTTTATAACAGTCAGAAATGATAAAAACACGTTACACAATTATAGTATAGACTGAACTCACATTAAAAGAGGCTGCACTGACCGAGTTCAGTTAGTTTCGCGATCTTGAGCATGGAACAGATGATAACTGCATCGGTATGTAGTAGAATCTCTGTCACCATACAGGCTCGCAAAATTGCGACAGATAGCAAGCTCCTCGCGAAAACAGTTATTGCCTATCCCCTGCCAACATGCGCCCCATAGATGCTGGTCGCTGCACTGATAACGCGATTCTGGGCTTTGGAAGCGCTTCCTTACGGCGGATTCTGCAACTACTTTATTTTTATTACATAACATGGGTAAACTGAAGCACACAGCCAGAGGGGAAATGCCCTTATGTTTCTCTGGAAGAAAATATCCCGTTGTTTACAGCTCTGTCCAAGATTTATATAAAAAAAAAAAAAAAAAAAAAAAAAAAAAAAAAAAAAAAAAAAAAAACGTGGTCAGCAGTTCACGTGTTTCGTACACTTTCCATTTCAAAACGGAGCAGGTTTGCTACACAAGTGGAAAACAATATTTTTTCCCTTCCCTCCGGGACCTGTGCTGTGGCATCATCACTTTCGCCGGTTCGACCCACTTTCCTCCCCCAAATGTGGGTCAGTAGTGCGCGGCCTCGGAACAAACACACAACCAGTGTCAGGGCTCCTCCGCGGCAGAAAAAGGGTGAAGGCCGGTGCCGCCCCGAGAGCATGAATTTATAGAGAAAGTAGCATCTCCTACGGATTCCCACCCAACCCAGAGGCGGACTGACCCACTAGAATTACTTACTTATAACAGGGAATTATATCCCTAACGAAGGAACCAGCATTTTGATACGGCTCTTCAACACAAAACAGATAATCACTAGGGCTGTGCAACTCCCTGCAATTTTAGATTGGCCGTCTGTGTATACTAGGAGATTCGCTTTTGCAAACCCTAATTAATCGCAGGTTTTATCCCGCAAACAGGCGCAATCAAATGAAACACGAAACTAAAAAATACCAAAGTATTTTCTTCAAGTGCGGCAAAAAAAAAAAATGCCATTGGTCAAAATTTCTCTCTCCAATGAATCGCTTTACCCTAACATGCAAAACTACCTCTGTTCGAAATCTCGTGTCAAGCAACTTCGTTTTCTCTTAACCCCGAGAACGGTAAACGATTGTTTTACAAAGAAACCGCGAGCAACCTCCTCTATTTAGAAATGACAAAATATGGTCAGGGCTTCAGTTACCTGAGTTTAATTCTAGTGAGTCACTCCAGAGGTTTGCTATTTTTCAGCGTCTTATTTAAACAATTTTAACAAAATTTACATCCTATAAACCTATTGATGTTTCATATTCTACATTGCGTAGATCCACTTGTATCATAATCAGTATCAGAATAGAAGAAAAATGTACGTTTTATCAGTTTTTGTTCGTTTGTCATTCATTATCGTAAAAAATTCTTTAAAAGTTTCTTTTTTCCAAGTTGGCAAAAGCTTAGTGACGCCAATGAATGCATTTGGCTTACCTGTGTCAAAATAAACCAATTTGATACAATTAAAATACGTTCGTAGTTCAAATTATCAATTCCCCTTCCTATGAACTGCATACAGGTTGATTGGACCAAATTTTACGAGGTGATAGTACACACCAGACCAAGCTTTTTCGTCATAGTTTACCGGGTTGGAAAATCAAAGGCATTATAGGGTGATTACTTTGCATAGGGGTTCTTCCTCCCCAGAGGAAATTTGCATACGTGTTTTTTTTTTTTTTTTTTTTTTTACTTCAACCAGAATGACGCTTTTAAGTTTGCGGAGCGGTCGCTTCCTAACGAGTAATCACCCTCGATTCTCAGACACCTGACAATCGAGGGTGATTACTCGTTAAGAAGAGGCCGCTCCGCAAACATAAAAGCGCCATTCTGGTTGAAGAAGTAAAAAAAAAACAAAAAAAAACAAAAAAACACGTATGTAAATTTTCTCTGGGGAAAATGAACCCTTATGCAAATTTTAGTAACGCCAGAACTATCTGGACGTCACTTTTCCGGGCCAATGGATTGGGCGAGATAGTCCCATAGCTTGGACCCCACAATCGCCAGATCTGTTGCGTCTTGACATTTTTTTTTTTTTTTGTGGGGTTATCTCAAGAGTCTTGTCTATGACACTCCGCTTGAATCTGAAGAGAAACTCGTCGCCAGAATTTCGACCACTGCTGCCGAAGTGTGCGACATGCCTGGTCTGTTAGAGAGAATTCGCCAATTCCTCCATCGTCGCTGTGAGACGTGCATTCAGGTTAGCTGTCGCTCTTTTGAGCCATTACTGTAATTATTGTTTATGAAATGTAATTATTTCATTTCTAAGTCATTTTTGTGTTTTCGTCTCACCTCATCAGTTTCACCATTAAGCGCCCACTGGCGTTTTTACTCTTTACGTTTCAATTCCAACCTGGTAAACTATGACGAAAAATGCTTGGTTTGGTGTATACTACCACCTCGTAAAGTTTGGCCCATCTTTTTTTAATCACCCTGTATACTATACCATTAATGTTTTCAATAGTAAATAATGAAAATCTCAAAATTCGAATAATTTATTCTATTATTAAAATTAGTAAAAATTGTATCGAATTCTTGTTTTTCACACAACATTCTACACATAAATTTTAATAACGTGTCCACACCCTTCACACACACGCCGGAGTGGACATCGTTATAATAGTGTTTGTTGTAAATGGCTCCGGGAGGTCTTAAAACGCACTTAGTCTTCAAAATTACAAAGTCGAGATACATTATCTCATACTATTGCATAAAAAGCTTTTTATACAATAGTATGCGAAAATAACAAAAAGATCAATCATGCATAAAGCATTGATTATGAAACACTTTCCAACTCAACAGTTACCTTACACCTTTCTGGTAGGTCGGGCGGTCTGGGTTTCAATAGCAACACTTTCCAACTCTAATTTTATTTAAACATCTCTAAAATGCGATATATTCAGTGTAATACATTTAAAATTATCACAATACTGCAATAATTAATTATATTTGAAAATTTAAAACTTCAGCGATAAAAACGAACTTCATTCAAATGACGTCATCGAAATATAAATCGACTGACACTCTGTTGTTGATGATGAGACCCAGACCGTCCGACTACCAGAAAGGTGTAAGGTAACCGTTTGGACGGCCGGGAAGTGCTACCCAATTTTGACCGGAACCCAGTGGGAGAGGCATCTACAGGGACCGTACCCTCCTTCCCCTACCACCAACCTCTCGGAAGGACTTACGGACCCACATGTTTAACGTGATCGTACTCCGCATGAACACGGCAGCAGTTGTGGCAGCGTGCAAATCCCGCGCGCAAACCACCGGGCTACCGCGCCCGAAATGTGCCAACAGCACGCGGTGTTCCCAGGTGGTCATCCACCGACTGGCCCTCTGTGTAATACACAGTAAATATTTCATTCATACATTTTTATTTCATTCATCATAGTACTACAATAATTTATTCTATTTAAAAACTTAAAACCATGGAGGTAAAAGTAATTTAACTCATATGCATAAAACATCATCGAAGAAGTCTGCTATTAAATCGTCTGCCTCTCTATGTAAAATCAATGAATGTTTCATTCATATCATCTATATTGCAGACTCCTGAGCAAAATAACTTTGCGCTAAAGAAATTCAGCAATTTTTAAACAACTCATCTTAAAGCCTAATCTGTTTACATTCTCCATAAGTGAAAAAAGTAGGTTTCGTTGTAGAAATAATTAAAGTTTGATGATCATTTAAACTTAAATATATTGTAATTGTGTTGTTTCAGAATACAGATGCACAGAAATTAAGCAAAAATAAAGCGGCTTCAGGACGGATACAACATTAAATGTAAATTAAAAAGAACTTTAAAAATCACAACTTTGACACAAGGTGGATGCCATATCTTCTTATTTTGAAGTGGGTCACATGATCTCTTTATATAATGGTCACGTGGTCTCTCCATATAAAGGGTGTAATTATTATTTTAATTTCTATTCAAAAAACTGCTGAATATATTTTGCTGAAATTTTTTTTATATATTTTATGGGATAATTTGAATATTTCATAAAACTTTCGAAGCAATTTGTGAATTTTAAATTTGCTTAAAAAATGTTTGAAAAATTAGGTCCCATAAGGTTCAATGTATTTCATTTTTTCAACCTGGGTTCAATCCAAAACTAATTGGGTGATATTATTCATTTATACTCCCACAGTCCGTCTAAACAACATGCTAAAATTTCATTTTGATAAAGTCATTTTTACGGCAGTTATCATGCTAACGGGCAGACAGACAGACAGAATAAACAAAGTCATAAACACTTTTCAACTATGTTGTAAAGTGTTAAAAATGAACTTCAAAAACTAACTTGACTTCCTCTGCTGCAATTCTGGCTTGCAAAAAAGGGAAAAGGAGTCTACATCAGTATTTTCCCAACTTTTTGGGTCGCGGAACTCTTTACAACATAGTTGAAAAGTGTTTATGACTTTGTTCATTCTGTCTGTCTGTCCGTTAGCACCATAACTGCTGTAAAAATGACTATCAAAATAAAATTTTAAATGTTATTCAGACGGTCTGTAGGACCTAACATGAATATTTTCTGGAAGCTACAGTAACTTTTTTGATTATAGTTTTATTTTTATATACGCACATTCTGTGTTTACGACTGCAAGATTAAACTATCTATCGCGAAATTTGGCAAGGACGTTTTAAAAAACACTATGAAGGAAAATACGAATAGAGATATATATGATGGTATTTTATGAGATAGATGTTGTTATAGTTAAAAATATTTTTTCTTAACCGTCTTGGTCCTACTTTTACTACCTACACTGTAAAGAAAGGTGATTATGAGAAAAGTATTTATTAGAAATGTACCAAAAGAAACAAATTATTTTATAGAATGCTGTTTTTTGTCGTTTAGCAAATTATAGATATAAAACAATACTGATTTCTAAATAGTCTGCAATATTTTTAATTTTAAAAATAACTGTAGAAATAATCGTTTTTAAACCAGGGATTTGGTTGCCATAAAAGGAAATTCGCCAAATAATACCAAATGGATTCAAAGTTTTATATTTAAATGGCTATTGATTTTGAAAATGATAATTTTTTTTTATTGAAATGTGGTTAAAATTTGAGTGCAAGTTTAGAAATTGATTGATTTAAACTAACACCATCGGATTTAAGCAAAGTATTTTATATTTTAACAATTTGTTATATTAAACACATTGGGCTATATTCCTCAACGGGTGCTTACAGTTTTTCCTACACCTACCTCTCTCTTGTCAAGTTAGGTTTACCGCAAGTACAGACCATTTGATTGCAATAGTATACGAGAAATTTTCTGAGAACACATTAAAAATCTAATACAACACATTTTAAGGGCATTAAAACCATAAATGTTTTTAAATTTTAAAAAGAAAGTAGATAATCAAAAATATTCAAAACAGATACGGGTAAAGTTTAAAATATCAACACTTTTAAATGTGAAAAATGCTCCCACTGCTTTTAAAAAGACATAGAATGAAATGCGAACAAATGTTTTTGAATTTGATTCGAAGGATGGCATTGCATTCACTGTTGAATATCTGCTTAGTACAGAAACCTAAGCATCGTCAATATGCAATTTCTCTGAATTCAAGCAAACCCGACTAATTAAAGGTATTTTTCATCGCTGAAATAAAAAAAAAAAATGGTTACAAGAATTTTGACGATATATTTATTATGTAAATGATCGATCGCTATGAAGTGAAAATTTTCCCAAGTACATTAGAGATTTTTCACTAGTAAATTATAAAATTAGAAGACAGCTTTTCCAATAGGAAATCGAGCTCACAATTTTTCAAGTGCACTTAGTGTTATATCACTAAGAAAATTAAACACTTTGGTGCAAATTTAAGACGTATTCAAATTCTTAAAAATTGGAATTGGAAACTATACGGTTTTTAAGAGCTGTTAAGGAAACACATGGGCAGCCTTAGGGGAGGGCAAAGGGGGCACTTGCCCCTTCTGGTCGTTTAATGTCACAAAAGTGGGCATCAAGCTAATCTATGTTGCAGATCTTTTCTTTGAATTTACCTATCCCCTTAGAAAAAGTTCTATAGGTGTTCAAGCGCAAGCACACAGTAAAATATAAAAAATTAACTGAACTTTCTCAGACCAGAATCCATTTTTAGTGGCTTTTTTTCCCCTACAAATTTTACAAGAAAATTTTGAAAAATCGGTATCGTGAGATTACAATTATAGCGTGTTACCCTTCACTTTAAAGGGCTGGAAAAAGTCTTTCGATTGATAATACTTGCCAATGTACCCCCGGGGGCTAATAAAGTCACGAACAAAAAAACTTGTACACGGATATTTTTTACAACAATGAAAGTCCCATTAGGCCATAAATAAACCCTTTTATGCATGGTTATGTCAAATTGTGTCCTACGTTGCCATGTTAAAAAAAAATATATAATTTCAAATAAATTTCGAAGTTTTCGCCCAAATTAAAAAAAAAAAAATTAATGACATCACTTCAAGCATAGTCAAAACGTGTTCAGGTGGTCTTAAAACATGTATTGGCATCAAAATATCGAAATCGAAAATTTACGTGAAAACAATACTTTCTCAATGCTGCGTACGGAAAAATAGGATGAGGGACGCACAGGAAGGACTTTTAATGCACACCGTGATGAATTAATTTTTACCAATAAATTTAAAAAAACATTTATTTTCAGTCATGTATGCTCGTATTCAAAATCAGTAATAATACCACAGAATTAAAATTCGACATATTTATGAAATAATGCATTTAAACACACGTGTGAAATCCACATCAAAATGCTACGAATATCAAATGAAACAAGCAAAATTTGTCGAATAGACGCCGAAATAAAAAACTGATTACAAAATTTGGTTTTTCTAGCGAATGGAACATACTGAAGAATAAAGTTATCATATAGAATAAAGTTATCACATGGGATAAAGTCACGAGAACAAAGTTATCACATGGGTGGCATAATATTGAATTATTTGCTACGCCCATTTAATAAACCCTATTTTTAATATAATTAAAATTCCATAACCATTTTCTTGAGAAATAATTTCTTAATACGTGTGATATTTCGCGAAATGGAATCGTTTTGAAATGAGTGTCTTTCGTTTTCTAATGAATAAAAACTGTTTTAACATATTTGAGCACCTAGGCTTTTTCTTGATAAAAAAATACCCTTCGAAAAGCGGAGAGGAACCTAAGGTGTGGAATGTCTAACAAAATAAATGATTCCAATATTAAGATCCCAACAATGGTAGCAAATTTTGGTCGAACGTTTCGGTCTTCGTTCCAAAGATATGGTGTCTGTTCACAGACACAGACTTCACACACACACACAGGAGCAGCCAAGATATCGGATAAGGAAATTGAGAATCGAACGAGGGGCGAGTGGGGAGGTTACAATGGCAGATATTTAACAAATGTACATCCAATGTAATTGGGCAGTGATAATCCAGTGGTAGTACCAGTGGAGGATCATACACGGTAGATACGGTTCGATCCTCGACGCTGCTCAAGACTATGTTCTACTAGTCTAGTAGTCTACGTAGAGCATGGGCACGTAAATCTGTAGTTCCGAAAGCCCATCCGAGAGGCAATGGGTTAGAGAAAGGATGGCACGGTCGCTGTGGATGCAACCAATGCGGGATTGTGACTCTTTAAAACATATGCCATTGCATGCACCCACACATGCATACAGACATCACCTCAAAAACGCTCTATTCAATTTCAAGAATGTTCAATGCATGCAAATTGGTTAAAAAACGGAAATTTGGATTTTCAACTCCATTACAATACTTCTCCCTATACTGTGAATGTAGAGAAAGAAATGTAATTTTAAGCATTGTGTAATGTCAATTATCTTACAATTTGGGGGTATTTGAAAAATAATGGCTTTGTGGGGGGCTTTTAAATGATTTTCAGGTCTCCCACAAAATTGCTGTTTTTTGCTCTTGTTTAATAAAATCTCCCCCCCCCCTCCCCACCCTTCATTTCTTTAGAAAATTATTTTATGGAATGCATTCCTAATTATTTAGATTTAAATAAATTTTTATAAAAATTATCCGCCATCTTATTTCAACATAGTTGCCTTTTTGCTTGGAAAAAAAAATAAATAAACAATAAAATGATCCTTTTTCTTTTGTTTAGCACTACATGATTTTAATTAAATTAACATGCAAGTTAAAATCATGTAGCTAATGCAAATTATGAAGAAACTGGTTTTTATTTTAGCTAATTTGATACACCCCCAAGTATCACACATTAGCCACAGTCCTCCAAAGTTGATTGTTGAAGACCCAGAAGGTCCGACTCATCCGAAAACTCGAGCAACTATTTGGACGGCCGATACAACCAAAGTTGATTGCGTAAAAGCCCAGAATATATTAAAATTATTTTTCAATAGTAAAATTGGGAAAAACACACACACACACACAATGGTGAATCGATTAGGGAGAAGAAGCTAACCGAGCTCAGTAGAAAGGCCCGCTCTATAGTACAAACTGTTCTTCGGCAAAGATTTATCTCCTGGAAGCACTCAACAATGGCTACATATTCGACTCCAAACGTAGGTGTGAAGCGGGTCACGGGACACTCAGCGCACATTATCCAATTGCATAAGTTCCGTTCTAGTTCGACCATCGGCCGCAAGAGGTCGCCCCCGTCCAGCTCTCGTGTTTAAAAAAAATTATTCCTTTCCACTCTTGCACAACGAGATGTAGAAACCGGTCGTTAGGTGGAAGAAAAGCAAAACGGACGGTTCCGCCCATTGAGAAATGAAAAAAAAATGTGAGAAAGAGAGGCCCGAATACTTGAGATGGAATTCGACAACGATTTCAGCCCCCTTTTCAGAGCCTCACATTGCAAGACAATTTACACAAGCTTATAAATGACAACTATTAAAACTCGCCATTTAACCTGCTGGAAGGATGAAAATAGATTGCTGTTCAGACGAACTTTAGTGTACGTTTGTTTTAGATTGATATTCCCTCTGTTATTTAACATGAAAGTAAAAATTAATTTGCATCGAGACAATTTATAGCATTACAAAAGAAGATTGTACAAGAGCCATACTGCAAAGAGGGGAAGGGTGCCTTTCGAAAAGGAATTGCGTCATACTTACGCCGCATGCTAGAAAAACCATTAAAACCTTCCACTTACTGCTTCTCCTTCGACCCAGACCGTCCGACCTACAAGAAAGTGTAAGGTATCTGTTTGGATGGCCGGGAAGTGCCACCTAATTTACACAGGAACAAAGTGGGAGCAGCATCTACAAGGACTGTACCCTCCTTGCCCAACCATCAATCTCTCGGTAGGACTTACGGACCCACATATTTAACGTGCCCGTACTCCGCGTGAACACGGCGACAGTTTGGGCAGAGGCGGGAATCGAACTTGGGTCGTCCGAGTGCAATCCCCGTACACTAACCACAAGGCTCCCCCCCCCCCCCCCACGTACTGCTTGTCAAAATCGTCTAAATGAGACTCGAACTCGCGTTCTACAGCTTGACTCTCCCCATGATTTAGTAGCCAGCCTTTAGTTAAACAGGGCTCTTATGAAGCGTCGAATCCGAATGGCCAGGCAAAGGAATTAGGTTTGTACGCACAGGCATGTGGTCGTTTAAAATTTAAATTTCACTTTGATCTAAAATCTGGAGAATGTAGAGTACTACAATAAAAAAAATGAATATTGTACCAATAAATGATAGAGCGTAGCCAGGATCTAAAAAATAAATAAATAATAATAATAATAAATATATATAAATAAACAAAAAAGGGGGGGGGGGCTATAGCCGAATGTGGGACGATTACAGTTCTGGATTTCGTTTTCCAATATGAACTCAATGGAGAACTAATGCAAATTTTGCGCCAATGTCAGGGGGATTAAGGCACCCTGCCCACTAGTTCGAATCCCGGTTTAAGATATGAGTTACTTGCATGTTTTATCAGTACAGTATTTAGCGCTCTTCAAACGTATTAGTTGACACAATGAATTCTTTCGAAATTCATATTTGTAATAAATGCTTCGCTTTCGCAACATTTACAACATCGATTATCAACAAAAATGTAATATACATGTATTTGAAACAAAGCACACACCTTCATAAAAGACGTGCAGCAATATTAGGCATAAAGTACCGTAGCTTTTTACACAAAAATTTGAAATTTACCATCATAAAATCGATTTTTTCTAATTCCTCATTTCAAATCTACATATTCTTAAAACTCACATCTCAAAATTCTAAATTCATGTCTTAAACCAAAGTGCTCTTTAAAAGCGATTACGTGTTATTTCATAATCCTCTTAACAAGAAAGATCAATCATGCCTAAAGCATTGATTATGAAACACTTTCCAACTTCAATGCAATTTTATATAAACATCTCTAAAATGCGATACATTCCTCGGTAATATTTTTAAAATTATCACAATAATACAATAATTCATTATAATTGAAAACTTCATCGAAAACAAATGAACTTTGTTCAAATGACGTCATCGAAATATAAATCGCCTGGCTCTCTCTATAAAAGCAACATTTCATTCATAAACTTTTTCCATTCCTGTCATTCATCACAATACTATAATAATTTATTTTATTTAAGACCCTGGAGGTACAAGTAATTAAACTCTATGCTTAAAACTTCATCGAAAAAAATCGCCTTCTCTCTGTAAAATCAATGAATATTTCATTCATATCAGTTTTACTGCAGACTCCATGAGCTAAATAATTATGCGTTAAAGAAATGCAGCAATTCTTATACAACTTATTCTACATCTTTTGGTGTTTATATTCTCCATAAGTGAAAATTCGGCTTCGTTGTAGAAATAATCAAAGTTGGATGATCATTTAAACTCAAATATATTGTAATTGTGTTGTTTCAGTAAGTAGATGTACAGAATTTAAACAAAAATAAAGCGGTTTTAGGACGGATACAAAACACTAAATATGAATTAAAAAGAACTGCCATATTTTATTTTTAAGTGGGTCACGTGATCTCTTCATATAATGGTCACGTGATCGCTTCATATGAAAGGCGCAATTAATATTTTAATTTTTATCTAAAAAACTACAGAATATCTTTTGCTGAAATTTTTTTTATATATTTTATGGGATAATTTGAATATTTCCTAAAACTTTCGAAGCAATTTGTGAATTTTAAATCCGCTTAAAAATGTTTGAAATATTAGGTACCATAGGGTTCAATGTATTTCATTTTTTCAATCCGGGTTCAATCCAAAACTAATTGGGTAATATTATGCATTTATATTCCCACAGGTCCCACAAACGGTCTGAACAACATACTAAAATTTCATTTTTACGGCAGTTATCGTGCTAATGGACAGACAGACAGACAGAATGAACAAAGCCATAAACGCTTTTCAACTATGTTGTAAAGTTTTAATAAAAAGACTTAATTTTTCATCTGTTTGGTGATTTTTAAAAAATAGAATTTTGTGTAACGATCCACCTTAATTGTCCAATTTTAATATTCAGTGAATAACAGAATCTATGCCCATGCTCATAATCATTATAATCATTTGTTGAAATCATTTGTCATAATCTTAATCATTATATCATAATCTTAATCATTATCTTAATCATCATTAATCATTTGTTGAAATATTATTATTTCTTTTCTTGGCATCAACTATAGCGGGCCAAAATGCCATGCATGTAAATTGCCGGAAGGTACTTTTAAAAATCTTTCATTGAATTCGTCATGACCATCATATTTGTGTCAACTTCTTTGATGGCATTTTTAACATACTTTCTTTCCTACGTCCTAAAGGTCTGAAATTTGTTACACAGATTAATCCAGTAGAACATTCAAATTCGGCAGATTCGCAAAAAAATAGAATTTTTTTTTTCTTTGCGAAATGGCTTGTGAAAAATCTCCCTTTGGTTCTACAGAAAATTTTTAACACATAATACTGCTCATGGCGAGTTATAAATAAATATTTTACTAAAAAAAACCGTAGTTTTTATATTTACTTGTTACAAAGAAAACAAGACTCGGGATCCCAAATCAAATTTTCTCAATGTTTCAAGGACTAGGCGGAATGAAACAGAAGATATCGCGCTCAACGCAAGAGATTCTGTTTCACTTTATGTTTAGAATGTTTCAATAAAATACACTGAAGAAGTGGAAGTGTATTTTTTATGTTATATTAATTACAATTTTATAAGTGTACTTTTAATGTTTTATAAATTAAGATTTGTAAGTGTACTTTTCATGTTTTATAAATAAGTTTATTTACCAGATTCGATACAGTCGGTCCACAGAATGCGACGCCGGCTAAAAGGAGAATTAATTCAGTGACGGTCGGTCCTCAGGGCGCGACGCCGGCCGATCAAACCCCAAGGACCGACACCGTCGTGAACGTGTTTACTTGTATTTTTAAATTACACGATCATGAACACAATAATATTGCTTTACTAGTTACGTCAGTTTAAAACACAAAATATTCTTGCGCAATTCTAATAAGCAGCCCCGACATCAAATCCAATCAGTATTTCTTTCAGGCATACCTCCAGACGAGCATCCCCCCCCCCCCCCGGGCAAAAAAGTCCTAATAGAAACACTGAATCCAATGCCGTTTAGAACCACGTTAATTCTATGTGTTTACATGGGCTACGCGATCCAAAAAGTTTCGAAACCACTGCTCTAAGCATTAATTTAATGAATGCAAACAACACAAGTACAAAAAAATCAAGATAAGTCGCCCCTCCTCCCACAACAGATTTATTTATCTTATTTTTATTCTATACTAGCCGCCTTCGGCGACCAGCCAGTTCGCTACCCTTGAAAATTCTGATCGTGGCAAATTCGCTGGCGCCATAACCCCGTGGAGTTGTTGTTGAAACCCAGACCATCCGACCTACCAGAAAGGTGTAAGGTAACTATTTGGACGGCCAGGAAGTGCCACACAATTTAGACCGGAACCCAGTGGAGGAGGCATCCACAGGGACCGTATCCTCCTTCCCCTACCACCAACCTCTCGGAAGGACTTACGGATCCACATGTTTAACGTGATCGTACTCCGCGTGAACACGGCGGCAGTTTTGGCAGTGACGGGAATTGAACCTGGGCCTACCGAGTGCAATTCCCGCGCGATAACCACTGGGCTACCGCGCCCTTAAGCCAGTGGAGTTAACAAAGATTGGTTTAGTTTAATGGCGTTAAAACTAATAATGAAATTTCAAGATGAAAAATAATGTTCTAGTGGGGGGTTCTTGAAAATTGATTTGTAAAGTGAATTTATTCTAATGTTTGTGAACTGTGATAACCCCGTGGAGTTAACAAAGTTTGTTTTAGTTTAATGACGTTAAAACCATAATTCAATAATTTAAATTTTACAATGACCATATGCTAAGCTCTTAATTCCATCATTTAAAATATAACGTAATTTTCTAATAAACATAATAATTTCATATAAATATCATAATTTCACTCTGTATACTGTTAACACCACCCGATGTATACAATACATCATCACAATTCAATCCACCATAATTCAATCATTTAAATTTTATAATGACCATATGCCAAGCACTTAATTCCATCATTTAAAATATAACGTCTAACCCGATGCACAATCTCCATAACTTTCTTTTTATTTATTTTTTTCTCCATGGAAACACCGTGACGTCCCCTCTACCTCTCGTGCGTCTGCGCGCACATGTGGGTGAAAAATCGGTACTTGGCCGATAATTTGCCGAGAAATTTAAAATCATTATTTCTTTAAAATCAGAATCGGGCTGCTAATTATAATTATTTCTTGACCAGATTGGGATTGTAAGAATGCCTGATGTTTGAGCTTTCTAAAAATGTAAATTATTAGTCGAAATTCTCGGAACTTTTCCCGATGCGAGGGTTTAAAAACGGATGTTCGTTTTTTTGAGCCGAAAGTGATTTTTGTTTTAAAATCTTTAAAAAATATTAGAATTTGTCCCCGAGATTTGAAATTGATATATATTTACTTGCAATTGTCTGCTCTTTCCGGTCGTGTGATTTGCTTTTCTCTACGACGTCTGGATGGAGAAGAAAAAAGGGGAAAAACGGTCGGAATCGAATAAAACATTAAATAACAAAAAAAATAATTCAAAATTTAAAAATCGGTTTTCACGTGTGCCCTTCCCATCCCCCGGGTCTCCGATTGCCAAAATAGCGTATAAGATAGACAGACAGACAGACATTGAATTTTATTATTTAAGATTACAAGAATTTTACTATGCAATGTAGCGTTCGTTCACCGGTTTACCTGGTTTGAGTCTGGAGGGGGGAAAAGAAAAAGAAAAAAAAAACGCACGTCATCTTCAGACGGCAACGGTCTCTTTTACGACCTCTGGGGGGAGGGGGGGGAGCCGCAAAACAAACCACCCGTATGACAAAAATAAAACTACAAGGGGGAAAAAAATACTTTTATTTTTACACCTTTTTACACCTCCTAATAAATTAAATAGCGAAGGGCTGTAACAGAGGTTCAATAGGTAGGAAGAAAAACTGTTATTTTTTATTCTCCCGCGGGAAGTAAACTCTTCCCTTCCTGATGGGAGGAGGGGAGAAGTGGGTCAAGGCCGAAGGAAAACATCGTAACTTTTATCTCTCCCGATTTTCCTGTAATTTGACGACATGACGGGGTTTCATGTCATGGGTTGCTACAAAAGTACAGCAGTTTTTCTGTGACTGGCAATTGTGACGTAGATGAAAATCATCTACTGAGCCGAAAGAACTGATAAATAATATATTTTTACTATTACTTTCGCCACATACACAGATAATAGGATGTATAGGGGTAAATTCGAATTTTTAGCGGAAATAATGGCGTAGCTCTAGCATTAAGCTTAAGCGCGGTTAAGCAACGCTTAAAAGGCCCCGGAAACGTAGGAGCCCTGGACGAGTTAAGCTATTTGAGGAGTATTTTATAATTATGACAATCATCTGTATTAAGTTATTTGTAACTTATTAAATTGATATTTATGATAAATAAGAAATCAATTTTACACAAAATATCCATTTACCTGTTAAATATAAATAAAAATGTTTCTCGAAGATTAGAAAATGTGCAAGCGAGAAATGGCAGCCAAGGCCTCAAAATTTTAGTTACCCCAAAACTATTTTCTTAGGGGGGGGGGGGGGGGGGGGGGGAGAGACTCCCAAAATATAAGCATTTTCTAAAAGTCAAATTCTATTATTTTGGGGACCAACATTTTAGTTTTGGGGAAGCAAAAATTTTGAGAGGGCCTTTTTACATATTTTACTACTCAAATTCATAATTACGCAGCTGAACGGAAGTGCACGTTTTCAGCATCTCTGAGCTCGAATTGAACGTTTTTGAGGTGATGTTTATGTATGTGCGAGTTTCTGGATACAATATCTCACAAATGAGTGTTTTGAACGTAAATTGGATACTATTAGTACAATCGGTGAGTACTAGAACCCTGCGCGATCGAATGTTACACGCTACATATCAAAATGCAAAATATTTATAAATTATTTTTATTTATTTATTTTTTTTTTTTGAGATTGTCTGTTGTACTTGTAAAATACTTCAATATTTAAACCCATTAAGGCTGACGTCTTAGGTTCTGAAAATTCTTCAATGCCAGTTTTATTATATTTTGCATGCCTTTTTTAATTAAAATTTCAATTTATCTAAATAAAATTGAAATATGTCCGTTCATTTGTTTGCTCGTACTACGTGTGTGTCTGTCTCATCATCACGGGAGAATGGCTGCATCGAATTGAATGACATTTTTGTGGTAGACTTGAAATAGCCTACTTGAAATTGAGTCCATGTCCCGAGTTTCTAAAACCAGGGGTTTTCGAAATATTAATAAACAAGAAAGATCAATCATGCATAAAGCATTGATTATGAAACACTTTCCAACTGCAATGCAATTTTATTTAAACATCTCTAAAATGTGATACATTCAGCGGTACTATTTTTAAAATTATCACAATACTGCAATAATTTATTATATTTGAAAACTTAAAACCTCATCGAAATAAAAAATGAACTTTATTCGAATGACGTCATCAAATATAAATCACCTTTCTCTCTATGCAAAAGCAGTAAATATTTCATTCAAACATTTTTATTTAATTCATCACAATACTACAATAATTTATTTTACTTAAAAGCTTAAAACCATGCAGGTGAAAGTAATTTAACTCTATGGTTAAAACTTCACCGAAAAAGTCTTCTATAAAATCGCCTGCTTCTCTATGTAAAATCAATGAATGTTTCATTCATATCAGCTACATTGCAGACTCCAGAGCTAAATAATTTTGCGTTAAAGAAATTCAGCAATTCTTACACAACTCATACTACATCTTGATGTTGTTTACATTCTCCATAAGTGAAAATTAGGTTTCGTTGTAAAAATAATCAAAGTGTGTTGAGCATTTAAACTCAAATGTATTCTAATTGCGTTGTTTCAGAATACAGATGCACAGAAATTAAGCAAAAATAAAGCGGTTTTAGGATGGATACAACACTAAATATAAATTAAAAAGAACTTTAAAAATCACGATTTTGACACAATATGGATGCCATATTTTATTTTGAAGTGGGTCTCGTGATCTCTTCATATGATATGGGTGCAATTATTATTTTAATTTTTATTTAAAAAACTGCCGAATATGTTTTGCAGAAATTTTTTTTTATATTTTTTATTGGATAATTTGAATATTTCCTAAAACTTTTGAAGCAATTTGTGAATTTTAAATTCGTTTAAAAAATGTTGGAAAAATTGGGTCCCATGGGGTTCAATGTATTTCATTTTTTCAACCCGGGTTCAATCCAAAACTAATTGGGTGATATTATTCATTTACATTCCCATTGGTCCCACAGACAGTCTGAACAACACACTAAAATTTCATTTTGATAAAGTCATTTTTACGGCAGTTATGGTGCGAACGAACAGACAGACAGAATGAACAAAGTCATAAACACTTTTTAACTATTTTGTGAAGTGTTAAAAACGCACTATTAAACACTCCATTGAGATAACCTTATGCAAACTATATTTATGCCATAAAGTTATTTGGGGGGCGGGGATTTCTTGTTGGCATACAACGGAATTAAACTCAATGAGTTTATATCTGAAAATAAAAAAATAATATCATGTCTCTAAACAACGGAAGTAAACCCAACGGGTTAATACAAAAGTAAATATTTTTTAACACTTTACAACAAAGTTGAAAAGTGTTTATGACTTTGTTCATTCTGTCTGTCTGTCTGTCTGTCTGTCCGTTAGCACGATAACTGCCGTAAAAATGACTTAATCAAAATGAAATTTTAGTATGTTGTTCAGACGGTCTGTAGGACCTATGGGAATATAAATGAATAATATCACACAATTAGTTTTGGATTGAACCCGGGTTGAAAAAATGAAATACATTGAGCCCTATGGGACCTAATTTTTCTAACATTTTTTAAGCGGATTTAAAATTCACAAATTGCTTCGAAAATTTTAGGTAATAGTCAAATTGTTCCACAAAATATATAAAAAAAAATTCAGCTAAATATATTCAGTAGTTTTTTAAATAAAAATTAAAATAATAATTACACATCTTATATGAAACGATCACGTGACCATGATATGAAACGATCACATGACCCACTTCAAAATGATATATGACATCCATCTTGTTTCAAATTCGTGATTTTTTAAAGTACTTTTTAATTCATATTGAGTGTTGTATCCATCCTAAAACTACTTTATTTCTGATTAAATTCTGTGCATCTACATAGTAAAACAACACAATGACAATATATTTGAGTTTAAATTCTCATTCAAATTTGATTATTTCTATAACTAAGCCTATTTTTCACCTATGTAAAATGTAAACAGCAAAATATGTAGAATGAGTTGTATTAGAATTACTGTATTTCTTTAACACAAAATAATTCAGTCCATGGAGTCTGCATGGCTGATATGAATGAAATATTAATTGATTTTATAAACAGAAGGACGATTTTTTTCGATGAAGTTTTAAGCATAAAGTTTATGAATTGTAGCTCCATGGTCTTAATTTTTAACTAAAAAAAAATTATTATAGTATTGTGATGAATGAAATGGAGAAAGTTATGAATGAAATCCTGCTTTTATAGAGAGATCCATGCGTGTTATTTTTTCTATGACGTCATTTGAATTAATTTCAGTTGTTTTCGATGAAGTTTTTAAATAAAATAAATTATTATAGTATTGTGATGAATGAAATGGAGAAAGTTATGAATGAAATCCTGCTTTTATAGAGAGATCCAGGCGTGTTATTTTTTGAATTCATTTCAGTTGTTTGCGATGAAGTTTTCAAATATAATAAATTATCGTAGTATTATGATAGATTTAAAAATATTACCGCGGAATGTATTGCATTTTAGAGATATTTAAACCACGCAATTTATATTTCAATGCCGTCATTTGAATGAAGTTCATTTTTTTCAATGAAGGTTTAAGTTTTCAAATATAATAAATCAATGTAGTATTGTGATAAGTTTTAAAATATTACCGAGGAATGTATTGCATTTTCGACTTTTTTAAATAAAATTGCATTGAAGTTGGAAAGTGTTTCATAATCAATGCTTTAAGCATGATTGATCTTTCTTGTTTATTTAAATAACTAAGAAATGTATATATTATATCCATTACGGATTTGGGGTTTAAAGATTAAGGGATTATTGATATTTTCAAATTCTTACGTCATCTGCTTTATTTTGGTAAAAGATTTTTCAAATCCATAAATTATAGTACAGGTATAACTTCTAATACACGGGTATAATCCTTTAATCTACGAAAATTAAGTAGTATGGGTATATCTTCCAATCCACAAGAATATAAGTAGTACGGGTATATATTCTAATACAATTTTAGTGCTTTTATTTTGGCACATATTGATTCAGTTTCATATTTTCTGTACATTTGTTTAGAAACGTGATGTCAGGATCAGGATGTCTTATTCTTCAGATCTGCTTATGAAGATAATTTTGTATAGCGAAATCAGAGATTCAAACCCTCTTTTTAGGTCCATAATTTAAATGTAATAGAATGTTTTGAATAACAATGCCATTTAGAATACTATAGGAATTTACACATGATTGTGAATTTTAGGTTTCTGTATGTTGTATATACCGTACGAAAAACGGGTAGACTGCTAGTTTTCAATAATATCATGACATTTATGTAATTTTGCAAATTCAAAATTTTACTCATGAAATTTGCCGCCCTGGGCCAATCGAGTAGTTCGTTCACCATTGGCAATCGTCCGGGAGTGTTCGCTATTCAGAACTTTCTCTATTACGAACACGTGCTTACGAGAGGAGCCGGCTGGTTGCGCTTGTGGTAACGGTAGCTGTAGGGAATGCTTCCGCCGTCAGACGGCGTGCAGTTTTTAACGGCCCTCTTCGCTGGAGAGAGTGCAAAACCGGTCGGACGGGATACCTTCTCGTTCTTTCCGACATTTTTCCCCTCTCACTCACTCTGCTGAACGGATCACGTGGACACGGACGAGGAAGCTACTTTTTTTTCATTTCGATTTCGTGTTATTTTATTTAATAAAACACAATGGTGGGAAAATCCCGTTACTCTCTCTCGCCGGAGTGAGAGAGAGTACTGTCTCAACGACAGAAGAAAAGTAAAGATGAAGGCGAGCAGTTGTGTTCCGAGAGAAATCTTCGAACATAGCAGCAGCAGTAGTGTGTGTGTGTGTACACAGAGGCGATGGGGACCCCATCACATTTAATAATTAGCGTCGCCAGAAAAACAAATTGAAAGGAAACAAGTATATTGTTTCCCATTTCTCCTAACTCATTGAGTTCCTGGGAGGGGGTCACTCCCTTTTACTGCGCTACTGATCTGCACTATGTAGAAAGAACACCATGGACCCAAATGGTCAAATATGGTTTTCCTTCACATCACCACGAAAATATTGTAGGAAGTTCTTCAACAGGTGGTGGAACGCATGACCACGAAATTTGCTTTTATGGGTTTTCCATTAATACAACGCCTACTGCAGGCGTCAGGTCACGTGTATACCATAATCTATTACTCATGACCACGCAATTTGCTTTTGTGGGTTATCCATTAATCCATCTCACATGTATACCATCATCTATTACACATGACCATTAATTTGGACAACACTCCAGCATTTCCATTCAAAACCTACTGGGACGAAACGGATCAAAAATTACGGTAATTTTTTCCTGTACATTCGAAAAAGTTGATGTCGCTTTCGTGGAGCAGCGCGAATAAGACGTCTAATAAAAACGCTCTAGCTCTAGTCACAAGCCTGACGTCATCTCGGCTTTCTTCCTCTGTGGATAGGGCTTATATAAGAGCTTTATCTGTGGAAGACCGAGGGTGGACAGCCAATTAAGATTGGTTGTTCAGCCAATCTTAATTGACACTCTAATGTGGGGCGCACAGAATGATTCATAGCTGAAAATGCAAAAATTGACGAAAGTAATTGCAGCCTTTTTAAAACCCCTTCTCGCCACCCTTGAAAAAATACCAATGAAAGCCACTGCGCAGTGGTATAACTAACATATCTGATGTGGGCAGCACATGACTTTCCTTATACAATGCTATGAATTTACTACTTTTACAGTAAAAGAAAAATATTATTCTTATAGCAGATACTTATATCCTTTCCAAGATATTGAATTTTCATGAATTAGTCGGCATTTTCATTGATTTAGCGTAATTTTTATCCATTTGGCGAGATATTCGTTAATTTGGCAACATTTAAAAAGTCGCTAAATTGGCGACATTCCGCCAAATTCATCGCCAAAATATCGTCAAGTGTTAGGGACGGAGAAATAAGTTATTCTTATAGCAGATAAATGACTATTGGCGTTCAAATGCAAAAGTATTACTCAAAGTATATTTTCTCATGAATGGAATGAGTTAGATCCATGAGAATAATGTCATCAAATTTATGGCATGATATTACACATGAAAAGTAAACATGTTTTTCAACAGTTAATATTTTTTTTAATTTATGGGATTTTTTGATAAATTTATTTGAAAAATGTGCAATATCTCAAGAACAGTTCATGCTAGCGTTCTAAAGTTTGTGTCAATCGTTTTCTAAGGAAAAATTACATAAGAAATGTCTATTTGCGTAACTCGGTTTTGATTTTTTATGATTTTTTCAAAATTTCACTTGAAAATTTAGGGGGGTTCTAAACATTCGATTGTGTTTAAAAACAATAGGCTTCCAGTATTCATGGATTGAAATTTTTGTACCAAATTTCATTCGAATCGCTCCATTCATTCGTGAGATATCATCTCCACAGACACACACACACACACACACAATGTATAAGGAAAGAATTGTGAGGGGGTCGAAAATTCGAATTCGAGTTTTCGACGGGATAGCACGTTTCAAGCATCCCTGTTCACGAATCAAACATTTTTGAAGTGATGTCTGTGTGTGTGTGTGCGCGTCAGTGAGTCTGCGGAGACGATAACTGACAAACGAATGGACCGATTCGAACGAAATTTGGTACAAAAATCACAATCCGTAAACACTGGAAGCCTATTGTTTTTATACGCAATAGAATGTTCAGAATCCCCCTAAATTTTCGAGTGTAATTTTGGAAAAATCGTCAAAAAATCAAAACCTCTAATACAGTTACGCAAATAGACATTACTTACGTAATTTTTCATTAGAAAACGATTGACATAAATTTTAGAACGCTAACATGAGTCGTTCTTGAGATATTGCACATTTTTCAAAAAAAATTATCAAAAAATCATATAAAATAAAAAAAATATTTCCTATTGAGAAACATGTTCACTTTTCATATGTAATACCATGCGATAAATTGGGTAACATCATTCTCGTGGATCTAGCTCGTTCCATTCATGAAAAAAATACTTTGAGTAATACTTTTGTATTTGAACGCCAATAGTCATTTATCTGCTGTAAGAATAACTTATTTCTTTGTCCATAACGTTTGGCGAGATTTTGGCGACGAATACGGTGGAATGTCGCCAACTTGGCGACTCTTTTAAATGTTGCTACATTAACAAAATAACTCGCCAAATGGATAAAAATGACGCTAAATCAATGACGACTCATTGATGATGACGACATGCAAAATGACGACTCATTGACGAAAATTCAAAATCTTGGAAAGAATATAATACTATAAAAATTGAAGAATAACTACTATAAAAATAATCTATTTTTTTACTGTAAAAGTAGTAAATTCATTGCATTATATAAGGAAAGACATGTGCTGCCCACATCAGATTTTTGTATATAAGGAAAGTAAAAAACGAAGAAAAGAAAAAGATTCAACCGAGATTTACATGTATTATAAATTTAATGGTGAAATCATAATTCCAAAATAAGAAATTTGCTCATCAAACATAGAACATTTGTTTGATGGAGACTTCCAAGCAAATAAATGTTCCATGAAAGTTTTTTTTTTTTTTTTTTTTTGGGGGGGGGGGGGGGGGGGGAATCTGCGTATTCTGAGAATTAAAATTTACTTTCAATTTTTATTGTGCATAATGATGATTTTGTTTTGTCTGCTGGTCATGTCCACAGTATCGAACACTTGTTTGAGCAACAATTGCTTCAAACGTTTTGTTTCGTTCCGTGGACACGCGACCTGATACGAGTGTGATAAAAACCCGACAAAGCCTGTCATTTTCTAACTTACCGGCTCGGCAGCTATTGTACTATTTTGTGTATGTGTACCTCATAGGAAGAAAAGTGAATGTCTACATATCAGTCTACAGAGCACAATTTTCTAATCTGAAACAACCAAAATAATCAAAACACACAACCGATCAAACTCGTCAGACCACAACTTCCCCCATGTTCAGAGTCCTAAAGGTGAAACGGTCAGCATTTCTCAGCAATTATTTCAAGCCGAGTTTTGCTTTACTTAATAAAATAAGTTCTGGGAAAAATAAATCGCAGCCGAGAAAACAACATCCCTGCAAATTTTGCCCGAAAATCATCATGAACTTACGTAACAGGTTTCATGGCAAGACGCTAAATTAGGAGGAAATCGCTGTTGAATCTGAACACTCGGAAATCAAGTTTTTAAAGATTTAACGAATGACACTTTCGCCAACTAGGATGATTCTCTGTAGGTGGAACTAGATACGGCATTCACCTACGCAAGGGGTGTGTGTGTCAACACGTGAAAACAATATTTCACTCATTTTCAAACTCGCAGAAACATTCCAATAGCGGAAGTAGCCTAGGCAGGGACGTAGCCAGGGGGAGGGAGACCCAAAGAAATTGCCATATATATATATATTGTCATATCCTGAAAGAATAGTATTTTGCCGACTTTTTCCATTTATTATATTACTTTCCTTATATACATAATGTATAATGAAAGTATTGTGACGGGGTCGAAAATTCGAATTCGAGTTTTCGATGGGAGAGCACGTTTCGAGCATCCCTGATCACAAATCGAACATTTTTGAGGTGTCTGTGTGTGTGTGTGAAAGTATGTATGTGTATGTCAGTGAGTCTGTGGAGACGATATCTCACGAACAAATGGAGCGATTTGAATGAAATCTGGTACAAAAATTACAATCTACAAATACTGGAAGCCTATTGTTTTAAAACACAATCGGATGTCCAGAACCCTCCTAAATTTTCGAGTGAAATATTTGTAAAAATCATCAAAAAATCAAAACCTTTAATAAAGTTACCCAAATAGACATTTCTTACGTATTTTTTCCTTAGAAAACGATTGACATAAACTTTAGAACGCTAGCATGAACCGTTCTCGAGATATTGCACATTTTTCAAATACATTTATCAAAAAAATCCCATAAATTAAAAAAAAATATTAACTGTTGAGAAACATGTTTACTTTTCATATGTAATATCATGCGATAAATTTGGTGGCATCAATCTCATGGATCTAACTCGTTCCATTCACAAGAAAAGATACTTTGAGTAATACTTTTGTATTTGAACGCCAGTCATTTTATCTGCTGTAAGAATACCTTTTCTCTCCGTCCATAACGCTTGGCGATATTTTGGCGACGAACTTAGCTGAATGTCGCAAACTTGGCGACATTTTTAAATGTTGCCAAATTGATAAAAATGACGCTAAATCAATGAAAATGACGACTAATTGAAGAAAATTCAATAATTTGGAAAGAATATAAGTATCTACTATAAGAATAACATTTTTTTAACTGTAAAAGTAGTAAATTCATTGCATTATATACGGAAAGTCATGTGTTGCCCACATCAGATTTTTTTAAAAAGTATTGCGAGATGTTTACGCATTTTAAATATATAATTATTGATCAATTATAAATGCGTTTTCTTTTAAAAAAAATTGTTATGTTTTCATTGCGGGCTGTTCTCGAAATTTTTTCTGGCTACGTGCCTGAGTCTATGCATCGCTTAGTGAAAATACATCTGGCCTCAAGTGAATAAGCATTTTCAGGAATGGTTTTTTTCCTATAAAGCAATCAAACATTACATAAGAAAATTTTTATTGTATGCAGTAAAACCTCATAAATTTGAATGTATCAAATTCAAACGTTTCCATATTTTAAACAAACTTCCCAGCAAGATATGATTTTCTACTTTGTTACAAACTTATAAATTCGAATTATGAATAATCTTCGAATTAACAAGTGTTTCTTTTACTTTAATAAAAATATAAAAACACGCTAGGGTTAGAAAATACTGAAAATGGCGCCGAACCCGATCAAGCAGTCTGTCAGAACTTTTTGACCAGGGGGGGGGGGGGAACATTATGGGGGGCAAGTTTTCTATATATAAATATATCTAAATGCTGTCACATGATTAGAAACTAAGTTAATATAAAATATTTGAAAGAAACACTGAACCCGATTACGTCCGGCTCTGTTCTTTCATTTCTAATTATATGGATAAATCTACATATACTCCAATAAGAATGGATGGCCCTCCTACAACAAATAACAGCATCCATGGACTGGTTTCACCTATTTTATGAGCTCTTCCACATGGGAATAGCCGACCGATACCTGTAAACGGTAGCAAGAAAATTTATTATGTGCCGCTATTTTCTGAAGCTCTATGAATGGACATCGACACATTCAGTACTTTGATAAAAATGTCTGAAGCGAAAAAAGAACGCAGTAGCATGGCAGAAACAAATGGAACCGCCCCCCCCCCCCCCAGTTAAAAAATAATGTATCGAAGACGTCACGGTTGACTTATTAACCTACAGTTTATGACGTCATAGCCCCCCCCCCCCGAAATTATCGATCCGCTACAGAAAAACACATTCCCTTTGATTAGGATGCACATACATTGCACAGGAAATGGTTAGAATCTCGGAAATGCGTTCACAATCCATGGCTAAAACTTGTACATGAAAAATAACCACCATGCAAAAGTCACAGATGCGCTGAAAGCAGGACCGTAACCAGAAAGGAAATCTGGGAGGAGCTGAAGTGAAATACGAGGGGGGGGGGGGGGGGGCTCACTAGAAAAAAAATTAGGGGGGGGGGGAGTCGGGGAAGGAAAAAGCACTAAAATATTAAATTTTAGTCTTTAAATACATCACTGTATTAAAGATGTATTTCAATTATAACTAAATACAGTATATCACATAGTATTAACTCTGTAACTACTCATCAGGTATAGCATGATAATATATAACTCTATATAACTAAGTTCTAGAGTTATATATTCTAAAGTAATATGCACTCCATTATCAGTTGATAATGCATAACTCTAGAATGTTTAATTATGAAACTCTAATATTTGAAACCTTGTTGAACATTTTAAAATTATATATGTAAATAAATTTATGATCTATCAATATAATCAAAAATTCAGCAGCTAAAATTTTTTTTCTGTAATATACAAAACGAAGTAATTTACACACACACACACACACACAAAAAAAAAAAAAAAAATCTGAAAAAGCAGTTTTTCGGGTAAAATTTGGATGACATGTTGTATCAAATTTCATACCACTGGGGGGGGGGGGGGGGGTTGATTATACCTCTTGGGAGAAAGGGTTGAGCCCCTTGCCTGGCTACGGCCCTGACTGAAAGTAGTTAAGCAAGTGATTGACTAAACATATGAAATTTGTTAACAAAAATCACAGCACAGGTGACACTGGCGTTTAAGAAATCTAGTCACATGGACAGCAGCCTGGGTCACGAAAGATGATTTTTTTTTTTTTTACCAAAAACAGAAATGAAATAAAATTAGCGATAAAAATTAATAAGGCGGAAGGGTTCGCCCCATCATTAAACCATCTGTCGACGTCGGGACAACAGCAGGGCAGGTGCTGCTTGAAATAAGTGGACCAAGAGAATAGGAAGCACACACAATCAAGGAAACTGCACTTAAAAGTTGAGTCACCTGCCCCAGCAAAAGTTGTCTAATACAATTTCCACAAGCCCATCGGAATTACGAAATACGACGTTCGCCGGTTTTTACCGGAATCCAAGACAAAGACAAAGACCGCTTTTCCCGCCAAAAAGGAAGACTTGCACAGATTGGGGTCACCATCTTCTCCCTCCCAGTTTTAGAGGCGAAATGGACTGTTTAATCGATAATGGGTACAACGGCAAAATTGCATCACCCACAAATTAGATATTTCACCAAAATGTAACGTTCTTGTACCCTGGAACCAAAACGTGTTCAACAAATGTCGCGTAACTGAAGCCAAGACATCAAAATTCAGGTAGCTTCAACCTTTAATCAATACAGCCTGTTTAATCATCTATCTGTATAAAGGACATTATGGGGCAAAGGATTGCTCCACTTCCAGAGACCTGTTGCCAGAGGATGGCAAAATGTACTAGAGCAAAATTACAAAGACATACATGTTGGGTTATAACTATGTTTATAAAAGAAAACATAATCTCGTCAGTCCTTCCTGGTATCTCATTTCTTTTGCCGCTCGTCAGCGAGAGCAATAGATAAAGTGAGTACATTTCCTTAAAGAAAGAGCGTATAGCTTCTTTAAAGCTAGGATTTTTTTTTTTTTTTTTTTTTAGTAACACCTTCTTCTCCAAGGCGTTCCGTGAGGGAGGCGCGACAGCCCAGTGGTTAGCGCGCGGGAACTGCACTCGGACGACCTCGAGTACGATTCCCGCCACTTCCTAAACTGTCGCCGTGTTCACGCGGAGTACGATCACCTTCCGAGAGGTTGGTGGTAGGAGGAAGAGGGTACGGTCCCTGTTGGTTCCGGGCTAAATTGAGTGGCACTTCGCGGCCGTCCAAATAGATACCTCATACCTTCCGGTAGGTCGGACGGAGGTCGAAAAGAAAAGAAAAGGCGTTCCGTGAAAATGCGGTCGCTCGGGGAGGTGGTCTCTTAATGGAAATCTATGATGATGCGAGTATGAAATTAAAGAAAAACAACTGAAATTACATACATAAATGATAAATATTCTGTCACATTAGCCATGCAAAATTAAAAAAAAAAGAAAAAAAAAATACTATTTGGTAATTTGACATTTAAATAGTAAGCTATGAAAATCACAACTTAAGTATGAAAAGTAAATTAAAAAAGAAATGACTAAATAAATCCTTAATTTTAAAAAAGGAATAAACAATAGTTTGATTTGTTGTTATATATATTATATATATATTAGAAAAATGTAATAATAAAAACTATTAATTCAAGTAATCGTGAAATATTATCACCACACACACACATATATATATATATATATATATATATATATAATAATAGAAGTTTGAAAATCCAATGAACGAAAAGTAAGAAGATGTAACACGATAAACCTAACTTTTTAAACACCCACAGAATAAAATATAATACAGCAAATCAACAATCAAATGGATAAAAAATACAAAACACAAGCTATCAAGTTACAGAAAATCAACAAAATTAAAAGGTATGGAAACAACTATCTAACTGGCTTACAAAACAAAAGTAAAAATCAACTAATCCTCAAGCAAATAGAAAAAAATAAATAAAATAAATATCGAATCAACAAGTCAATGAAAAATATCATAATACAAAGGTATGGAATCGAAATAAGTATAACAAACGAAATCAAGCACAAACGCCATACACGTGGACGAGGCTCTAAGCCTAAATCATGAATTGTTAACCTCTACAAAAATCTAATCATGTCCAAGTTTTTTGTAGAAGCAAACACAAAGATGTATGTTTCTGAAGAAATAGATAGATTATATCTATAAACTATTTCTACTATTCTACTAACTATTTCTACTATATATATATATATATATATATATATATATATATATATATCCAGAAGAAATATGAATTATTTTGTCATCTTCAACAGGTAATGAAATTTACCTCATCTGTTTACGTCTTTGAGTGTTTCTTGAGAGGGCAAGGAGTTTTTATTTTTCTGTGAGCGTTCAGATGAAGGTTCTTCCTGAGAATCGGATTGAGCGCATAAAAGGCCAAAAGGGGGTGGGGGGTGGGGGTGATCTAAAACTTACATTAGCAATAAACATAAAGTGAAATTTCCAAGATCTCACCCCCCTTCATAATTTCCAAAAATGTGGTCGTTTTAAAGGGAAAGGGGTGTGATGGTTTCTAAATGGAGGTAAATTTAACATTGAGTATATGGGAAAAAATTACGTTTAAAAAAAGTGGTTGTTCAACCAGGTTTTACTGTATATACATAATATTGTAGTGGGCGTTTAAAAATATATTTACTTCCAGCAAGCGAGTTAATAAAATACACTATTGCAAAAGATATATGCACCCATAAAAAATTGAGCTACTGCTACAGCCATGAAACTCGGCATGCAAATGCCATTTTTATTTATTATTTACTTACGCAAATGATCAAACTATCAGCGCCAATAATGTTATAGAGCGCATGCAACGCGCATGAGAACGACGCATAGTGCAGCATCGTCGTCACTCACGAGCAATTGGAACTGGATTTTCTGCTTTGATTTGACACTACAAGTTGTGTACAAAGATGCCTTTAAGATGTATTCGGCGACGCTACGAACAATTGTCGGATTTAGAAAGAGTTGACACACCTAAGGGAAGTTGGTTAGTCCAACAGACGTACCTTGGTCAAAGCGATATGGTTGTTGCTCGGTGTTGGCAACAGTGGATCAGAGAAGGCACATATAACCGTAGTAGAGGCTTAGGACAAACGGGGGAAGGTTCGCTTAGACTTAACTATCGCCATCTGGCTACTGCGGAAGAGATGTTCAAAGGAGAAGTAACCGTACAGGGGTATTCCCTTCGAGTAAAATCCCTTCTCGATGGGCGCTGGTGTGATTTCACGCAATGCATCTTGGGTGATGGATAGAGATTCTTTGTCAAGGAGGGGAAGGAAATGGGTTATTTCTTTCGCAAGTCACTGTGTTTGTCTGTTGTATTACCACGTGGGCTGACTTTATTACAATTTTAAGTTGTTAATTTAATATTTTTGTCACTTCATTTACATGGTTGACATGTATTTAATCGTGTATTACAATTCTGGGCTGTGTACATTTGATTTTCCGATTGGGATTGTCTTAAAATGACCGATTTGCTGAGTCTCTTGCAAACACAAAAGGTACGTCAATTATTTCGATCCTAAAAGTATTTAATCTATTGTTTTATTTAATATGCATATATAATCGCAATAAACACCTTTAGAAATAAAGGATCTTTATCATGATTATATTTACTCATTTGTATACTTAGAACTTTTGATTTTACTAATCTTAAGCCAATTGATTAGCATGACATAAGCCAGTTGATTAGCTTGTTGAGATAGAATTATTTTTAATTTTCTGTCTGTTCAGGCTGATTTGCTGGATGTGTTGAAGCAGATAACATTAGAAATAAAATACTTTTAGATTATTTATACTGTGATTTTCTTTCTATGTAAATGTGTTTATATAATGAATATGTGTAAATAAAAATTGTTTGATTAAATTTTGCTTAGCTTCACTCATGTTTCATTATTTTCTTTGTCTAATTTATTTTTATAGGACATTCTTTTTTCCTGGTAGGAACCATTATTGATTTTACAATTATTACAGGAGTTTTTTTTCTCCTTAATTTCTGTAGTTTAAGTTACACTTCTGCTAAAAGAGTTTATCTGAAAGAAATATGTAAAATATAGAAGAGTTTCTATCTTAAAACCATTTCATCTGCAACTTATAAATTGCAGGGGTATTATTAAAATTTACAAAAATTATCTTCTATGAAGAGTATAAAATATATCTGTGAAATAAAATCTGAGAATAAAATATATCTGTAGAGCGAAAATGTGTGAAAAAAAATTGTGGAACTTCTTACTCTTTATTCGTTTTACCTGATCATGTCAAAGGTAAGTGCATTTATAATTTCTATTTTATTAATATTACATATAAGAGTGCACTTGAATTTGAGTGTAAAAGTTTTTTGTAAGATCATGCATGCAAAATAAAATTCTTATTTTAAGTATAATTAGATATGAAATAAAATATAATTTTATTTTACCGTAATATCTTTTAATGATAACGAAAAAATATCTTAAATTGAAAAAAAATTTTACATTCTTTTTTCCTGGTAGGAACCATTATTGATTTTACAATTATTACAGGAGGTTTTTTTCTCCTTAATTTCTGTAGTTTAAGTTACACTTCCGCTAAAAGAGTTTATCTGAAAGAAATATGTAAAATATAGAAGAGTTTCTATCTTAAAACCATTTCATCTGCAACTTATAAATTGCAGGGGTATTATTAAAATTTACAAAAATTATCTTCTATGAATGGTATAAAATATATCTGTGAAATAAAATCTGAGAATAAAATATATCTGTAGAGCGAAAATGTGTGAAAAAAAATTGTGGAACTTCTTACTCTTTATTCGTTTTACCTGATCATGTCAAAGGTAAGTGCATTTATAATTTCTATTTTATTAATATTACATATAAGAGTGCACTTGAATTTGAGTGTAAAAGTTTTTTGTAAGATCATGCATGCAAAATAAAATTCTTATTTTAAGTATAATTAGATATGAAATAAAATATAATTTTATTTTACCGTAATATCTTTTAATGATAACGAAAAAATATCTTAAATTGAAAAAAAATTTTATACAAAGACAAAGCATGCAAATTTAAATTCTTATTTTGAATGTAATTGGAGGTAAAAAAAAGCATTAAAATTTTTTATTTTGCTTTAAAAAATCTTTATGTAAATGAAAATATGTTTTCCATTTAAATTGCATCACTTATCATACGATTATCAAATCAAAGTATTAAAAAAAAAAAAAAAAACGAAAAGAAACAATAAAGAATCCTTCATCCCGGATTCTCGTCCTGTAACGTTGCTTTTCCTGCATGACAGATTTTCCGCAGTCGCGATAAGGCTGTTTACATTGGGTCTACGGAAGCTTCCCTTCTTTACGGTTAGAAATTCTTTGCTTAGGACGCCTCAGACAGACAACTGCTCGAGGGGATCGTGCAGTCAGGAGAGGAGCCATGTCCACGCCAATGACGTCGCTGTCAGCCATTCGAAGGCATTTGCTACTCTCCATGCTTTCTGTATCACGGGATACTATTTAGAGACGACTGGCAGAAAGTGGAATTGTGTCGAACTCAGCCTGGGCAGTGTCCGATTGGAGGCATGTTGTCTTTAGAGACGAATTGTACTTCTTTCCAAGTGCTGATGACCGTCTCAAAAGGGTGGAGGAGGACTGGCCAGCGTTCCGAACCGGCATTTGCACAGGCGGCTCCAGGCTTTCACAATTGGGGGTGCTATGCATTGGGGAATGCTTTGCAATTGAGGGTGCAGATTTCAGATATATAATTCCGTAAATAAAATAACGACTTTAAAAAGAGAGAAACTGAAAATTGTTGAAATAAGGGGTAATTGTTAAAAAAAAAAAAGGCGTGTTTGCGCAATTTGTAATGAGGGTGCTGAAGCCACCCTAGCACATGCACCCCTGTGTCACCGCCTATGCGCATTTGTTGTCAAGCGGCACACGGCCCTCGCGGGACAGCCAAACTCCTCTAGTTGTGCTGCAAGCCAATCTGACGGCTTGCCTGTACACTGATGATATTCCGCTGCCGCTTGTTCCGCCTATGCTGTCAAGCCGCCCAGGCTCCATTAATCAGCAAGACAACGCTCGACCACATACTGCACGACTTTCTCAATAATGTCTTCGTGGATTTAATACTCTCCCATGCCCCATCCAGGTTCCCAGACCTATCACCAAGAGAACGTGTCTGGGACGTACTCTTCCTTGGAAGAATTCGAATTTTAAAGTAAAAAGTCTACCACAATATTCCAAAAATTCTTGCCTTGAAGGAATTTTGAGCTCTTGGGTCATCTTACCTTGATGATAAACAGCAAAAAACAGGAAGACATACCATCCAAATCCAAAGCAGTCATCCATGATTATCCAGTCATTTTACGACGCGATTTTTAACTTTCTGGTCGAATCAGTTTGGGGCTCTGGTCGCCTTCCACAGATGTGAAATCTATTAGCAAAATAGATTGTTTTTTAAACTTTTTTCTATAAAGCATGTTTCTATACTACTTATTTTGGGTGTTCTGATTATACAAAGTTAAGTTCCAGAGGGCGGTCGCTCTGTTGACCCCCTCCCCTTAAAATTCGCCCCTGCAAGCACACTAACGTTACTAGCATGGGTGAGAAAACCTGGGCGAGTTGAGGGCAAGAAACTTTGAACTGCTAGTGACACATTAGCAACATTGCGACACTCTTGAAAGATGGAGCCCTCTGAACTGCTCTCTCACTCCCTAATGCGTATCCAATCCGGAGCCAAGATGGTGGCAGCCCAGATATCATTACTTCGATGGAGAGGGGTTCAGTGACCGGCTAGAATTAAAAGAGAACACCCGCCCCCTGATCGGCCCCACGGAACCAGAAGAAAGTGTGTCACGATGAGAGAGAGAACGCGGACTCCATCCAATCCCCTCGCTCACAACCAAGAGGGTCCGGGATATTAAAAAATATCTTAGCTGCTAGATGAGAGAAAATGAAAACGCGAAACAATTTCAGAGTGACTAACACATGCTTTTCATGAGATATCACGTTTGGCGTACAGCCACTATACGAATCAATGAACAGTAACATAAAAGCAAATTAGTGATCGTATTATATGGGACTTCAGCACCCCACCCCCAACTAATATTCGTAACTCCGGACCGAGATCGCACGCGGTAGGTCCGGGTTCAATCCCCGACGCCATCTAATACTATCTTCGTGTTGTGCACGTTAAATCTGTAGTTCCGAAAGTCCACCCTAGATGTGATGGGTTAGGAAAAGTATGGTAAGTCGGTTACTATACCCCCTTTGAGTTCTTATCTAAATTGGGAGGCACTATCCCGGTTGTCCAAACAGTCACTTTATACCTTTGGGTAAGTCGAAAGGTCTGGGTAGGAAAAGAAAATCGCTGCTCCGCTTATGATGGGATAGCTTTTCAATATCTGTCGATTGTGTTCACCTATATTTGCGACAAAGCAAACTCGACAGTAGAGAGGTATGAGGAAAAGGTGAACAAACAAGTCCGTTAAGTTATATATTCCATCGATTAAAATATGTTAATAACTAGCTGTATACTTGTTCTTCGTACAGAATATATAAAGTAAAAAAACTGAATTCATAATTTGCGACGAACTTTTAATGTAATATTTGGGGTCTTTATTTTAAAATTTTATAATAATTATCACAAAATAATTCTAAAACTATAAAATAACACACTAGTTTATGCACAGAATATTTAAAACAAAGCTTTTAGTAGTCACCAACGCGTTTACACAAGTTCGTTAGTATTAGGTTATTTGTGACTACCAACGAACTTATATAAGCTTGTTGGTAGTCACAAATAACCTAATATTGCCAATCGATAAAAAAAAAGTAATTAAAATTTTACTGTAGCTAAAAATAAATAAATAAAAAAAAAATACATGCAAATATAGGACGAACGGTAAAAAACATCAAATGAAAAGGGAAAAAAATCATTCGTTTAATAGTGCCTGCTGATTAAAAGGCTTATTATTTATTTCATTCATTTATACAGCTTCCGTAATTTTAGAGACAGTGGTACAAACAACGATCGGGTCACACTATCGGATTTTAAATGGCATTTATTGTAAAGGAGCGATTAATAAAACCTAGAGGGGAAAAGAACCATTGGGTCACGTTAGTTTTGGGGCGCAAATAACTATTGTGCCCCGTTTTTTTTGGAGGCTCATTTAAGGATTATGTCACGCAAGTGAGGAGGAGACAATCAGGACATGAAGACAGATGGACGCTTAAATTTCAAATAGTCTTGGTAGGGAGCCTAGCAAGGCAAGCTATCGAAATTTCATGAAATTCGGTTCAGCCGTCCTCCCGTCAAGATCGGACAAAGAGGATAAATTTTCAATTTTATTTTTATAGATTAACACTAGAACGACGGATATTTTGAACTACCTAGAACGACGGGCAGCGGTCAATTTGACCGCCATAGAAAAAATACAACGTACTGTTCTAGGAAGATTGTTGATATGTTCTCGTATTATAAAACCTAGAATAATTTTCTTCTGTGTTTTCAATAACTTTAAGAAAATAAGAAACGTCATAAAATTTCAATGGGCTGGAATTAGCCGTTTTGGAGGAATCGTTTCTCAGAGTAGTTATGCGGTCAAAATGACCGCTTCCGTCTCAAGGTCTCAAGGACGGGGTATACGGAGTGCCCAGTAGGGGAAAGGATTCCCCCTTTAAACTCCGGGCGAAGAGAAAAAAGAGACCGCTTCCGTCGTTCTAGTGTTAAAATCTTAAATTTAGCTGTTAACCAATGGTTTGAGTACAAATCAGCCCATTCCTATTATTAAATTTCTAAATTATCTTTACGTTTTTTCATATTTCAATAGAAATGAATCTTAATGGTTATGCAAAAGCTAAGTCGTTACTATGGCAACCGTTTAATCCATATTGGCACAATGGGCATATGAAGGCAAAACTGTGTCAATAGTCAGTCATAGCTTTCGCAGTATAATTCATGTTAATTTTGCTGCAAGTAATGTATGGCTTTCACAACGTTGCGATCTTCATTAGACGCGTTTTCTTCGCGTTTATCACCTACGGATTTCAACTGAACTCAAAAATTGAAAGTAAAAACTAAAACTTAAAATTATACAAATAGTAGGATTTTTTTTCTTTTTATATTCAATGCGAGGGAAAAAATAACGGCCATAGAAACGATAGAGAAAAAAAAAGTTTTAACGTCTCCTGCACAGTAGAGCCGTAAGGAAAAGTAGAAAATAAATTTTAATCTCATTCGAAATTTAATCCAATGGAGGGTGTAAGCGGATTCAATTCAAAACATTACTATATATAAATCTTATTATTCATAATTGATACTAAGCAAAATGGGCGAAGGTAAATACAGTTACTACATAAAATAGTTTCCACAATTTTGGATAATAATATTTATACAATATTGTTTTGAATAGAATCTGCCTACTGGGTTTAATTTCGTGTGTGATTAAAATGTATTTTCTACTTTAAGCCGACATTGAAAAAATGTTTTTTAACATAATTTATTTTTTAACTCTTTATAACAGAGTTGAGAAGTGTTTATGACTTTGTTCATTGTGTCTGTCTGTCCGTCCGTACGCACGATAACTGCCGCAAAAATGACTTTATCAAAATGAAATTTTAGTATGTTGTTCAGACGGTCTGTGGGACCTATGTGAATATAAATGAATAATATCCCCCAATAAGTTTTGGATTGAACCCGGGTTGAAAAAACGAAATGCATTGAACCCTATGGGACCTAATTTTTTAAACATTTTTTAAGCGGATTTAAAATTCACAAATTGCTTCGAAAGTTTTAGGAAATATTCAAATTATCCCATGAAATATATAAAAAAAATTTCAGCAAAATATATTCTGTAGTTTTTTAAATAAAAATTAAAATAATAATTACATCCATTATATGAAGAGATCGAGTGACCATTATATGAAGAGATCACGTGACCCACCTCAAAATAAAATATGGCTTCCATCTTGTGTCAAAATCGTGATTTTTAAGGTTCCTTTTAATTCATATTCAGTGTTGTATCCGTCCTAAAACCGCTTTATTTTTGCTTAAATTCTAAGCATCTACATACTGAAAAAACGCACTTACAATATATTTGAGTTTAAATAATCATCCAACTTTGATTATTTCTACAACGAAGCCTAATTTTCACTTATGGAGAATGTAAATACCAAAAGATGTAGAATGAGTTGTATACGAATTGCTGCATTTCTTAAACGCAAAATTATTTAGCTCAGAGTCTGCAATATAGCTGATATGAATGAAATATTCATTGATTTTACACAGAGAAGCAGACGATTTTTTTGATAAAGTTTTTAAGCATAGAGTTTAATTACTTGTATCTCCAAGATCTTAAAGTTTTTAAATAAAATAAATTATTATAGTATTGTGATGAATGAAATGAATGGAAAAAGTTAATGGATGAAATGCGTCAATTGTGTCAATTCAAAACATTACTATATATAAATCTTATTATTCATAATTGATACTAAGCAAAATGGGCGAAGGTAAATACAGTTACTACATAAAATAGTTTCCACAATTTTGGATAATAATATTTATACAATATTGTTTTGAATAGAATCTGCCTACTGGGTTTAATTTCGTGTGTGATTAAAATGTATTTTCTACTTTAAGCCGACATTGAAAAAATGTTTTTTAACATAATTTATTTTTTAACTCTTTATAACAGAGTTGAGAAGTGTTTATGACTTTGTTCATTGTGTCTGTCTGTCCGTCCGTACGCACGATAACTGCCGCAAAAATGACTTTATCAAAATGAAATTTTAGTATGTTGTTCAGACGGTCTGTGGGACCTATGTGAATATAAATGAATAATATCCCCCAATAAGTTTTGGATTGAACCCGGGTTGAAAAAACGAAATGCATTGAACCCTATGGGACCTAATTTTTTAAACATTTTTTAAGCGGATTTAAAATTCACAAATTGCTTCGAAAGTTTTAGGAAATATTCAAATTATCCCATGAAATATATAAAAAAAATTTCAGCAAAATATATTCTGTAGTTTTTTAAATAAAAATTAAAATAATAATTACATCCATTATATGAAGAGATCGAGTGACCATTATATGAAGAGATCACGTGACCCACCTCAAAATAAAATATGGCTTCCATCTTGTGTCAAAATCGTGATTTTTAAGGTTCCTTTTAATTCATATTCAGTGTTGTATCCGTCCTAAAACCGCTTTATTTTTGCTTAAATTCTAAGCATCTACATACTGAAAAAACGCACTTACAATATATTTGAGTTTAAATAATCATCCAACTTTGATTATTTCTACAACGAAGCCTAATTTTCACTTATGGAGAATGTAAATACCAAAAGATGTAGAATGAGTTGTATACGAATTGCTGCATTTCTTAAACGCAAAATTATTTAGCTCAGAGTCTGCAATATAGCTGATATGAATGAAATATTCATTGATTTTACACAGAGAAGCAGACGATTTTTTTGATAAAGTTTTTAAGCATAGAGTTTAATTACTTGTATCTCCAAGATCTTAAAGTTTTTAAATAAAATAAATTATTATAGTATTGTGATGAATGAAATGAATGGAAAAAGTTAATGGATGAAATGCTGCTTTTATAGAGAGCCAAGCGTGTTATATTTCGATGACGTCATTTGAATAAAGTTCATTTGTTTTCGATGAAGTTTTCAAATATAATAAAGTATTGTATTACGATAATTTTAAAAACATTACCAAGGAATATATCGCATTTTAGAGATGTTTAAACTAGGCAATTTATATTTTAATGCCGTCATTTAAATGAAGTCCATTTTTTTCGATGAAGTTTTAAGTTTTCAAATATAATAAATCAATGTAGTATTGCGATGATTTCAAAAATATTACCGAGGAATGTATCGCATTTTAGAGATGTTTAAATAAAATTACATTGAAATTGGAAAGTGTTTCATAATCAATGCTTAATTCATGATTTATCTTTCTTGTTTACTTTTGAGTTTTCTTTTCTGACGTAATTTACGTTTAAACCTGTGTAATAGTATACATAAACCGACTCAATTAGAACCTGGAGCGCATTTAAAAGACACTAAACCGTCATTCGTTATGAAAAAACGACAAAAACAGCGTCTTCACGTACGCAAATGAAGTAATGTAATGGCGTGAAAACGGGATAGATTAAAATATTCAGCGAGCTAAAACTGTATGCAATGTTTCCAGCCCTCTACGTGCCCAGGGAGTCGAGAATGAGTCCATCCAGGATGCTGAATGAAGGAACAGAGAAAGTTAATATGAAGTTAATAAGACGTGTAGTTGGAAAGCTCTCATGTGTGTTATTATTTTCCAACAAGACCGATTTTGTTGTGTGGGGGAAATCACGTGTTGAGCACACCAGACACAACTAAAAAACTTTCAAGCCCTGTGCTTCGATAAGTTTAGAATCTGATATTCCCTGCTTGTCTCTGAACAGACAGAATAAAAGATGATATACAGAAAATGTGTAGGACACATAAAAGTGTGAAAATACGGTCTTAAAATTTTTAATGTTCCCGTTTTAACAGGCTCAAGTGGAACAATCACGCTGCTTTTTAAAAATGTAAACAGTGGGAAGGAGGGAAATGGCGGTTACAAGCGGAAGTGTTTGTTCTTCCCCACTAGGGAGTTTTTTTAAAGCGGGGAAGGGGGAGATCAAAAATGCTAAAGGGGGACACAACTCTATTATCTTTTCACTTCAATGTCAAAAGGGCCACAAATGCTCGCTGGATGGGATGGAATTTTCTTTTCAATTTTTTAACGGAATCGGTAAAATAGAACGGATCAAGCTGCATATTTATTCCCCCCCCCCCCCCCCATCATTTGATAATACATGGTGGCAATTTCAATGACTTAAAATTTCCAATAACGCAACGTCATAAAATTTCCCATTATACAGTTAGTAAAGAATTTGATAAAAAAAATAAATAGATGAAATATATATCAGTATCAGGGCCTTCAAAGTATATATTATTAGAAAAAAAGTTATTTTTTACTCCCAAAAAGTAACAAACACATCCCTCAAATTCGAAAGTTCCCCCCTAAAAAACACTTAAATAAGTATGTTCATTCAGTAAGAATTATATCTCATTTTGTGAAAACATATGTGAAATGATTGTTCAAAAAATATTACTTCCGTAGCCAAATACAGGATTTATACTCAATTTTGAAAACAAAAGTTAAGGAGTTTTTAATGGCCTTTCAAAAATTTTTAAGGACTTTAATGATGACACGTTCAAACCCTCTATTTTATATACAATCAAGTGCTACATATTAATAACATAGATAAGTATAAGGTAAAACTAAAATTCGTATCAGTTTTGTAACAGACCAATGCAACATTCGAATGATTTGTAGCAGTGGAAATTCATTCAAAGTCTTTTGTATCACAAATTTACATATATAAAACTTCTGCATAAAAATAAATACATTTTATTACCTAATTTTTATTACTTTCCTTATATACATAATGTATAAGGAAAGTATTGTGACGGGGTCGAAAATTCGAATTCGAGTTTTCGACGGGATAGCACGTTTCAAGCATCCCTGATCACGAATCAAACATCTTTGAAGTGATGTCTGTGTATGTGAAAGTGTGTGTGTGGAGACGATAACTGACGAACGAATGTACCGATTTGAACGAAATTTGGTACACAAATCACAATCCGTAAACACTGGAAGCCTATTGTTTTTATACGTAATCGAATGTTCAGAAACCCCCCCCCCCTAAATTTTCGAGTGAAATTTTGAAAAAATCGTCAAAAAATCAAAACCACTAATAAAGTTACGCAAATAGACATTTCTTATGTAATGTTTCATTAGAAAACGATTAACATAAATTTTAGAACGCTAACATGAACCGTTCGCGAGATATTGCACATTTTTCAAAAAAACTATCAAAAAGTTATATAAAATAAAAAAAAATATTTCTTATTGAGAAACATGTTCACTTTTCATATGTAATACCATGCGATAAATTGGGTGACATCATTCTCGTGGATCTAGCTCGTTCCATTCATGAAAAAAGATACTTAGAGTAATACTTTTGTATTTGAAAGCCAATAGTCATTTATCTGCTGTAAAAATAACTTATTTCTCCGTCCATAACGCTTGGCGAGATTTTGGCGACGAATTTGGCGGAATTTCGCCAACTTGACATTTTTAATTGTTGCGAAATTAACAAAAATCTCGGCAAATTGATAAAAATGACGCTAAATCAATGAAAATGACGACTCATTGAAGAAAATTCAATATCTTGGAAAGAATATAAGTATCTACTATAAGAATAACATTTTTTTTAACTGTAAAAGTAGTAAATTCATTGCATTATATAAGGAAAGTCGTGTGTTGCTCACATCAGATTTTTTATTGTTTAACATGCTATCAATTAAAAAGTTTCAAGACTAAGGGGGAAAAAAATTCCAAAAGTTTGATTTAGGGATAACAGTGCAAAGGAATAATAATAATAAAAAAACTCAAAACCTCTGCCTAATTATCAAGACCTACTGTAGTTAGAATTCTTCTAGGTCAACATAAAAATCTAATATTTCGACAAATTTGAATTTGAAGCGATGATACAAAGGAATAATTAAACAATTCAAAACAACTTTTCAAAATAATAGACTACTTTCACTCGAACCAGAATCTTACTTTTGTTCTCATTTGATCCGTCTCGGCATCCAGATCAATAATAAAACGTGAAAATTAGATTTTTTTTTTTTTTTTTTTTAACTCTCATCATTTTGGCTTTCAAATTTTGAGTCAATGCATTTTTTTTTTTTTAAATTGAAACAGATTTGATATTCAGAACTTTTAGTGGCCACTAACTTTTAAGAATGGGCAAGGCGCGGTTGAAATGGCTAGTTTTAAAATAAACTCAGCATAATAATCATTTGACAACCTGAAATATTTAAAAAAAAAAAAAAAAAAAAAAAACTTTAAAGCACTGAAGGAGAATGTTACTATAATAATCCTCTTACTTCCGTCATTATCAACGCTCATAATGTTTGATTAATTGTGCTCAATATTTCTTTAAAATTAACCAAAATATGAAAATAAGCAAGTTCAGTCGGCCTAATGTACAATAATTAAAATGATGGACTTGAATGGAAAAAGATGCTTTTGGACTGTCTGTTATAGCTCTAACTGGCTTCACTTCAGTGTTTTGACTGGACTGACTCAACGTAAACCAATAAATACTTGGGGGGGGGGAATATCGTTCTCGCTAATGAAAAACGTAAGAAAATCCTAGTCTGAAGGATTAAATTTGGGAATATTGGTTTTAGAGCAAAAATTAAGATTTCAAATTTTCAGTACTTTTTACCCAAAACTAATACCAAACAAAGAATAATTAAGCAGAATTCTGGCTTTATAAAGAAAGAAAAACTTACTACACAAATCAACAATCTTTCAGACATTTTTTATTTCTTTTCTTCGAGAGGTAAAAGGGGGTATTTTGCTTATTTCTTTCTACTTTTGACACCGCTAATGAAGTTCGGATTTGGGGGCAAAAGAAATTGAAAAACAAGCAAAAACAATAAATAGTAATCTCTAATATTTTGATAATATTCCTAACAGTGTCGATTTCGTATCGTCAGTCGTTTGTTTGTTTTCCTTTTGCATTTCGGAATTAAAACGGCAAAATTTTTAAGGAGTTTTAAAGGCCATTCAAAACAAAATGTGAATTTAAGGAGTTTTAATAACCGTGCGAACCCTGTAATATAAATTATTATACATTAAATTTCCCCTTTTAACCATTTTACAAAGTAGACAAGACAATATCAAGTCGTGGATGCAAGAACTTGCCCCACTTTAATTTAGTTTTAATTATGTAACTTGAATTTTCTTGATGCATTTCCAATTAAGTACTTAGAAAACAGTAATTTATTTAGAAATAAAAATCCGCTTTCGCTTTAATTATCTTTGTTGATAAATTCTAAGAATTAATATAGTCCTTCAAATTAAATCATCAATTCAGTAAATAGTTAAGATTTCACTAGCAAAGTCAACAAAAGTTCTTGCAATTGTGCTTTCAGGGCAATAACCAGCACCAAAACTAATTTCACTCTCAATAGATTTAATCAGCACTCAATAGCAAGAAAACTTATTATTTGCCTTATAAGTTTTTTTACTGTTCTGCAGTATTGAAAACTTGGTGCTGGTGTGATAATATTTAACGAGAGTGAAACTATTGCTAACTACTGCAGTAGAAACATGATTCCAAGTTTTAAGAAATGCTTTCTATGCTTATGTTTTGTGATTACCAACAAAAGTTTATCTTTGAATATAACCTATTTTGTCATTATTATAAAGACATAGTAGTAAAACTATATAATATGATTATGATGCAAGTGTCCAGGGAAATAAAAATTTATAAAGAAGTCCTACACTATTTATAAACAGCACTTGAAAACCTTATTTGGCATTAGGAACAAGAGACAAGATGTGTTTTCTTTTTCTGTAATCAGAGGTCTGCTCTGGATTTTTAGAAAGTTCCATATTTATTGCATTCATTCTAAATTTGTCAAATACTAAAAAAACACCAAGAGCATAGTGAGAAAATTTCTAACAAATTATCAGTAATCATGCTCCCAGCCTATTTATTAATCAGCTCCAATGAACCCATTTCGCTCATCATCACTGAAACCACTGTTACTGTTTTAATAGCAAGCATATTTGCCATTTTGTATACCTTGGTGGAAGGTCACCCATGGAAAACTAGGTCATATAAGGAAATGAAATGCAATGACTAATTCTGTAACAAACATGGGGACCAAAGGTAGAAAATATGTTTAGGAATACAATATTAATGATCATGATCAATAAAGTCAGTCAGACCACACAAATAGCATCAGATACACAAAACATTGATCTCATACTGTAAGATAGTGTTGTAGAGCCATGGTTACAAAACCGCAAAAACGTGATGTAAGCAGCACATGACATGACTTTCTCTACAGACTCAAATTAATTTTCTCATTCTCTTATAATTTATTACATTGATTTGATTGCACAAAATAATACGGATCATCATTTTGAAATGACACTGAATGTACAGCTTTATTTCAATTTTCATTTTCAACTGGTGACTGGATGCATTTTCAAAGGCGACATGGCAAAAATAAGGAAAAACGGAAATATCACGAGAACAGTTAGTCATAGAGTTAGAGTTGGTTTTATTCTTTTCATTATCAAAAATTACACATAAAACATGCATTCAATTGATACATTTGAGCATATATAGCCTTTTATTTTAAATTTTGGCTATTTTTGCAGGCCATTTTGCAAAATAAGTTAGGTTCTTTCTTTCCGAATTCGTACCAAAATCTAATCAGCATCAGAGCATCCCACAGATTTACTCATAGAGTGGATACATACTTTTTTTTGCAGGTCATTTCGCAAAAACTGCAGGCTCTTTTTTTACGACTTGCATCAACTACCAAAATCTAATCAGCACCAGGGCAACCGACTTATCTACCATCAAATTTTGTGAAATTCGATCAATTACTTTTTCAGTTAGAGTAGATAGCTAGAATGGATAGCAAACACAGACAGACACCACACTAAAAATAGTTTTATTTGGGTTCATAGATGCTCAAAATGTGTAGATCCATCGAAAACTCAAGTTACAATTTTCAACACAATTCCAATACCTTTTCCTTATACATTACCATATATTGTAGAGAAAGTAAAAATCTGATGTGGGCAGTATATGACTTTCTCTACAGGCTCAAATTTAATTTCTTTTTACTTCCTAAATTCATTAAATTGAGTTTAATTGCATAAAATAACATGCATAATTACCTGAAATTACACTGAATTTGCACACTTACCTAATTCAATTTTAGTTTTCATTTGATAACTGAACATATTTTTAAGATGGCTTAGCAAAAATGCGAAAAAACTAAAATATCTCGAGAACAGCTAGTCCTAGAGTAATGGTATGGGATTGGTCTTACTCTTTTAATCGTCAAAAATTATGTTAAAAAAACAAGCAAGTTTTTAATGGATATATTTGAGCATACATAGTCTTTTATTTTAGATTTTGAGGATTTTTGCAGGCCACTTTGCAAGAAGAAAAAACAGGTTCTTTTTTACCGAATCGTACCAAAATATAATCAGCACTGAGGTAACCTACAAGTGATTTATCTACTAAATTTTGTGAAATTGGGTCAATTATTTTTATTTTAGCTAGAGTGGATACATATGATGTCTGCGGGCCATTTCGCAAAGAAAGAGAAAAAAAAAAGGCACGTTCTTTTTATCCCACTAAAATCTGATCAGCACCAGGGTGAATTACACAGGTGACTTACCTATGAAATTTGGTCAATTAGTTTTTGTGTTAGAGTAGATACATATATTGCACAGACAGACACACACACACATGACACTAAAAATAATTTTTTAGTGTTTTAAAGGTTCCAAAACATGTAGATCCATCGAAAACTGGAGTTGCGATTTTCGACATGATTCCAATAATTTCCCTATATATTAACATGTATTGTAGGGAAAGTAAAAATGTGCTTAGGAATTGGTTGTTTTTATGAAGAATGTCACTTATGCAAAAAGCAAATTTATCAATAGTTTTGCATATCCTTTATAAAACTTCTTATACATTTTTAAGCTGTAAATAATTACTTTAAATGACCGAATACATAGTTTTAAAAACTTAAGCATAAATTGTATTTTTAGAATTGATGCTATTTTTGAAATTTGGAGTTTCAGTCTATTTTATTTAGATGTGGAATTTTGTGAATAGTTCCAGTTCATGTCTAAACATACCTTTGCTAATCAATCAGCATACCCAATGGTGTACATGAATGAGAATTATGAAAGGGGGAGCTATGTATGAACTTAATTTATTTAAATGATGATAAATGATAAGAAAATTCTCTGTAAGAGGCGGAGGGACTTGTGCTCCCCTTGCATATATCACTGACATATATGGTACTGTACAAAAAACTTATAAAATCTCATAACATCAATATCACACAAAAATGAAGAGGCTATCTACATAAATAAACAAACTGAAGTATAAATCGATCCAAAATAATCAGCTTTTGCTTGATTTACCCCTCGAGTATAATAACTATATAACTTTAAATACAATAAAATCTTAATTTATATCATTCTAATGAAAATAAATAAAATTGTCTATTCATAATTTTATTTCACTATTCGGTTATTAAACAAAAAATTTTCAAATAGCAAGTAAGACTCAAACTAATCAGTTAAATTTAAAAACAAGTGGGATACAAAACTACAACTATCTAAACACAATTTGCACATTCAGACCAACTACACATTATTTAGAGACTCCCATTCAATATTTACATAATTACACACATTTCTATATAAATATAATTATGGCTCAAAATAGTATTTCGTAGTGCTTGCTCACATGCCCCCTGGTTTGAACATGTCTTCTCCCCGATAGGAAAATTGAGGTAAACAAGATGAGTACCACCAAATGTCCCTAACAAAACAATTAAAACAATCTAGGCAAATAGTTAGATATAAACAAAGAGTCTATATATGCATCCACTCTATCTCAAAAACTACTTGATGAAATTTCACAAAATTTGGTAAGTCACCTATAGATCATCCTGGTGCTGATTAGATTTTGATACATTTTGGAAAATAAGAACTAGTATTTTTTTACAAAATAGCCCATAATAATCTGTAATGAAACGCTAAACATTCTTAAATATAGCAATTAAATACTTGTTTCGTACACAATTTTTGACGACGAAACGAACAAGAATTTCTCTAGGAATCATAGTTCTCGAGATATTTAATTTTTGTTTTGTAATTTTTACAAGAAAGCAACATTTTATAATGAAAAAAGTCGCCATATGAAAACAAGTTTTATAACCGTAAATTGAATATAATTTAAAATAAATATTTATCATGTCATTTTGAGCAATTAAACTCAATTTAATGGACTATGAAAAAAGTGAAGAAACATGAATCGAAGTCTTTAAGGAAAGTCATGTGCTATCCATATCAGATTTTTCAAGAAGAAGAAAAGAGGACTGAACCCCACGGCAATGAGAGGCATATCTAAGTGTCAATGTACACAAAGCCTTGATTTTAATTTGGTTCTTTAATTAGCTTTTATTTATTTATAATTTCAGTTTTCTTCAAGCATTAAGCCAATTTAAACACAAATATTAGTGGCTAGACCCTAGAGTGACTGACAATATGCAGTAAAGATATGGTCTAATGAATTATTTGGAGTTCACATTTTCTTGAATGAGGGATGTTCCGCTGTTTTTAAATGCTTGCTGAATGGAAAAAACGTGTAAATAAAAAATGTACTAAATTCAGAAGGTGTTTGTAATTCTTTTTTGAAAGTGAAATTGCCTTATGTAAAGAAATATTTTGTACAGAATAATAAAATGTCGAAATTTCAGAAAAATTTAAAAAGGTGGAAATGTGTTATATCCTCACAAAAAAAAAAGCTCTATTTATATCTAAAAGTAGTCATTTCTTTCAGTGGGCCCTAGTACATTACCTATGCTTAAAACATACAATTCAGAAGAAGTAATACTGAATATATATCGCAGACAGTGATAGGTACTAAATTAACTGGTTTAATTAAATGACAAAAAGAAAAAAAGATAAATCATCACTTTTAATTAAGATTTTTAACTTAAAAATTTGAAATTGAAATACTCTTGGAAAATAAAATTGATAAAACACTTTTTGTGGTGTTGTCAGTAAAATAAAAATACTTTACTAATGAAATGGTTTTTATATTCATAAATATTTAGATCTACATTATCATATTAAATTGTTATAGTTCAAAATTTAATCTCCAAAGTGTTACCTGCTTTTAAACTTTTATGGTATTTAAATACAGAGGTTTTAATAAAATGACATTTTTATTAATTTCAAACGAGTATTTCACGTTTTATTAAATTAGCTCACTTATCAATTATAAATTCCTGTACTCACACAGAAAGGAGTTTTAGGTATTTTGTGGGTATTTATGGATTTCACCCACAATATGTTAATCATAATATATACTTGGTGTTCATTCTTGTGCCATTCATGTTCTTTTTCATAAGTACCCAGTATTTTGTGTTCAGCATTACTTCCTGTACCAATTATTGAACATACTACAATAAAAAATGGTGGCCATCCACAGGGTCCCCTGGTACAAAGAATTTAAACTAGCGTTTCAAGTCATAAAAATCTGATGTGAGCAATACATGACTTTTCCTATATAACACAAAGAATTTACTTTTCACTGTAAAAAAATTATGTATAAAACCCATGACACATTGCTTTTAACGTTGAATTCCACATTTGACACATTTCTGAATAACGGTACATAAAACTATTTCGAAGTACCCAATTAACTTATATTTTGCAAAACTCTAAATTGATAATTATAAATATTGATAGCATCTACAATATAGTCCATATATTAAATTATTTTAATTTAATTCATCAATTTGTCCTCATTTAGCATTATTTTTGAAATTTTGAAGATATTTTTGTTAATCTGGGGCAAAATATTACCAAGTTGGTGATATTTTATTAAATTAGTTACCATGTTCGCCACATTTATTACCAAACATACAGAGAAACAGAAAGAGGAGCTTATCTTATGGCTATTGGCAAAGCATTAGGCATCAAAATACAAAACTATTATCCATATATTCTCTTGCGAATGGAACAAACTAGATACGCGAGAATGATAACAAATTTATTGTATAATATTACATAAGAAAAATGAACACATTTCATAAAAGTTAAAACTTTTCTATTTTATGTGATTTTTTGATAATTTTATTTGAAAAATATAAAATATCTTGAAAATAGTTCATGCTAGTGTTCTAAAGTTTGTATTGTGTTTTAAAGTTTTAATGAAAGATTATGTAAGAAATTATCATTTACATAACATTATTGAAAGTTCTGATATTTTTTCAAAATTTCATTCGAAAATTTGGGGCAGGAGGGGGGCTTCTGAACATTAAATTGCATTTAAAATTAATAAGGTTTTAGTCTTAACTGATTGTAATGTTTGTACCAAATTTCATTTGAAGCGCTATTTGTTTGTGAGACTGACACACATGCACACCACTTAAAAAATTTGATTTTAGTGCAAAGATGCTTGAAACATGCTCTTTCATTGAAAACTGAAATTGAAAGTTTAAACCCCATCACAACACAATACTTTCTCTATAAATTATACTATGTATATAAAAAAGTAATTAGATCGAAATGGGGCATTACATTATTTAGTTGTCATGAAAAGGGAAGAAGGGCTTAAAAATCATAAATTAGTTATTTAAATAATTAAAAATTCTATAAAAGAGAGGCATAAGGAATCAAACATATCTCATTTGCACATTTGACAATTATGGTAATAATATGTTAATCATAATGTTGTCATATCATTTTAGGATTAGCTGTCATTTTGTGCTTAGAATTGCTTCCATACTGATTATTGCACAAACTACTTGGTAAAATGGAATTACACTTTTTCATGATGCGTTGTACAAAAAATCTACAGCAAGCAAAAACAAAATAAATAAGGGGAAAAAAAAGAAATAAATTTAAATAATTCTGCAAGATAATCAAATTGTCATTTTTTATATTTATCACTTCCTTTCTAGTAGATTTTACAAATTACATTTCACTCATTTATATAAAAAAAATATAGGAAATAACTATAAATATATAGCTATACTAAATTTGTAGGAAAACAGAAAATACATTAGATTATTTGTATTAATAATATCTGCTTCAAGAAACTGGGCATGACACATAAGAATATATAACCAATTCATAAAATATGTAAACTCCTCTTGTTGATATCTAGGCAATTTCTAGAATAAAATTACATATGAAAAGATTATGTGCTTAATTCTATTAATAATATTAAATTCTTTATTTTTTCTGAATCAAACAATATCTCATTAATGGTACATCACAACATCTTATATCATATTGATTAGTTTCTTAATTTAAGTTACACACATAATGACTACCTGCCAAATAAGATGATTAATGCAATTATTACTAGTATTTTATTTGAAAACTATTGGTTGAATTGACAACCTTCTGCAACTTTAATTTTGCTAATTACTAACAATGTTCTCCAATTTAGTTATTGTAAAATTATGCACAATGTAACTAAAATGTAGTTTTCAATGTCAAGCAGTAAAAGTAGTGTTTAGCTTTATATTTTGCAAATTAATAGATCCAACTGTTGAATACATTTCAGATTAATATTAATAATTTTAAATTCATCCATTTTAAAATGCATGTTTGAAAACATAGCTTAATCTGCTAACAGTATAAATGATCAATTTATCTTGCACATCTTACAAGGAAACGTTGTTCAGGAAAATATTTATATAAACAGGCTGTGCTGGAACAGGAAAATAGCACTTCAAGGCGAAAGGTTACATATAAAAAGGTGGAACTTTTTCGCAAGTTTTATATGCTGCGCAGATTAAAAAAAGAAGGGTCACGTAGAATAATTTCTGAGGACCGGTGATCAAGGGATTCCAAGAGGTATTATGTTCTTTGTTAGGGGAAGGGAATTTGTCAGAGACCCTATAATTTCTAATGGTGCCCTGTTGCTACCAATATATGAACATAATTTCCCCAAAACAAACTTCTAAAATGGAATAATCATCAAATAAACTATGCCAAGAGAAAAAAGTTTAGTAAGACTTAAAAGCACAAGTTGATGCGATATTTAACACCGTTTTAATTTTATGAGTAAATGTATTTATTTTTTTTTAAAGAGAAGATACAGTACAGACCTGTGATGTCAATGGGCTCATCTTGCGGCTGTGGTGTTACCGTCGTAACCGTGGAATCGCTACTCATGTCGGCTGTTCCGTTTGGCCCATCCACCACCAGCATATCTCCCGGTGGCGAGCACAAACGCACGCTTTCACTTGATTCACAAATTTTTGTTTACTTTGTCAGCATCCAGAAAAAACATAAGATGACATGGAACATAACAAAACGCGCACCGGACCGGCAACCTTGGTAACTCAGTAAAACGTCTCGTCCCTTCCGAAGAATCAAGGGCAAGGCTTCTTCTGGGCCTGCAGATCGCAACACAACTTCACTTTCGGACGCAGTGAGCAGGCGCGGAAAGTGGGTTACAGCGGAGGACTCGCCGCACAGAACAGCTAGCTCGAAAAGTGGGTCACTGGTGTTGCAGGGTGTGCGAATCGTAGGGCCCGGCGCGAAATGGAAAGTGAAGCAACGACGCCATTATGTAACCGCCACAAACACTCAGCGAGCAAAAGATGAGTGTTTCCTCTAAAAAGAGTTGACTAGAACAGGGGACGAGGTTCGAAAAGATAGACAGCGCGAATAACGTAGCTCCTTGCTTGGCTGAGAACCGACTGCACAATAAACAGAAGTCACGTGGTAACGCCAGCATGCCACCACTTGGCAGCGCTCCGCAAGTGACGTCCCGTACTGGATTCTTTTAAATATCGCGTACTGGGGTGCGATTTTAAAATGGATTAAGCCCTGTATTGCTGTTTTTATACACCCGACCCGACGGTTAATTTTCTGTCAAAATGGATCAGTAAGAGCGGTAGAAGACTTGCTGCGTTAAGTGTAAAATGCATTACTTTATTTTAAAGAACTCACCTGAACTGCTTGTTCTGCTGTTCAAATGGTCTGAAAATTCCACTGAGGGCCGCCCAATAAAATGCCCCCCCCCCCCCTCTTCCACATTACATTTCCTTCCTTTGTAAATTTTCCATGTTTTCTCCATCCTCAAAATTGAGGTCCCGCTCCTCCAAAACTTTGTAACAAAATAAGATATATTTAACAACCGGTTTCGGAAGCAAAAAGTATTCACTTTTCTTACGACAAATGAAATGGAGCAGTAGTAACTGCAGCAAAGACACATAAATGTCACTTTGGAGTGATTGTTGTTTTCTTTGTCCCGACGGAGACTTTTTTGCCTCCGAAACCAATTGGTACCCTTAAATATTTATCATGCTGTCATTATAAAGTTCCAAAGCCTTGTTTAAATATTCCGACGCTAAGATACGGGATATTTTTTCATAAAGCCTCATTAGAATTTTATTTTTTTAATTCGAGTGTGAAAACTAGTTTCCATTAATTGCGTAATGAATTAATAAATCATGTAAAAACAATACTATGGAAAAGAGGAATTTCATGGGGTTTAAAAAAATACACATTTTAAAAGAAAAATAATTGCGTAATAACATAACGTATTTAAAAGGCAATGCTGATATTTTCATGTGGATCAAGCAAAGCTAATTTTTAAAATGATACGATTTTGTTTATAACCATAGTAGGAATTTTTCATTTTTTGAGGATTCATGGTTAAAATAACAGGGCCGCTTGTAACAGGCTGTGTATATATTTCATTTATCACACACCACCACAGGCGCCGACTTTCAAAAATTTCGGGGGGGGGGGGGGGGGGGGGGGGGGCTCAAAAATTGAAATGTCTTCAATTTTCTTTTAACCGTTTGGAAAAATGGTAGCCTATCATGAATTTAATGAAGTCCAACAAGGTATGCAAAATTGATCAAGATGAAACATTAACCTATGCAGAACTTATATCTCCATCAGGGGCGTCTCCAGACCGAAATCCTGGATATAGGCAAATGGCCTAAAAAAACGTAATAACATAAATGAGAAAAGTATTTGCACTCTCATTTGCTAGTAATTTCTATTATTACTTATACAAAATGTATTTAATCGGACTTGTGTTCGCTTTATGAACTCGTCTGTGATTAAATCCATGTTCAATTTAGCAGTTATCTCCTTGTGAACATGCAGAATAGCCACGCTATTTAGTTTCTGCTGCTTCATTGTAGATCTCAAGTAAGTCTTGAGTCATCGGAGAGTAGAGAAAGATCTTTCAGCTATACAGGATGTAACCGAAACTGTTAATATTCGGTTTATTAATTTACAGAACTCTGGTATAAGCGAGTGGAGAGAAATGTTTTATTTTCTATCAAAAAATTCAACTATATCGAATATATTGTTAATTTCTGCAGAATTCGCCTTAACTGTGTCCCAAAACATATTCCGGACAACTTTTTGCCATAAAAATTAGAACCGCAAAAATATACTATTTGTTCTTCACTTTTAATTTTATTGAGGGCGAAGTTTTCAATCATGGAAAGATGCTCCTTCGTCTTTTTCTCAAATCTTGTTTTTAGAGAACTTATGACATTGTGCACTAATTGAAAGTAAATTTGACGATATATTTCTTTAAGGGACTGAAATGGATGAGGATCACTTCCCTCGTCAAATCTTTTTGCAATTTTTCTAATCGTTGGAAGAACAGGATCTTCTAAATCCAATTCTACACCTTTTTTAATTACTTCTTCCCATAAATCCTCAAACTTATTTTCTGCTCTCTGAGTCTGAATAGACTTACACTTTTGATGAAATTATTTGCATCTTGAAAGTTCAAGGATGTTTTCTGGAGAGCAATATTTAATGTCTCCACACTTTGATAGACAAAAATAACAATTTTTGTCATAAAGAAAAATTCGAATTCTTTAATTTTTTTAAGAAAGCAGTTAGCTTTAGCTGCTGCTTCACTAACTTCCTTGCACATACCGTCGAGTGACCGTTTCGTAATTTTTTTCCAATGATGAGAAGCACCATCAAATTGCCGAGGTTTCCCATCGCTGGTGGGGTCCTGGTATCAACAGATGGGATGGGATCGAACCATGTGTGGAATCGAACCATGGGTTGTTAAAAACGGACCTCAGAAAAAGAGCCATAGGAAGGTTCTTTCTAATTCTATGGAAGGGCGAGGTAGTGAAAGAAGTGGCTTAACATTTTTTACCCCCAGTATAGATCTTGAAACAAAGAATTTGACTTTGAAGGCGAAAATTTTCGTTCTGCAAAATCATTTTTAAATTAAAAAAATTGGTTAATGATAACATTTTTTTTTTTGGGGGGGGGGGGGGGGTGCTCAGGCACCCGAGCACCCCCGCAGTTTCCCCCCCCCCCTTTTTAAATAACCTGTTCATCGGACAACCTTAAAATGTGGCATGAAAATACAGATTAGTACTACGATGGTAATGTTTATAAAAAAATTCAATAATTTTGAATTCGTGGAGGAAAAGTTTGTGCATGTAAATTAGTCAGTTAAACTTGTAAAATATACATTTTCCCTTTTTTCTTTAGTTCATAGGAGGTATGGAGGGGGAGGGGAGTAAAGTAAAAATCTTCGTTTCCATTTAGTTGTAAAAAAATCATTAACGAAAACGCCTGAAACAATTTTCAGAAATGAATCATCCCAAAAACTGAGTGTGAAAGCATGCGCGGGTTAGAAATAAAGAAATTTCGAATGTTTTTAGGGGAATCAAGGGAAATGTACTAAGAAGATTAAGAGGGAATATACATTTTAATTTCCCCCTAAGACTGGTGAAACTTTTTAAGTTCGTTTCACACAAAACTACACTGACGGCAAATACGATAGGACACGAGTTTTAAGCAAGGTTTAAAAAAATCTCCCCCCCCCCCCCCTGAAAAAACCAACTCCATCCGGGGATTTTCCGCAAAAAACCAGGGTTTTATTGCGTATTTTAAGGAATCTCTTAAACTTTGATTTCCACATACCTAATTATACTTAAACGATCAGTTTGTATCTAAAATTGATCTTTTATTAGGGAAACCTCAGATAGCTCAGAAACCTCAGAGTTTAGTATATATTAAAAAGTAAATCTGTAAAGTTATTAACAATGTGACGAGTATGCTACACATATGATATGTTATACCAACTGCAATTAGATTTCTTCCATGTAATAATAACTAAAAAAAAAAATGGTTATACATAATATCATGCATGGATATTATTAAATATTCATACGTAATAAATGTTACAACTTACTGACTAATACACATTTTTGTTTTTAATTGCCTCTAAAAGTATTTAAATGCTTCATGATAAAATAAATTTTTAGTATGTCTTGTGTAAAACAATTATGAAACATCATGAAACAATATTTTCATAATTCTTATAATGGAAAACATTGGTGAGATTTTAAACAAAGTTAGAAAATAGTTAGTCATCATAAATGTTAATACAATATTCAAAAAATGAACTGGAAACGAATAAATAGAAAATGAAAAAAATGAGGATACTGACAATGATTTTAAGAAACTTAACGTTAGAAAAAAGTTCAGAAAAATACTTGAAATAAGTTTAATAAGTACCAAAAGTGAGAGGATAAGATAGTAATAATTAGAGCTCGGATTATACGTGCTAACAAATGGTCAAAATATACATGCAAATATGCACTTACAAAATAAAAATATGCATTTGATTTATAAATTTTGTTAGAATATTATTTCTGCATCTAAAAGCATTTAAAAGGGGAAAATTTCTCCTAAACTCAAGTGGACTATTATTGCAAATCGAAAATGTTTACATTATTATTCAATTACAATCAATACACATGTTAAAATTTCCATATTATAAGGAATCGTTTTTATTGCAATACGCAATTAATGTGCTTATGTTTTCGACACTTGTACATTGTCATTGATCATCTAAAAATATTTTTAATGTTGTTGTTGTTGAGACCCAGACCATCCGACCTACCAGAAAGGTGTAAGGTAACCGTTTGGACAGCTGGGAGTTGCCACCCAATTTAGACCGGAACCCAGTGGGGGAGGCATCCTCAGGGACCGTACCCTCCTTCCCCTACCACCAACCTCTCGAAAAGACTTACGGATCCACATATTTAACGTGATTGTACTCCGCATGAACATGACGGTAGTTGTGTCAGCGTACAAATCCAGCGCGCAAACCACAGGGCTACCATGCCCGAAAAGTGCCAACAGCACGCAGTGTTCCCAGGTGGTCATCCACCCAAGTACTAACCGCGCCCGATGCTGCTTGACTTTGGTGATCTAACGAGAACCGGTGTTTTCCGCACGGCAGGGCCGTTTGCCTTAAGCATTTTTAATGTTGTTGATGTTGAGACCCAGACCGTCCGACCTACCAGAAAGGTGTAAGGTAACTGTTTGGACGGCCGGGAAGTGCCACCCAATTTAGACCGGAACCCAGTGAGGGAGGCAAGCATTTTTAATGTGAAAAATGTTCTTTCAACATCCACTCATGTTATTGGACAGTACTTGTAGTACTTTGCTCTTGTCATTTGCACTGAAAACGATGTGTAGTTATTCGATATTCCATGCTGAAAACAATGGTTTAGTTGTGACTGCATAGGTTCACGCTCCTTATTTTGCTTTGGTTTCTTTGAAATGAGGATAGCAGCTTTGATATTTCTTCTTTGATCCTCCTCCACCAAGGAAAAAATTCAAAACATGCATAAAAGGGAACAGAATAAAATAAAAAAATGAAGTAAACACGAAAAGATTTAAAAACTGTTGAACTATGAACATGTATTTTTTTTCTAATCTTTAAAGGGACATTTATAGTTGTAAAATAAAAAAATTCAGCTTGACATGATAGCAGTCAATAAATTAAATTATATTTTCATCTTGTCGTAGACATTTAGTTTGGCACTGGAACAAAAGGGCATTTCTCTGTTTAATATGGCATTTAGGGAGGGAAGGGTTGAGGTCGCACAATCAATTTTATAGATCCTTGTAATTTTTAGGTGAATAAAATCATAGCTCTATCTTCATAACACGTCCACAGCCTGTACAAGAATAAAAAGATTGATAATTCAAATACATGACTCTAAACAGTTAAAAAGATTGCGACATTCCAAGATAAAAATATACAAATCTCTAATGAATAAATAGATCTCGATGAAATTCAATAAGCTTATTTATGGTTAACGATCAAAATAAATATGACAAATTTTATAGAAATCACTCGATTCTTGCAGGAGATATCACACCCTTCCTGCATAAGTAAAATTTCTAATATCTCATCAACGGCTTGCAATACTACAAAAATAGTTTATTGTTAAAAGTATTTTCAAAGCATCCACTCACTTGATAATAGTGAGCATATTTAATTTTTTTTAACAATTTTTTCAATTTTAGATTAAAAAATAAGCAATTTCTTAATGATGGTGCATGTTAATGTCCTATAAATTATGCCATTTGCTTTTAAATGACAAAATACATTTAATATCTATTTCCATAAGAAATTTTACCATAATTATACTTTTTCGATTTAAAAAATAATGTTTGTAAAATTGAGTACTTGTGTCTGGTCTATTTATTCACCTTTAAAAATCAATTAGCCTCTGAAGTTCATGTATTGAAATAATTGTACCCAATATAATTCAAATTGTTACATACCAAGCTCCATGTGCAAAAATACACTCAAAGCGTATTGTAATGAAATTCAATATAACAAAAAATTATATCGGTCATCATTTGGTTGGTCTGCATGTTAAGACTTGATTTTTGAAATGTTATAACAAAATTTTTATACTGCAAAAACTGTATAATGAAAAAAAAATTTCTTTACTTTCTTAACTAAAGAAAAGCTAAATAGCCTTTAAATTCTGACAAATTGAAAAAAATAATACACACGTTTTTCTTGTTCTTAAAAATATGTCTAATATTTTTTAACTTTAAATAAGAATACAGTCTTTTAAACGCTTTATTAAAAATTCAGCAATACTAGCGTCCAACATTAAACTGCCAAAAACAAAAGAATGATTATCCCCTAAACGACACAACTCATTTTAATAAACATTCATGGGATGATGCAGCATAATAGGACTGATACATACAGACGAACAAATTTATTCATTTATGAGTAGCCAACCAGGTCATGGAAGCGTAAATGTTCAAAAATATAAAACCATTGGCTTTATGTGGAGGGTCTAATAGCACATACCTCTCTGAGTAGCTAAACAAACCTTTTGAGAATACATGTTGTTTTCAAGATTGTTAATAAAGTTTCGGGCAATAAATTTACACACTTCCAACAAGACCCTTCTAAGTCTCAGGGGGATTTGGAGATGGGGTATGGAATCTTGCAATTGCCTTTCACAGAGTATCTCAGACATGCTTTATCGAGTTCACGTCTAGTGATCTGGCTGACCACTTGACAAACAGTTTACAGAAGACTCAATGCGAGAGGTCTGTATACACAAAGATCATGGGTCTGTGTTCCAATCACGTCTTTCCACAGAGAAGCTGTCTGGCATAGTGCAGACACTAGTCTTGTACTTAAAATCAAGGGTCTATGTTCTCTTCTTTGTGTTGAGTCTAGATTCAGTTTAAACAATGACTCTCAATGTATTCACATCTGAAGAGTGTCAAGAATGAAATGTACTCTTGTTGATGGGATATTGTCTATTATGGTGGTGGAGGACTCTTAGTGCAGGCCAAAAACATGCTGGATGCACGCACATGATCCATGTGTTTGGGAGAGACAATATGAATTCTCAAATATACAGGAATTATATATTACGACCCTATGTAAGAGCTTTCAGAGGAATTATTAGCCCTTTAATTCATTTCTAAAGGCAATAATACTCGCAAACATAGGGTTCAGTTGATCGATGAATACTTTGCAAGTGAGGGTATTGCAGAATGATGTGGCTGGCCAGATCAACAACAAACGTGAACCCGAAAGAGTATGTCTAGACCCTTTCAAAGAGTTTTGAGTTTACAAATTTCGAAACTCGAATCAAATCAATTCCTATGAATCTTCTCCAAACATCACCACCAGGAATTTGTTCACTGAAAAATACATGGACTCAGAAACTTCATTCAACTTTCTTTTTCAGAACAATTAAAACATAACAGACAGTGGCGTATTTTAAGGGGTGGTTTCAGTTCTAAATTAAGTTCATATCAATATCAAGGGGTCTAAGTTAGAGGTCTATATTGACTTGGGCCTAGCTCGTGGGCTTAGGCCCTACCTGGCCCACTGCCGAGTCAGGCCACATTTTATTATATTTGGATCAAGTCGGGCCAGCTCAAAATAAATAAAAAAGTCAAAAATAAAACAAAAAAAATTTAAAATTACACATGAAACAAAATTCTCAATTAGCAGATAAAAATCCGTTTTATATTAAGTAAAAAAAGTTTGCTCTATATGGAAAACGTAGATAAGTACATTAAAGCCGGATATAGAAAAATTATAATTTTGGATAGGAAATTGTAGACTTATTTATTTGATGACATTTCAGAATCAAAATCAAACATTGCTCTTAACATCTTTCAAATACTGATTTGAATTGTTTTACTTTCCAGACTAAACCCAGCAGATTTAAGTTGTTTAAAACTTCAGTAACAGGACAAAAAACATATTCTTGCCTGTATGCAGCAAAATAAATATACAATGCCAATGTACCAGATGTTATGTTTTGTAACATCATGTGATCTATGAATTTAATTGGGAAGAAATACATTCCAAATTTTATGTTTGAGGAAATGATCCTTTAGTTACTTTTATTGGTCAGAGTTGCAATTTGTTATATTTTTAAATTTATAACAAAATAGTTTAATTGCTACTGTACTGCAATTGCTTGACTGGTGGTGAAAATTTGAAATCCAACAGGCTTTAAAATTTCAAACTGATATTTTATTTTCAATTTCTTCTGTAATTTTAATTTCAATTATTAGATTCTGCATGTTTTTAAACTATCAAAATTAAATAAATTGTATTCTTAAATTATAATGAAGTTTCATCAATTACTTTCAGATAACAAATATTGAATAATAATTTATTTGAGCAAACTGTTATAATTATATGGACAGCAAAGTCTATTCTCCATTCCTAATGAAGCGAAATCTGAATTTGCCCGAATTTTGTTATCCCTTTGACTCAAAAACTACAATAGATAGGAAGATGAAATTTTGTATACATACATACATAAAATTGAATCACAATTATCAAAACGAACTGTAACAGGGTGAAATGCCCATTTTTAAACTATGTGCACTACACTTTCTGCAAATAGAGTGTAAAACATTGTTGTACAAAAGTTAAAAATGAGTCCCATTATTAAGCTTCACTATCCTATTTTTCATACACAGTTGCTAGAAGAATGAGATGAAACAAAATACATACCATGGAGTTAGAGAATTACACTTTACCTCCATGATACATAAAATAATAAAAAGTAAATCTATGAAAATACATTTTGGTGATTTAAATATATCACTTTGATTCCATTGTTTTCTTGTATTTTAATTTGTTTAATTTGCAATTCAATTCCAAAATGAATAAGAAAGTGGGATGTGCAGTTGTTATTTACTGTGTTAATTGTATATTTGATATTTTAAAATTTAGGCTAAATAATGAAATAACTGTTTCAAAATCGTTTATTGAATTTGTCATGACAGATTGCTGTCTGTTATTTCAACTTCTCTGATAGCATTTTTAAAAAACTTACCTACATCCTACAGATCTGAAATTTGATACACAACTTAGCCCAGTAGAACATTTTAATCTATTAAAATTTGGCGGATCCTCTAAAAATATAATCAACATTGTTTTACGAAATGGCCCATAAAAAATCTCCCTTTGCTTCTACAGAAATAGATATATAGGCTTGTTTATAAGTTTTTAGAAAATACACAAAATATTTTTGCATGGATATAAATTGTTTTATTGCTAAATAAATAGAATGGATACATGTCAACATTAATCAAACTTTTTAATAAAATCTACTTTTCTCATGGTACAAAAGTTACACTGCTGTGTAACTTTTGTACGATGAGAGAAGTAGATATTTTATTAAATGACTTTTAAACCTATTTTTGGTTGTCTTTAGTTTTAAAATTGTTTTATTGCATTTCAAATATTTGCCTTTATCATTAATACATTTTTTCATTCGAATAAACCAATTTTTGAAACAGTTATGCCATTCAGAAATTGATATAGCAGAAACGTGTGATTTATAAGATTCAGCTGCTTCTTTTGGCCTGTTAAATCATTGACTACACATTTTACTTTTTATTGCTGGAAACAAAATAATAATAATAATAATATTAATTGGGTGCTAAATCAGGTGAATAAGGATAACTCATCAAATAAATTTTTTTCTTGCTTCAAATAATTGATTATTTAAAATGCAGTGTGTGAGCTTGCATTATCATGCTGCAGAATGATGTTACATTTTGTATTATTTTTTTCTATTTGTGCAACTATTTTTGGCAAACAAATTGCCGTGTACCAATAAGCATTTACTGTACTGATGAAGGGGATCCAGTTCATCTTTAAAACAGCTGTATGCAGCATTATTATTTTATTTGTGCTTAAGTATGTTGCTCAAGTTTTCCTTAGACAAGTTAAAGTTCATGATTTAACATATTCAGTTTAATGTCTATTTGGTTATGGGGCTGAGCACAATTTAAGTTTAAAAACTGGAACATTTGTGTATATACTACAAACAAGCACTAATTTAAATCATATTAACTTTCAAGATAAAAATTTAACTATTTATACTATTATATTTCATTATAATTTAAAATAAACCACTTCAACATTTAATGAAAGAGCATATCTCTAGAAAAATATTTAATCAAAATACATTCATATAAAATAAATATTTGTACAGGATAAATATACCAAAAATAACAATCAGCTGAACAATGAATACAATCGGATGGTGATGGTTGGCACTACAATGGAGATAATGATGGACATGATCAAATTAACAGAATGGTTAGTCAGTATGGGTCGGCCAGAAATGTGCTGCACACCAACACCAGGCTGCTCCACAACCTTGCCAGAACATATTTCCAATCCTACAAGAATAATGGAAAAGTTGTCAAATACACATATATATTAAAGAAAATGATAAAATCAGAAAAATAAAATTTTTCATCTTGCTAAAATCAAACATTATTTATATTTAAATCAGAGTGAATTGTTCAATTTGTTAACATTAAAAGAGGTGAGCAACTAAATTCAAAGAGAAGTTAGTAGTAAAAATTAAAAGATGCTGAATTTTCTATAGCAATATTAATAAAAATATTAAATTTCTTTTAGAAAGGACTTTATGCAATCGATAGAACAATTAAAAACAGGAATTTTTTTTCTTAAATGTTCAAAATCAGAAAAAAATTCTGAAAACTTTAGAAAAATATGAATAAGCTATCTCTAATTAAAGACATTTGTGGACTACAAAGGTTTATTATCTGGGATAAAATGTTATACAAATCATTTTTTTTTTAAATAATTAAATTGAATTAAAAATAAATCAAACTACAGAATGTTTCATTTATATATGCATTTGCTATTTTATTCAATTGAATTCCAATTACATTATTAAAATTTATGTTTTTGGAGTGTTCTTTTTCGAAGGAGTATCACAAGACTTGTCAATCTGTTCTGACCCATTGTTAGCCTACACTAGTTCTTCATCAATTTTATCTTCAAGAAGCATTTTTCACAAGCACATACATAAATTACACAAATTATATATAAAAAAAAAAATAGCATGTACAGAGAGAGGTTTGGCAGTGACTTAAAAAAGTGCCATTTTACAAAGAACTTCAACATTTCCAAAGTTGTTCATTTATCTGCCTCTTCTAAGGTGATTTTTGCAGCCTGTAAGTGATGCTGCAATCAGAGGTGCCAACTTCATGGGTTTGAGACAATTTTTGAACCCCCAATAATTTTGTTGTGGGTTTCTCGAACTCTTCATATTTTGTGCATATTTAGTGGGGAAAATGTATGCATATATGCACAAATTTTGTTTTTGTTATTAATTCTTTAAGTTTTTCATTTTTAATTCTCTGTTTACTTATAAAAAGTCACATGTATAGAAATGGACCCCTCAGACTGCTTATTGTATTCTAAATACAAGATTTTAACTTAGAAATGATTTAAAGAGAAATTTGTTGACATTTTTAACATTGGCAAAAATACATAAAAATAAATGTTACATTTTTTGTTATTTTTATAAAGATAATTGAGTTGGAAATTCACACAGCATCTATATATTGTGTAATGTTGCATCTACAAAAGCAAAATAAATTAACTAAATTATCTATAATAAACTAAATAATTATCTAGAGAATAAAAAATATTTTTCTGTACTTAACTATAATTTGTTTCATTTTAGCATTTCAGACATCTTATTATACCAGACAATCTGATTGAATTAAATTTAAATTAGACGTCAATTCTTTAAAAAATGCATGGGTCATTCGATTTAAAATTTTTGGAACCCCCAATAGTTTTTCAAGTTGGCACCTATGGCTGCAATCGTCCAATTTCTATAAAGATATTATCATCTGAACAGTCTGTGAATGTTTCGTTAGGTCTGATACAAGAGAATGCAGTTCTTCTTCCGTTTCATATAGGAAAGTCTTTGGTATAATAACTGTGAAGATGGAAACAATGTCAGCCATTACCTTAGATCGATGCTCAAGTTTCTGATAAAATCGGCTGAAGCATTCAAACATAGTCCTCTGAATTTCTTTTAAAGGATTCATAAACTAAGTAATCATCCAAAATGTAATTTCATATGCTTTATTTTTAGAAAAGTCACCCACGAGTGTGATGCAGATGAATGTACTAACTTTATAAATGTGCGATTATTTCAACATTCTGTAAAAAATTCGATTGAATTGGACGCTAACCTTTGAAGATAGCATTTAAAATTTTAATTTTACTTCTCTCTGTAAAGAAAATTTTTTTTACATTGTTGAAGACATGCATTGTGAGTGGATAATGAAGTAAAAAATGTTTTTTTAACTTAATTTTCAAAGCAAATGTTAGCATTTTTTACAAAACTGCCAGTTGAACTCATAGTGCACCTTATCAATTGATTATGCTTCTTTCACTAATTTGATCACATCCTAGCTTCTAATTATTATGCTTGAGCTTAGATTTAAAGACTATACTTTTTAGTTTGAGCTAACAAAGGCTGTGTACCCAAATTGCATGTGCTATATGCATTCAGGTAATACATGGTATGTGAATAACAGTATGTGTATACGGTACATGCAATTTTTTGAACTATTTGTACTATTTTATTTTATACTATTTTATGTTGAGTTAAATTTTACCTTTTCCTCACTGATGCTTGCCTGCATTACATTTCAATTTAAACATTAACAGAATAGCTTATTAACTGAAGTTGTGGCAGAAAACACAGGTGTATATAAAAATCAGTTTTGAGGGTACAAGATTTAAAGTTTTTTACTGAAAATATTTACACAGGAAGTGACACACTGCCACATTTTCAGTCATGCCATAGTGATGACTGCCTATCTATCCTCTATTTTTTAAGAAGTAATTTAGAAGGCAGCCATAGTTCACTATCCTAAATACAGGGCTGCCACTGAAAGGACATAGTCAAAATAGTTACTTTAGTTGCCTCATAAGCTGAAAATAGCTGCCAAAATAGTCTCCTACAGTGTTCATTTTAGTAGCAAAATCTGGCACTATTCAAGTTTGAAAATGTCAAAATACTAATAGTGCTTAATAGAGAAAAAAAGTTTGTTACATACATAGTGGTACTTACATAAAATAGTCTCCTTATGTTAAGTAAAACATTTATAAATTGCTAACCATAATGACAACTAAATTAATTGCTGCTCAAATTATAAGAGTGTAATAGTGAATGTCAAATTTATAAGATGAACTTTGTTTATTTGAAATGTTGGGTAATTTGAATATGATATTTTCCTTGAGCGTTATGTAAGTAAATCTTACAGTTTTTGAAGAGTTGTAAATAAAAAACAATTGGAAATATAGAGCTAATATTTTGTTTGGCTAAATATCTTTACTAATACTAAAACTCACAAAATTTCAAAGAATTCCGAAAAAGTTAGGTTGAGAATGTTATTTTCTGTGTTGATTTGATATGGATTGACCTAATACTGTCTTACTTTACGTAAGACAGTATTAATTTTTTTTATGATCCCATTATGAAATTTACAGGACATATATAGTAATTAAATCTGCAATAAATAAAATTATTTCAGATTTTTAAAAAATACACTGTTTTTGTAGTTTAGGGTCAAAGGTCAAACTGGATGACCTTGAAATGAAAAACATCATTGACATGGTCGTGTAACATATCATAAGAAAAGTCATACATTAAACTACAAAATAAGTTTTATTTCAACACAATCGGTACATTAGGTCAGCAGATACAAACTTTTGAACATGCCTAGAATTGTAAAAAAATTACCAGATTTTCAAACTTCAAATTTTTATAAATAATAAACTAATGCAAATTGAGGGCTAAGGTTTTGCATAGTACCTTACATATATTTTATATAGTACTTTATATATGGTCAACAAAATAGCCAAATTTTAAAAATATCTGGAGAGGGTTAGTTTGTAGGCTGTGTTGATTTGACATGGAATGACCCAATATGAAAATTTTAACATTTATATTGATTGCATTTGACTATAAAATTTCTTGATCTGAAATAATAGTTTACTTGCATTTGGAGGAAATTCCACGTTTTTAAATGCTTTCAGATGAACAAGTAATATTCAAATAAAATTTATAAATGCATATTTGTACATATTTGTGCACATTTCCTAAAATTTAGGTGCACATTGTGTGCATATTTTGACAAATTTTAGTGCATATAATCCAAGCTCTGGTAATCAGTTTGTAAAAAAATATTTAGCTCTATTTGTATAGTAGAATCATAAGTAAAATATTTTTACTAGTATAAATATGTTCATTTTAAACTTGCATACTGTATTTTTAGTGTATGGCAGAAGATTATCATATCAGTATGTCATCATTTATGTGTGTTATTAATAGTATAGATATATATTTATTTTACTAGGGGTTTTGCCCCCTGTTTACTAGAACTCACCAAGCAACAACATAAATTTACGTAGAACCCCACAGTACTGTTAAAAGAAAAAATAAATAATGTCTAGGGGCCAGTGGAAAATGTTAAATATATACATATGCATATAAACTGTTTTACTGTATTTATACCATTATTCTTTTAAAAAGTATATATAAAAAAAAATGCTTATATTCCTTACCTGAGTACTGCAATGTAGCTCCAATCACAGAATCTAACAAAGAGCCAAAGGTTCCTGCAAATACTCCAATAAAACTCAGCAGAATCACTTGATGAGCCGTTTTCATCTGGACACCCACAAGCAGTAAGGCAACAAAGTATGCAATGCCTACAACAAATCCACCTAAGGCACTATAAAGAAGTCCACTAAAAGTGAAGCCTCCATTAGTCCCTGGAAGAAGTTATAAATATTAGGAGAATTATACTTATACATTAAATGCCAAGAATGGACATTTATAACAAGTCAAATATGGTGAATTAATAGAAACTAGTGAACGTTTTTTGAATTCAACATATAGTATAATGGCATTCATATTATACTATGCACAACAATAGGATTAAAATTATGTGCTTCGTTGACCTTCAAATATCATTAACTGACCATTGTGTTACGAAATAAGCTAAATTTATTTTCCTTTCTACATCAGTGAAGAGTGCTATCTCATTTTAAATATTTCTAGCTTTGTACTGATACTTCAATAAAATTGGTGTAGCAATGACTTGATCTGTGCAAATAATGAACATTGCTTGTTTTTACTTTGCATGCAATTATTTTTTATAAATATAAAAGTTATTATTGCATATGGTAACACGTACTGAAACTATTGTTGAATGAAATCTTGTAAAACCATTGTCATTCAGAGAAAAAATGTTATAAAAATTCAAACACAAAAAATAACTATTTAAAATTATGCTGTGGTTTGATTAAAAAATAAATGTTTCACGCTCATTCCATTTACATTTTTTGTACATTATTAACTAAGATTTGGATTTAAAATAAAAACGGCATATCTATAATAATAAAAGGCAATGTCTGTCTGTGTGTCTGTCTTATACACTATAGGTTCAGTGACCGCAAGCCACAGAGCTAAGAAATTTGGCAATCGGAGACCGGGGGGGGGGGGGGGGGGGGGGGGGGGGGGGGGGGATAAAAAACAAAAGTCACTTTTGCCTAAAAAACAAACAAACTTTCGTTTTTAAATCCTTGAGTCAGGAAAAGTACCGACAATTTCGACTAACAATTTACATTTTTAGAAAACTCAAAGATCAGGCTTTCTTACAATCTGGTCAAGAAATAAGAAAAAGTAGCTTGCAATCTGGTCAAGAAATAAGAAAAAGTAGCTGCATGATCTGGATTTTAAGGAAGTAATGATTTTTAATTTCTCGGCCAAACAGCGAAAGGGATCGATTTTTCACCTACATGTACGCACAGATGCACGGTGTTTCTATGGTGGAGGGGAAGTGGGCGAGGTTATGATGTCACGGTTCTGACGAGGTTGCATCAGATACGCATAGCGAAATCGAATAGAACATCGATATTTGTGCCTGCCAAATAATGAATGTACGTCATTAAACTAAAACAAACCATCCATTTTATTTGAATAAATTATTCATCCATTTTATTGGAATAAATTATTATTTTCGAAATAAATTACTTTCATTTTAAATTTCAATTTGCTTGAAATGCATTTATTAATTTTTTAAAAACGTTATTTTTTCTTACAACTCAACCCAAACCTTTCACTCTGTTGTGTTAGTAGTTTCTTTGGAACAGTTTATCCGTATCAAGATAAGAATTTATTTTACTTCATTATTGTTCCTTTAAGAACATAAATTTCTCTTTCTCTTTTTATAACATTATGTATTAAAGGTATTTACACGTTTATAGTGTATTTTATTTATATTGTTTTAAAATTGTTCCGATTTAAACAGGGGCTACATATTGTTCTGATTTAACTGGTTTTCAACTTCACTTCTAAAATTGTATTTAGATTTTTGTTTAATTTATAAACATTCTATTCAGTTTAGAATTTATTTTAACAGTGGACTATTGGTATTATGGGAGTTTATAATTTTGTTTCGTGTTTTTATTAAAAACAAAAAAGCTTTTAATATATACAAACTTAAATAATGAATGTTTTTTTTCTTTTGGAATACATTATTTTTCATCTTAAAATTTAATTATTAGTGTTAACGTCTTAATGTCATTAAACTAAAACAAACCATACGGAGGATTATACCTCTATAAAAAACATAGGAGCAACTGATCCCGGCTGTGAGTACCCCATCAAAGGGATCCCTTTCCTAGGGTTACAGGTACAGAAATCCTCAGAATCTCACAGTTCGCAAACATTAGAATAAATTCACTTTACAAATCAATTTTCAAGAACCCCCCTAGAACATTACTTTTCATCTTAAAATTTCATTATTAGTTTTAACGTCATTAAACTAAAACAAACTTTGCTAACTCCACAGAGTTATGGCACCACCGAGTTTGTCACGCTCAGAATTTTCAAGGGTAGCGAACAGGCTGGTCGCCGAAGGCGGCTAGTTAGATATAATACATAGATAATAGAAAATTTTAAATTACATTTTATAAAAATGCTTTTTTGGGAAGAACTTTTTATAGCAACTTTACAGCTTTAATTAAAAGTTTCAAAGGCTCTTTAATAAAAGAAAATGTCTGTGTGTGTGGTCTGTAGAAAGAAATTCAAACTTTGTACAGCCATGAAATTTGGTGAACAAGTACTTATTTTTCAGCTATTTTATGTTTCAGCATGATTTAGCCTGATTTTGAATGATATTCAGGGATTGCACTCAACTTTTTCCAAAAATAAGAAAAGAACAAAAGCAAGAATTCCGATATAAAAAGGTAGGAATTCTAATTCCCACCCCCTTCATAATGTTTTTTTTTTTATAAATATAGTGTTGAAATAAGTACAACACAGTGATGTCACACGGTGCTTTTGGAACAGCAAAAATCCTATTTTGTATGAGTTTAAAGCAATAAAACGTGAAATTTATGAAATTTATAGTAGGAAAATAAAAAAATTGCAGCAATTTGTAGAGAGAAAATTTTCATATATGTTACTTTACAAAAATAAAGCCTTTTGTGTAGCAGTTTAAAACAAAGAAATCAGCATTTTGAAAATTTCAGAAAAGAAAATATTAATACCTTTTTTTTTTATTAAAGCAATATATAAAATTTTGAAAAGCTCACAAAAATTGGTCCTGAGGGGGAATAAATATGAAATGGGAGCATCAGTCCCACTGCCATAGTTGCAGAAGTTGGAAGCAGCAATACTGCATTTTATTGGAATTTTATTAAGTAATGAATGCACTGCAATAAAATAAAAGTTAAAGAAAAATAAAGCAACACATAATTATGCACAAATTATTACACAACGTGACAATAGATCCTCTTCATCAACAGATGGTAAATCAAAAAGACTAAATGGGCTATATAGTATATGCTGTGTTGTTGTTGTTGTTGAAACCCAGACCGTCCGACCTACCAGAAAGGTGTAATGTAACAGTTTGGACGGTCGGGAAGTGCCACCCAATTTAGACCAGAACCCAGTGGAGGAGGCATCCACAGGGACCGTACCCTCCTTCCCCTACCACCAACCTCTCGGAAGGACTTTCGGACCCACATGTTTAACGTGATCGTACTCCGCATGAACACGGCGGCAGTTTTAGCAGTGGCTGGAATCGAACCCGGGCCAACCGAGTGCAGCTCCAGCGCGCTAACCAATGGGCTACCGCGCCCTATATGCTGTGTTGTGTAATAATTTGCACATAATTATGTTGAGTAATTTTTCTTGTGTGCTTTTACTAATTGAAAATTCAATGTTAATTAACAGTAGCAAGATTTGGTATTTTTGCAATTTTTATGTAAAGTGCAAAAATTTATGATTTTTATAAAAAAATGCTAAAATTCGTAAATTTTATGAAAATGCACTGGAATTTCCGATTTTTGAGATAGAGTGCTAAAACTCAAAATTTTTAAGAAAGAGCAATGAAAGTCGTGATTTTTAAGAAAGAACACTATAACACCTGTATGTATATATCTTATCTTTCACATATAGTTGCAAAAGTTGTACAGAGCAGTTTTGCTGATATACAAACTGCTACATGTTTTAATTGCTATAAGTGACATTTAATTTACTTTCAATTCATATATTCTAATAAAGTTTAAGGTGTTTATAATCGAATTTAGAGAGTTTTTATTTTAAATGAGAGTTTATATTTAACACTCAGGATTTCAGGAGTAAAATACTAATATGTTGAATTTCTGTAATTCTGTACGCGATTTGTTTATAAAAACGATAAATTGACTATTTATATGTCTATATTTCACAAAATATGAACATCAGTATTTTATTGGCATCATACACATAAATTACAGAAGCTTAAGGTTATACAAATAAATTGATTTTTTTTATAGATGTAAGCAAAAATTAACTGCATAAGATAAAACGTAAGCATGAATTTAATTTTCGTTTTACAAAATTATAGCATAAATATTTATAATTTCACCTCCTGGTTGTTCCTGAGATTGTAACATTTATTGAATCTGTAACTTAAAACTGTGGGATTTTTACATAGCGTATAAAGAAAGCGAGAAAATATAAAGTTTTGGCATGTATTGGTAGTTAATGTTTATAGTACTTGCCTCTAATTCAAGACAAACAACTATATAGTCAATAAAAAAATTTTACACTTAAAACAAATTTATTAAGTTTATTATTTTTTCTAAATTTTAAAAATATAAAAGAATATTTTTTTTGCCAAAGTTGACTTATTTAAAGAATTCCTTTCTCAGTAATATTATTACATAATATTACATATTTGATGATAAACTGGAACTTATGACATACTTCTCGAGTTGTCGAAAAATTATGTTAAATATACATTTTTTTTTAAAAATTTTTAGATACAATTTTCCTTATAATTTATATTAATTATACCCGCATTTTCAAGCATTCTTTTAAAGTCTAAAAGACATTGAATTGCATTTTATTTGCGAGAATGTTTTCAAACTCGATATAACCTTTCCATCTTACGTTTATAGTCAATTTTTGTTCTATTGTTCTCTTTCTGTCAGTGATTATTCTATACACAAGTTAATTTTTAACATACTGTGTATATTCTTTTCATGCCCATATAGCTTTTCTACGGCTATATTGCATTTTCTTGAATAATTAGTGCTTAAAACAGGATTCTTAAAACTTTTATTTAAGTATTATATTCTTTCTCTGTATTTGTGTGCTAGATTTATTCTTAAATTATGTTATACATATATTTTTAAATATAATGTCTAAAAACTCCTTTACGAGAAACGTCATTTCGTGGGGAGAAAAGTCCATCATTTATCCAAACGCCCCAAACTGAAGGGCCAGGCCCGGTAAGCGAAGGGGAAAAGAGAGAATCCCGAGGGTCCCGCTAGGGCCCAGTACCAGGCCGCGGCCTGGTGGTTGAGAAACAGTAGTCTATAGTAATAGTATTTAAAATAAGGAGATTTATTATAGTAACATTTGTATTTTGAAGACATGATTAAATCGCACACGAAACATTCATGTTTGTATGTAATTAATCAAGCTTACCCATAAAAAGCAGTCCGCCAAATGTATATAATTTTTCACAAAATGTATAACACAAGGAGATTATTTAAAATTAAAATAGGATGATCTGGACATAAGATGACCACCAGAATTAAAAGGTTCTGAATGCGGTCCAACAATTAATTTCTGATGGCCTGCAGAAGAATTTTTAAGATTTTTTTTTTTTTTTGTAGCATAATATATTTTTTTTTATATCTCAATTATTACATTTCATAAAAATATATTTTTTTTGTTTTTCTAAAAGCAGTTTATATACTGAGCAATAAGAATATTCAATGCAGTTTTCAAAGCAATGTTAGAAATACATCATCAGAATTCCAGAAATCCCAGGGCATCTCTAATATCACATGGTTGCATACAGTAAAGAGCAGAGAGCTGTTTCTGTTTTGATGGACAAGAATTTTACAACTTTTGTTGTCTCATGGAAACGAGATTTATTAAGTAATCATCAGATGTCTTAATCATGCTAAGAGTGGGATGTCTGTTATAGAGCAAATTTGAAGTCATATGTCAGAGATAGCATTTTATTTAGAGGTGAGAAATGTGTAGCCATAATTTGAAATCCACAATAAGGAAAAAGTACAATATTAGTGTGTGTGTGTGGGGGGGGGGGGGGGGGGGAAGAGATTGATTTTCAAAATAAGGATAATGACAGCTAACAATTGTTTTCAACTTCAACTTTTCAAAACATAAATTGTCATAGAATTTTGCATTATGTAGTTGGACCAAATACAATTATAATCTATTATCATCAATTGATAACTGCTAGTGTCTGGAAGAAGTGAAAATTTTGTAACCATACCATTATAATCGAGAGGTATGTCACTTTCAAATGATAAGACAGCTAAAGGTGAAATTATTTCCCCTCTCACTGTACATTAAAAATCATTTTACAATCTTCTCAGACATGAAAAAGATCATCCATGGAAGACTAAACTCATTCGCATAGTATAAAACAGTTTAAACAATAATGTTGTTACAGGGATTTCATTTTGTTAAATTTTTTTCTCTAAAAAAATTCAAGCAATTTTTAAAATTGAAATATTCTATGTTTGCAGATTTTACCACTGAATAAAATAGTCATAGTTCACATTACATCTGATAGTCTTCATGGAAGTGATACAAAATATGTATAATTGAAGCATTTTATTCCTCTTGGTTTACATCTAATGCAGACAATATGGTGATCAAAACAGATATGTCATTATCCTCAAATATTGTTTGAATTTCATTAAATACGGAATGTGTACTTGCATGTAGAATTTTAATTCTATAATATGATTTGACATCATTGTGGGGATTTCTCCACCCACTCCCAATATGCTTGGGGTTTTTTTGTTTTCCGCCTCCTCATTTTTAGTTCAGAATAAGAGTTTTTCATGTAGATCAATCACCAAACTCCAGACATGATTATAAACTATGTCATTGTAAAAAGGACTAAGATTTTCAATAGCAAAATTTGCAAGACTTTAATTGGGATCAGGTGACTGAAGGTGCTTTGAAAAATTATTACATTAGTCAAGATTGCTGTGTCAAATAAAAAGCATAAGTAAGCATATAAGGACATTGGCTTTTCTGCTTTTCAGAGCATCATATTTAGATAACTTGATGTTGTTACTTGAAGTGTTAAAATCATGGGGTAGACACAAAAGGCAATTTTGGAAATCATTATTTTATGAGACAGATTTAAAAATCCAACTGTTAAAATTGAATTGTTTGTCCGATATCAAACAGATAAAATAATTTAAACCACAAATTAAAAAAAAGAATAATATTTTTATTGCCCTATAGTTCTTTGTTTTTATTGTTCTATAGTCCTTTGCTTGTTTTTATTGCCATAAAAAATAAGAGAAAATAGAGATTTTTAATCAAATTAGATGGGAATAAAATTACTTTGTACTAGCAATTTGTGCATAATGTTTTACAAATGAATCCGAATGTTTGTTAGGCCTAACAACATAAGAGAACAGAGTAAAATTTCTCAAGAATCATGTTGCTTTTGGATCTAAGTGCAAGGATGTTGTATATTCGGATGAAAAAAAGTTCAATTTTGATAGACTTAATAGTTTTCATTACAACTGGCACTATCTCCATAAAGACAAAGTCCTTTTTTTAAGCTTTGATTAAGAGGTGAATCCATGATGGTGTGGGGGTGGTTTTGCAGCAAAAGAAACTACCTTAATTGCTTTTATGCAATGTAAAACTAATTCAGAAGCATATCAAGATATGTTAGCTGTTGTTGTTGAGACCCAGACCGTCCGATCTACCAGAAAAGCTGTAAAAATTTTCCTGATGTACCACTAATGCTTTCTTAAAATTGCTTAAATGGCCAGTCAGAAGTCCTAATTTGAACCCCCCCCCCCCCATAAAATATGTGGCCCGTGAAGTATATAAAAATGGCACACAGTATGAAAACAAACATGATATGCTGTTAGCAAAAAAACTTGTTTGGAAGAAAATCCCTAAACAAACTCTATTCAAACTGTCCCCATGTTCATGCAGATTATGGGTGCATTAAATATGTGGGTCCATAAGTCCTTCCAAGAGGTTGGTGTAGGGGAAAAAGAGTACGGTTCCTTTGAATGCTGCCCTACTAGGTTTTGGTTTAAATTGGGTGGCACTACCCCGGCTGTCCAAACCGATACCTTACACCTTTTGGTAGGTTGGACAGTCTGGGTTGAGCAATTGAGCAAACTCTATTTGAACTTTCTCAATCTATGAAAGCACTAATGACAATAATAAAAAAAGGGCAATTTTTAACACTTTACAACATAGTTGAAAAGTGTTTATAACGTTGTTCATTCATTCTGTCTGTCTGTCTGTCCGTTAGCATGATAACTGCTGTAAAAATGACTTTATCAAAATGAAATTTTAGTATGTTATTCAGACGGTCTGTGGGACCTATAGGAATATAAATGAATGATATCACCCAATTCGTTTTGGAATGAACCCGGGTTAAAAAAATGAAATACATTGAACCCTATGGGTCCTAATTTTTCAAACATTTTTTAAGCAGATTTAAAATTCACAAATTGCTTCAAAAGTTTAAGGAAATATTTAAATTATCCCATAAAATATATAAAAACAAATTCAGCAAAATATATTCAGTAGTTTTTTAAATAAAAATTAAAATAATAATTACATCCTTTATATGAAGAGATCACGTGATCATTATGTGAAGAGATCATGTGACCCACTTCAAAATAAAATATGGCATCCATCTTGTGTCATAATCGTGATTTTTAAAGTTCTTTTTACATCATATTTAGTGTTGTATCTGTCCTAAAACAACTTTATTTTTGCTTAAATTCTGTTATTCTACATCCTGAAACAACGTAATTACAATATAGTTGAGTTTAAATGATCATCCAACTTTGATTATTTCTACAATGAAGCTTACTTTTCACTTATGGAGGACGTAAATATCAAAAGATGTAGAATGAGTCGTATAAGAATTGCTGCATTTCTTTCACGCAAAATTATTTAGCCCATGGAGTCTGCAATATAGCTGATATGAATGAAACAATCATTGATTTTACAGAGAAGCAAACGATTTTTTGATGAAGTTTTGAGCATAGAGTTAAATTACTTGTACCTCCATGATTTTAAGTTTTAAATAAAATTAATTATTATAGCATTGTAATGAATGAAATGAATAGAAAAATGTTTATAAATGAAATGTTGCTTTTATATAAAGAGCCAGCCGATTTATATTTCGATGAAGTCATTTGAAAAAGTTCATTTGTTTTCGATGAAGTTTTCAAATATAATAAATTATTGTAGTATTATGATAATTTAAAAAATATTACCGAGGAATGTGTCGCATTTTAGAGATGTTTAAACCAGGCAATTTATATTTCAATGCTGTCATTTGAATGAAGTTCATTTTTTTCGATGAAGTTTCAAGTTTTCAAATATAATAAATTAATGTACTATTGTGATAATTTTAAATAAAATTGCATTGCAGTTGGAAAGTGTTTCATAATTAATGATTTATGCATGATTGATCTTTCTTGTCTTGATTATTAACATGTATACAGGACATAATTGATGTTCTTATATATTTTTTTCATTCTTTGTTGAATACACATTTTTTTAAACAACATTGCATGGGTTCATTTTGTTATAATTTAACATTAAAGATATTCTAATATTTTCTAGTCTTATGTGCAACTTCATGTATTTATTTGACCCCAATGAAATTTAAACTTTTCCCCACCACTGTATGCTTAGATTATTAAAATAAACATTTCATAGAATACCTGTAATCATTCTTGAGTCGCACATTGTGTTCATACCTAACAGACACGGACCCACAAAGATGCAAATATACAGGCAGATATTGCTCAAAATAGTAGAAATATATTTAGATACAATGTTCAAAGAAGTTGGAGAATCAGATCTATATATAAGCTAATTTTTAATATATTTTCAACATTAAAATATAAATTGCTTAAAAGCTGTTATCTGGTAAAAACATTCTTGTTATGTCCATAATAATACATTATCCCAGCTGTCTATTTCTAAGCCTCAATATAGAAAACAAAAAAATTATTGTGCTAAAATATAGCGAGACCTGAATATTACTAAATAACATTTCAAGGAATAATGACAACTCTAACAGAAGCTACAAAATTTTGAAAAGCAGTTTGCTGCTTTCATCAAAATAAGATTTTTGTGCTGAAATTGTTGGATTTTTATGTTATCTATGTGGGTAAATATTACATGCTTATGGCCTAAATGACAAGACCTTTCATTTGTATTTATAGTAGAAAAATAAGGCTCTAACAAACAAATTGCCAATTTTATATAAAATAGCTCATAGTATCATGTATGCTATGATTTAATATTGTTAAGAAAAAAAATTGTTCAAGATTCTTACAGGAGACAATTTTTATATAAACTACAGGATTAAAAATATTGACATCAGTATTTAGACTGCCACTCCTTATAAGTAATGAAAACTTTTTACAAGTTACAAGTAACAAAGATCCTGAAAATACATTTCTTTTATATGCTTTAATGAGCTTCACACATGTTTAAATATAATACCTAAATTAAAAATATTGAAACATGCAACAAGACTTTCATAGATTTTCACTCTCCTTAAAATATAAAATATATTTAAAAGGAAAGTATTGGGGCAGGGACAAAAAACCCTTCCCTCAGATTTTGATGGATTTGCATGTTTGGAGCATCCTTGAATATGAATTAACCATTATTTTAATACATGTGCCAATGATATTGCTAAAATGAAATTTGAGAAAATCAAATGAAATTTGGTATGATTATTTCAAGCTATGAACATCAGAGGCCTATTGATTTTTGAGGTGATTAGAACAAATGGTGGACTTTTAAAACATCCTTTATGATAAATTGGAAAATGTTATAAAAACATAATTATGTATACAAATGCTTTGAAAATAACTGTTTATTATGTAACTTTTTATTTAAAAGAAAATGCCACCAGTCTATAACATATGCCATTTAAAAAATATTTCATGTTGATTTTTTATCTAAAATTGTAAAATTCATAAAAAAATAAATAAATAAACTCACTATTATTAAGTAAATGTTTTGTGAATAATTTAACCTACAATGACTGGACAAATCTGTTTCAAAGTTATCACAAACTGTTCTCAAGTTATTAGAAATTTCATTTCCTTCCCCATGAGGCACTATAGTACTCTAATAATTCAAATAATATTTGGTACAATATTTTCAACCAATAAATGCCAAAAGCCTATTGATTATGGATGAGTTTAAACTAGAGGAACACCTACAACATTTTTAATACCAAAAACACAAATTATAAAAGTAAAATTATGTTAAAATTCATTTCAAAACATGCTATTTTATATGCAATTTTTTATTTAACAGCAAATGACAAAACTTACGGAATGATAACATGAGTCATACTTGAAATATTGCACATTACTGATCTAAAATGCAAGAAATATTAAAAATTTGAAATATGTTCACTAGTATCAAATGACTAAATACTTTGTAAGTACTTTCACCAAAATTGAATGTACATTATGGTTTAGTAGTAATCATAAGCCGTTTCCAAGATATTAGAATTTTTACTTTTCGACAGGGGTTTCCTTAAAATAATCAAGCGAATTACATGAAATTTTATAAGCATGCTTAATTTAAATAGTAATAGCCTATTTATTTTCAGCAAGATCTAATAATAATATGAAAGCCCCAATTTGTGTTACTGTTTGCCCACAATATCGAAATTTGTTAACCTGTAGGGAAAGTCCTGAGTTGGATATATTGAATATTTTTTATTACAATGTTCCAAATAGACAATTGTAATTTTTAATTTTTGCACAAAATTTCAGTAATAAAGTTTTCTAATATAGAGAATTACTTTACACTACTGCAACATATTACATCATAAATAATAAAGTGTTTGTGTGTCTATGGTGCATGCAGTGGAAAATATAGGCAAATGCACAGTCACAAAATTCAGTATTTGAGATCAAGTAGTAATGCACATCAGATTCTTTAAAAATTTGAACTACTTTAAAAGTTACAAATGTTCAAAACTCAATTTCAGTTCATTTTTTGCCGATTCTAATGCAAATTTATTATTAACATGTATATGAGTAGATGATAGTGAAAATGTGTAGACAGTCATCTAAAAATGTCTTGGAAACAGGTGATTAAAAATTAAGTGGTATTAAAAAAACAAATTCACATTTCATGAATAACTAATTTTAACACTAATTTTTTCAAAATGGATATATGGGCATATTTGCAAGACATTTCTGTAAAAATCAGGCAAATCGGATAAGAATTACCATATTTAGGATTGTATTTTGATACTTTTTTTCTAAGCAGATCGTTGCATGTAACATACATGGATTGCATACACCTGTGTATAACAGACTATTGATGTTATTGAATGGAGTGGAGTTATTGTTTTTGCATGTGTTCGCATGAAGGGTGGTATTCACTCAACAGCTACTGCAAATTAAGAACTTTCTCAAAAAACGATCAGACTAGTCAGTTGCTGAAGGTGGCTATTTTAAAATTTAGTTTTAAAATTCAAGTTTAAATAAGTTTTAAAATTTAGTTTTAAATAAATTTTTTAATTTAATTTAAAAGAAATCTAATTTAAAATTTGGAAAAAGGCCTTTGAGGTGCATTAGTTCAGGTATCGGTGCTACCGTGTGAAAAACTTCAGATCTGTAAGTGCGGTAGATATTGCATGGCATTGTGGACAAACAGACAGATTATTCCATTTATTAACACTAGAACGACGGATATTTTAAACTACCTAGAACGACGGGCAGCGTTGATTTGTTCCCTTATTATAAAACCTAGAATAATTTTCTTCTGTGTTTTCAATAAATTTAAGAAAGTAAGAAAAGTCATAAAATTTCAATGGGCTGGGATTCAGGGGCGGATCCAGAAATTTTTTTCGGGTGGGGCGCAAAGCTAGAAAGCTAATTCACATCTATTTTGTTAAATTTGTGGTCGTGTTTTGTTGAATGAACTCTTAAAACATTGAGAAGTCAAATAAAAACCCGAACACATTCATAGATATATATTTTAAAATATCATTTTTTATATTTTAATATACCGGTCTTCGGCCATTTGAGACCTCAACCAAGTTTTAAGTCCTCTCAGAATAAATAAACCTCGCTCTGCTGTGACAATTAACACCCGAAGTATTTTATACACTTTAATAAGCTGCGGGTAAATATCGCCATCTTCCTGAATTTCTCCAATACGCCGAGCGAAAGAGACTTACTGAAGTTTGGCCTCTGACAAAGGAGTTTTACTTCTGCAACAATTTGTTGTAGGATACCTTGGTCTGAATCGTTTTATGCCATGAGGTGGCATGATGCTTTAATGATCCTTCTAAAGCATGATTTAACATCCTTAGACTCTAATTATTCAAATGATTTAGAACCATTTGGCGAGCGAAAAATTTCTCAAATCATAGGATATATTTGACCAAAGAAAGCAAATAGTTCACTTCCTGTGCACTGTTGATGAGGAGTCTCCTTCCACTAAATTATTAACTTGGTGCTGCGGTCTGTCAGCAAGTCTTGGGATGGCTAGTTCGACTCCCAATTCCCGCTTTCTTCGTCCATCGCTAATTCAGTATAGAACTTCTTAGCGTAGGTATGCCTTTCCTTTAGCAGTTTGACCGTTTGCTGAATTTTTACAGTGGCTTCGTGTGCATCCAAGCTCTTCTGTAAAACCTATAATTCAATGGTTTGTTTATAACCATTAAATTACTCAAAGAAAATACGACCATCATGAATTCACAATGCGATATACCTTTTTTGAGATTTGCTTTGGCCGCTGTTCCCATATCAAGGCATTGTGTTCATTTTCACTAATGCTGTTGTGAAGTGAGTAGCAAATCAATTTTTGACTGAAAAATTGAGTCATGGCACTAATCCCAGCGGGTTCAATCAACAGTGTCCGACCAAAAACCCAAGTGATCTCGCAGTACTGCATGATTTTTTTACATGGTTTTGAAAAAAAGAGATAATTTCTTCTATAGTTCTTAGTGCGTTCCTGTTGGAAGGCGCATTACAGTAACTAGAAATTGCCAATTAAGATGATGATTTTTGCAACGATAGAGAGGGACGTTCATAACTTCTCTTTTAATTTCCACATCGTACACAGTTGCGAAACATTTACGGTTCATCTATTACAACTAGTCGCTACGGCAGAATTCAGATCTAGTTCCAGTTCTTTTATAAATATAAGAATATTTTTCCTAAGAACAGAATTTCTAATTGACCAGTCTTCGTCTTATCTCAAATGTCTCCTTGAAGTTCCACAAAACATACAAAATTTTCTTTTCCAATGTCATTTAAGCAATACCGCACTGATAAACAGAGTTGTAACTTGAGAGATTCATCAGTGATTTTATTAAATATTATACTGTAATATTTTTTCCTGTACCTGTGTCAGAATCGCTTTAAGAATCTCGACACAAATGCAGATTATCAACTCATTGCAAGTCATTTTAATGTTGCGTTTGTAGAGGACTTTTCTGATTGATTTTATATAATATTGTCTCCACTGTCAATTTAAAAGCAAAGGACCTTCATGATTCCTTGGTTCCTGGTAAGTTCGCGATTGGTGTCTAGCTCTGATGGCCTCTCTGTGAAATATTTTGGTGGCCAAACATCAGAATAGTTTTTATTATTGGACGCAGTCATGCCATTCTTTCTTCAACTTATGTCTGTCAGAAAAGCTCTTCCCTACCTAAGTTAAGGCATAACTCTAGAACAGTGTATTGTATCATATGCAATCTCGTATATGCAATTCTCCGAAGTTCGCAATTGGTGTCTAGCTCTGATGGCCTCTCTGTGAAATATTTTGGTGGCCAAACATCAGAATAGTTTTTATTATTGGACGCAGTCATGCCATTCTTTCTTCAACTTATGTCTGTCAGAAAAGCTCTTCCCTACCTAAGTTAAGGCATAACTCTAGAACAGTGTATTGTATCATATGCAATCTCGTATATGCAATTCTCCGAAGTTCGCAATTGGTGTCTACCTCTGATGGCCTCTCTGTGAAATATTTTGGTGGCCAAACATCAGAATAGTTTTTATTATTGGACGCAGTCATGCCATTCTTTCTTCAACTTATGTCTGTCAGAAAAGCTCTTCCCTACCTAAGTTAAGGCATAACTCTAGAACAGTATATTGTATCATATGCAATCTCGTATATGCAATTCTCCGAAGTTCGCGATTGGTGTCTAGCTCTGATGGCCTCTCTGTGAAATATTTTGGTGGCCAAACATCAGAATAGTTTTTATTATTGGACGCAGTCATGCCATTCTTTCTTCAACTTATGTCTGTCAGAAAAGCTCTTCCCTACCTAACTTAAGGCATAACTCTAGAACAGTGTATTGTATCATATGCAATCTCGTATATGCAATTCTCCGAAGTTAAGACATAACCCAATGTCAGTGCGTTGTAGAAATTGACAAATCCCAATTTTCGATTGACTTTACTTATATTGCGATGTCTCGAGTTCACACATTTGAGGAACTATTGATCGAGGCATTCCCAGAATCACGACTGCTTGGTATCAACCACCAATTAAAAAGGTCGAAGTTGCGCGATTATAAACATTGTAAGACAGAAATTCTTATCGCACTCGAAAGATCAGAATCTGCAATGTATGCAGGTTTCAGTACTCTATAAACTGTGAGTTTCAGTTTCATGGTCACGGTAATTTCCTTTTCGTATATTAAACTCTGAAAACCTTTTACTTTCCTACCATATTTAACTTTTGGCACAAAGTTCGTCCCGGTTACAAAATACCGAAAAATAAGGCATAATGGCATAATTCAATGAAATTTTATTTTTTCATTAGCTTGCTCAACTCAATTAGCTATAACCGTTCTGACAGCACACATAGTTGTTGTTGTTGAGACCCAGACCGTCCGACCTACCAGAAAGGTGTAAGGTAACTGTATGGACGGCCGGGAAGTGCCACCCAATTTAGACCGGAACCCAGTGGGGGAGGCATCCACAGGGACCGTACCCTCCTTCCCTTACCACCAACCTCTCGGAAGGACTTACGGACCCACATGTTTAACGTGATCGTACTCCGCATGAACACGGCGGCATTTGTGGTAGCGTGCAAATCTAGCGCGCAAACCACGGGGATACCGCACCCGAGATGGCCAACAGCACACGGTGTTCCGAGGTGGTCACCCACCAAGTACTAACCGCGCCCGATGCTGCTTGACTTCGGTGATCTAACGAGAACCGGTGTTTTCAGCACGGTACGGCCGTTGGCCCTGACAGCACACATAGTATACTATCTTAGAAAATTTGAGGAAAGTCTTGCCCAGTATTTTTTTCAGGACATTTTGATCGAGGGGGGGGGGGGGGGCGAATGAGATTTTATGGGGAACAAGTTTACTATTTGCCGAGTATACATATAGATAAGTACTGTGTCATATAAATAGAAACTAGGTTAACATAAAATGTCGCCGGGGGGGGGGGGGGGGGGGGGGGGGGGGGGGGCGAATACTCGTCTCCGGGGAAGGGGTTTCGCCCTCCGAAGGTATGCCTGAAAGAAACACTGAATTCTGTGTGAACATCGCTAGGCTATCATCGAATGTTTCTGAATTTTCTTTTCATTATTCAACAAAATGTATTTCATTTGTGAAAATAAATAACACCTACTGTGCTGTGACCAAGCCACGATCTCCTCCACTGATTTTTTTTAATTTCTAGATACTTCCTTGAGTTCAGCTTATATTTTCTATTTTGGATTGTGTTGTAGGATTTTTTAAGCATATTTCGTTCCTGTAAATTATTTTATTTATTTCCTATATTTTCATTTTTCTAATAATTTTATATTTTGATTTTTTTTTCTGGCTTGAAATCCTATTCTCGGGAAGGGCGCGCGCCCCATGCGCCCTCCCCCTGGATCCGCCCTTGCTGGGATTAGCCATTTTGGAGGAATCGTTTCTCAAAGTAGTTGTGTGGCCAAAATGACCACTTCCATCATTCTAGTGCTAATATAAATGTGAATACATGCCAACAACGAGTGAGGAAAGAGGAAAACATTCCAGCATCTTACAACATATCATTCATAACAAATTGCTTTGTCTTTTAGATTCAGTTTTTTCTCTAGCTATCGCTGAATTTTTGTAGAAGTCATTTTTCAAATTTGATGGGGATTAATAGCTATCTACAGATCATGTGAACCTTGGTGTTTAGAGTGATTAGAATAAATTGAAAATTACTAATACTATTTAATAAAGCTTGAAACTTTTTATATAAATTTGTCTTACTGGAATCAATGTATTATTATGCTTATTCATAGTTTAAATAGTTTGAATTTTTTTTTTTAAATGCATTCTTTTTAGCAAGAGTGTTACAAGATGAGCTTTAATTTGAATACTAATTTTTAAATTCTTCTTCTTATGAACTAGGTAACTTTGTATGCAAAATATAAGATACAAACCTACTGGAACCTTCTGAAAAGAGGTAATGAGCCGTGGCTCTGTTTTGGACAATACTGTTCCGAGCTCTGATGCCCAAGTATCTCCATTGACACCTGCTAGGGCAGACAGGGCTGCAGCTGCTAACCAAGACCGAAAGGAATTTGTCCCAAAATCCAAGGCACATTCTCCAACACCTCCTTGCATCCCATAAAGGAGAGCCACTTCCACAGCCATGCCTCCATTGCAGATGACTTGTATCCAGTTCCTTTGGCCACCTATAGGTGAAAAATGGTATTAGAATACATCAAAAAACAAAAGAATTAATCAACATCAATGTACTTGAGTTATTAGTACAAAAAATGTGGTTTCCATAAAATACTATAAGTAAAAGGCTTCACTCCAATGTTTCATACATTGACTGAATAGAATTTGTTTAATTTGAATTTCCAGGAGAATACAGAAATATTCAAATTACCAGAAACTGAATTTACTCAATTCTGTATAAGACTGAATATCTGATAATTGTCAATTTCCTGTCCCCTGAGCTTTAAAAAATAATAGTAAATAAATTAGATATTTTTTGCAGTATTTGTTTAGAATATAATCTGCTCTACATATATTTAAACAAAAAGTATTTTTGAATAACATTAAATGCACTTTTGACTGCATAATAAATACCAATTTGTTATGTCTGTCACTGCCTTCTATTGATGAGTGGAGTTTTTAACTCTTAATTACATCCATAAAAAACTTAAATAATGGAAATAAATAAGTGAAACTTAAAAAATTATTATTTTAACTTAAAAAAAAAAACTTATTTATAAAAATTTTATTCATGTTATTTTGTGAAATTGTTGATACATGTGTGTATCCCTAAGAATGGGTGACATCACAATGCTGTTTGAAAAATAATCTTTTTTATTCATTAGATGGTGACAACAGTGATTTTAAGTCAGTTGAAGAAGACTATTTAAAGTTTTGTTCCACATCTGATGTTTTAGAACTATGCTATTTATTAAAAGGTAAGTAAAAAAAAACATAATTTTCTCACTCATTTTTAATGAGTATATTTATTACTTATCATTTCTAATGCACATTTGGTTAGTTTTAATATAAATGAAAATTTTAAAATACTGTGTCTCTTGTGTAAGTGCATAAAAGTGAGTTATGCATAGTGCATACTTTGTTTCCCAATGTAAGTTTCAATTTCTGTAATGAATATGCATTGAAATCCCCTTAATTATGTTAAACAACTCTGTCATCCATTAGAAATCTTAAAAGGTATTTCCAAGAACTTATTGCAAGCAAAAGTTTCTAGAAACTAAAGTTATTCTTTTTTTTAACCTGAAAATTGACAATTATCAGATATTTAGCCATAAATAATTGCAATGTACAATGCAATCCTAATAACAATCATTCATTGTCACATTACATTACATGAATGCTTATTTTAGTCATATTAAGGGGTAAATATCAGTAGAACAGGATTAATTCAATATTTCAAATTAATCCTGTTCTACTGCATTTCATATGGATCTTGTGTCAAATCTACAGAAGTTACAATGAATCATGCCATACTTAAAAGCTTTCTATAATTAGAAAACTTACAAATTACTTATTAATTTGCTACATCAGGGTGTTTGTTATGTTACAAAAATTGAAGAAAAATAATACTATATCCGCATACGGGACCATAAAAAATAACTTGCTGCAAGAAGATAAAAAGAGCATCCAAACTCAGCCATTTAAAGATGTGTGTGTGAGAAGTTTGACATATACAGTCACACCCAGTATCTCTTTCAGAACTTTTAGGCCGAGGGGGGGGGGGGGGGGAGCTTTGCTTTGTATGTATGCCTGAAGAAACACTGGTTACACCTCATTAATGTAGATGTAAAAAAAAATCTGAAGGGGTTGCAAAACTAGTTCAAAGTAAAACAAATTCATGTTCAGTGTATTTGTGCTAGCATTTGCATGGTTCAAATGCAACTATTTGAACATGACAGATTCCACTAATGATAAAAAGAATGTTTGATTGCATGACCATTTTTGAAAATTTTTATAATTTGCACAGACATTCCTATATACACTCATTGCCATAAAAATTTGCACACCAAGAAGTAATTGTGGGATCGTAACAAAACTTGGTATGAAGGTACATGTCAGGCAGATATGCAAATGATTAAAAATACAGCGTGATTGCGCATTGCGTAAATAAATATAATGCTGTAATTGCGTAAATATGTGGGCTAGACTGCCTTAACAACCTGTGTTAATATGTTTCTAGTTGAGGTCTCAATTCCAATGTCTGTTAGCCCCGCTGCGAATCCTCACTTTGACTGTTTCAAATCTATCTATTCAATTGTTTCTTAGCAGTTGTCAAGAGAAGGCACTGTTTGATCTGAGGAAGAGAGATCAAAACTCCCTTGAAACAATTGTAGTCGCCTAATTTTCATATACCTGTTTTCTTTAATGAAGTATTAGAAAGTTTTATATTAAAGAATTGTTCATATATTCAGATGATGAAAATATAGTACGAAAAAAAGAGCTATTCATATGGTACAGTAGCATAAGGAGGGTAAAAAATGTTTCCATACAGTAGCAAAAATCTTGAGCTAATTTATATAATTTCACAAGGAATTTTGCCACAGATTTAGAACACATTGTTACAACTAATTTGATTGCAGAGGATATATTTACAATAAAAGCGTTTTTATTATTTTCCAAATAACAGTATTTAAATTGAACATGTAGAAGTAAGTAATCAAAAGAAGTAAGACAAAAAAAAGTTTCTGTACCCTATATGAAAAATCATTCGTGATGTATAATCCAGCTATCTCACAGTCAAAAGCATAAAAATTAAATAAACTAAATAAGAAACATAATATTAATCTACAATCATAATTCAAATTTGACTTATTCCGAAAATGAGAAATGCCAGAATTACAAGTCTTTGTTTCCAAATATAAGTTTACATTTAGGGTAGAATAGATAATTTGTCATTTTCTTATTGCTTTTGATATTTTGTTTGAATTAACTTTTACAAAAGCTTATTTGCACAGTTTATAATAAAAATTAAAGTAGGGGAGAGTAGGGTAACTTGGGACACTTTAAATTTTAAAATTAGGTTTGAGATTAAAATCCTGTTGCTTTATGTGCTACTAAATGACCTTCCTGTGCATTTACCACTGTGTTTCAAAAGCTCCACTGCAATTTTATGTAATAAAAGAAGATGTCTGTGTCATCTATAATGAGAAATCTAAATGTCATACGATTATGAAATTTGGTATACAGGTACTTCAGAGTGGGAGAGTATATGCACGCCCTTGATGGGATTTTTAAAATTCAAATTAGATTTTAGCTATTTTACATTTTAGCATGATGTAGAACAATTTTCACGCAAATTGGTTCTTTAGCAACTGAAAATATTATCACCATCTTGACACTATCAAAAAGATTGAAGAGCATTCTTTTCAATAATGTTTGAAGTGAATCCATAAGCTAATTATTTCATATATATATATATGAAATAATAATATTCTTTTAAATACATTGAAATTTGCATTTTTTAGGTTATCTAACACTTATTCCACCACATCCAAGAAATTAAGATTAAAACAATTCTACAGTTTGGTATAAAGTTATATGTATATCTTAGCATTCTAATTCCATCTTGACACTATCAAAAAGATTGAAGAGCATTCTTTTCAATAATGTTTGAAGTGAATCCATAAGCTAATTATTTCATATATATATATATATGAAATAATAATATTCTTTTAAATACATTGAAATTTGCATTTTTTAGGTTATCTAACACTTATTCCACCACATCCAAGAAATTAAGATTAAAACAATTCTACAGTTTGGTATAAAGTTATATGTATATCTTAGCATTCTAACAAAAAGATTTTTTAAAATTAATATGTTATTTTAATATTGGAAATATTTTAAGCGAAGACATAAAACCAACAAATGCATTTTCTGCAGAAGACTATGGTTTCTATTCGCGTACCATTTTTCTCTTGGTGGATTTTTCTGTGCATGCATGCCTTGAAAGGTTTAAGCCATACCTTCTTTCCCATACAATGATTGTTTCTTTTTTTTTTTTTTTTTTTTTCTTTGTTTGTGGAGAGTATGTGTGGGGATTTTGTTTGAAACCAGGAAATTAGGTTTAGGATATCTATGGTTCAAAGAAAGAATTGGAAATTGAGTGTTGTTATCTGTAAATGTATTTTTTAAGTTGTGGGCACTTACTTATGTCCCAGGTAATGCCACATTCTACTTAGGTAATTTGTTCTACTTAGGCAATAATTTATCAAACATTTTTAGTTCTTATAACATTTAAAACTTTGATGTCAATTTTGTAGTAATGTAATTTACGTAAATAAAATTACATTAAAAAAAAGGTATGTTTATTGTGAAATTAGATGTAAAATGGTCATTGTAGAGTTAAGGCTAAAAGCATGAGAGCCTTTAGGAAAAATCTGACCAGTTTTGGCACCTCATGTTTTTTGCAATAACTGCTGTATGGAATGATTTTAATTTGTTGTAGATGTTCAATTTGAGTATCTTTGTTACTCAAAGAATCCACAAAATTTTTCATCTGTTAAAATGTCAAATATTCTTCCATATTTTTTACCAAGTTCAATACATGTACATTGTATAGGGTTATTTCTGCTTAAATTCAGAGTCTGTTGTGCTAGTTATTTATACTGGAGAATATAACCAAAAATGTACCCCAGAAAAGTTAACAATTTATATTTTTTTTATCTATTGACGACACTGCCCCAAGGTGCTCCACCAGGTAGAGCACATTGGGGATACTGGAAAGGTTCTGAAAAACAATATGTTTTACTTGTATAAGACATTTGAACTGTATATGTTTATCTTACATGGAAGGATTGAATGTATATAAGATATGTGTTTGGTTAAGATAGAATTGTAAAAAAAACCCTGTTTATAAAAATCAATAACTGAAAAGTTTCCCAAGGTGCCCCATACTCCTCTATAAACATTTTGTAATAAAATATACAATTTGTCTAAGGGCTTTGTAAAGGCTTTTTTCATCATTTTAGCATTTACTCCTCAATCTAAGACTTGGGTCAAGTATCCATAGAAGTTGGGATACTTGACCCATATTGGCCATAACAATTAGCATTTCAGAATGATATTAATAAATATTGTGCAATACTTAATGAGGTACAAATTGACAGCATTTACATGCCCATAAGTAATGCAGAAAAAAGGTTAAAAAAATCAAAAACTAAAAATTGGGTAAGTACCCCTACAGTTTCCTACAAGTAAAATATTTTAGTATAAAAAAATATAGGAATATCTAGGGACCAACAAAAAATGATGTACATAAATGATAAAAACCTAACATTCAGAAACATATAGATGCTTTAGTGTTCATAAAAATTCTTATATATATTCATAAAATCATCTAAGAAAATGAATCACCTAAGAATTCATATTCATGAAGAAGAAAAGAAAACAGTTGTTTCAAAACTTGTTTTTCATTAATTATTGCCAGTGAAAACTTTTGATGACACAGCCACTTAAATTTCAAAAGAACACTTAAAGTAATACCATAAATGACACCAAACAAACCTTCTTTGAAATCAGCTTCAAATTTTTTCTTCCTTGATGAGCAAAATCGTGTTGCTTTGGATGACGTGTAGAAGAATATTAGTAGGCAAGCCAAGAAACAATAGCTGTTGAAGGTGAGAATGACCCCAACGAAAAAACCTAAACCAACAATAAAACTTTTAAAATAGAATCAATTTCTGACAAGTTTTTTTTATTGTAACCATATTAATATTGCAAAAATAAAATAACATCTAAATATTAGATGGTTCATTTCATATATTTTACATTATATTTAATATCTGTGCCCATATAATAGCAACTGGACTTTGATCTTTATATCTGTTTTGCCAATACGTTTTCAAGCTATAACACGAGGTAAATTTTTATTATATCTTTTATGTATAAATAATAAATATTAAAAATTTAGTATTTTCAGAAATATATTGAAATTCATCATCGAAAATCTTTTTCTCTCTCTCAATTCAGGGCTCCTAAAATTTTAAGATAAAATTTATCTTAATATTTTAGGAGCCCATATATTTTTAAGATAAAATTCTCCATAAATTTCTAGAATATTATTTGAAAAACTTCTAGTCTGAATCCCAACATTTTGTAGGATATCATCGTTTTATTAAGTGAAATAAAAAGAAGAAATTTGGTAATTAGCAAAAATTTAACAGAAAAACTGAGACAATTCAATGCTTAATTAAAAAAATATGAAATAAAATTTAAAAATTTCATGTTAAATGCAATAGGTAAAAAGAATTCTTATACAGAAAATATTTGAATTTTTGAAGATGACAAAACAAAAACATTTATTTGGTTCTAAAGCAGGAGTCTGCAAATATTTACCTTCAAATTTTTTCAACGAGCACTTGATGAGGAAATATACAACATGCATACATAACAGTGGCAGCTATTCAGGTGCAGTTTGTGAAGAACCACTTCACCCATTAAAATTGAAGCAAAGATTTCTACACTATACCATACCTATACCACACATTTTAGTATTGTACGCACTGCAGAATATGAGAATACTACACTTTTATTTTGATTGTAACAAGAATGTCAGCATTTCAAACCCTTCTAATACAATTCTATCAGTAAGAGAGCTGGTAAGAAAAACACACCAACTCTTTATGAGCATGCACTGTTGCTATGGCAACTACTTTTCATGCATGTTACCAGCAAATGCATTTGAAGAGGCAGCATATTTCTCCGCCAGCAGGTATATTTTTTAGGCAAGTGATAAAGGTGCCAATGGGTCATTATGTTTTCTAGCTTTTCTTTCCAATACAATGATTTTCAATGCATCATTTGGCGGCTTTCCCATATTATCATTAGAAGAAAAATACTACAGATTTCTTTTATTGTGTGTATTTCATACTGTTACAGGTTGTGCTGTGACATAAAATTATGTGTTTTGTTAATGATATTTTATACAATTTTAGACAGAATTTTCTTGTTGGAAAGATAATAAAAATATATTTTAACATGTAGGTAATGCTGAATTGAGAATTTTGGTGGTCTAGAGCAAATAATATTTAAAGGATCTCTCTGTTAAATAATTCTCCAATTTAAATTTGCAGAAACATAAGCTATGCTTTGAAAATAATGTACATTAAAAAATTTCATTTTTCCTGAAGCACTTTACTTATTTTCAGAACCATGAGCCACCACTGATGCATGTATGCATACATTATGAACATTGCATATAGTTGATATCATGATATAAATTAATATAAAGCATTTGAATTATTTAAATTTAAAGGAAATCTGCACCATATTTATGTCACATACTAATACAACCATAATAAACCTTGCACGCAGCCATATCCAAATCTCTGACACTCATAGTACAAATTAGCAAGAAATAAATAGAAAGTTTAATATTATATAACAAATTGGAATATTGTCCATTACATTTGCACACCCCCTTTCATTAGGAGGAGTAACTCAATTTTAACTATTGAAACCACACAATTAAATAACGATTATTCACAACTAAATAACGAATGTCAACAAAACGAGCTGTAAATATGCTGAGAAAAAAAAATTGCTAAATATTTATAGATATTTAAACAACATATATTAATATTTGTTACAGTAATATTAGACAGAGAAAATATATGGAGCAAATAGCTCAGAATTGTTACAGTAATATTAGACAGAGAAAATATATGGAGCAAATAGCTCAGAATTAGAAAAATTAATAGGCAGGAATAAAACTGCCTACTACATGATTTTGATATGAGCATTCCCCAATAAAAAACAAAAACAAAATATTTATTACCTTCTAACAAAAAATATTAGAAAATCCCTCTTCTGACATACTTGTATGCTCTACCTGTTAGCTTAGTTTTAAAGTGCTTGTCTCGAGATCAAGATGTTGGTGGTTCAAGATATCCAGACAAGGAGTTTTAGGGAAGGTTCAAACTTTAATACAAATTACATATATTTTGGCTCATATAATGTAATCATTTGTAATCAAAATTAATACACAGTTTAACTCTTAATGTCTAATACTTGGTTTTATGTTTCCAACAATTACTATTTTGAGTCATTCATTTAGTTTGTTTTTTCAACATTAATTTTTCACTTTTAACAAATAAAATAACTCTTAACAGTACTGATTTAATTTTGTAGAAATATAGAGGTTTTGTGCTCTATTAGTTTATCACTCAATTGCAGACAATTTTATGTGACAGTTAGATAAAAATGCAGAAATCACTCTATAAGTTAACATTTTGCAATTTATAAAAGTATTATTCTCTTTTTAACTTTAAAGGTAACATTTTTAAAATACTGATTGATATGTTTATTTAAATGTAAAACAAAAAAATTTCAAAAATCCTATCAAATGTAGCAAGCATCAATATTTAGTAATATATAGAATATAACTTGCAAAATATGTTTTACTCAGGGTCTGTTACTATAAACCTGGATACTAGGTGATGTGATATGAGGGTACATGCATTTAATATGACATGTTCAGATAGAGGTAACAGATGTATTGTAGACAAAATGTTTCTTAAATGAGCTTGAAAAATGCAGGCAATTTGTCTCTCAAATTGACAGCTATACTTAATACGTACCAAAATAATAATAATAATAATAATAATAACAATAATAAATATTTATATATATATATATATATACACAGTGTTTCAAAAATAATCATCTGATTTCAAAATATTGTAATTTTAAAACTTAAACACACAGAATGACAATTATTACATGAATTTAAAGGGAAAACGACAAGTTTTATTTACAAGTGTTTAATATGCTTTCCTTTAACTACACATACAATGTCAAGGCCATATGCAAGTTCTTACCAAACATGCTTCTTCATATCCATGATAACTGCCTCCAAAGCAGCTGAAATGCTATCTGAGTTCATGGAGGCTTGTGGGCAGAAGTGGCATAAAGACAGGATCTTTCACATATATCCAAAGGAAGAAATTGAATAGTGTAAGATCTGGGAACCTAGGAGGGCAGCTGTGTAACAAAAGGTCATCAGGTTCATTGTGACCAATCCAACGATGGGGTAGCTCTTCGTTAAGAAAATGATGAATCTCTGTATGCCAGTGAGGTGGTGCACTGTCTTGCTAAAAAATGAAGTTATTGGAATCTGCCTTCAATAGGGGAAATTCACATTGAATGGTGATTACCGATTCACATTGTGATAAAGACCACATGTGCCATCACCTATTGTTCCCATTATAAAACTCATGTATTAATTGCCACTCAATGTACAAAAATACAATATTTTGAAATCAGATTTTTTTTAAATGCTCTGCCTGTGTGCATATATATATTTATTATACAAATATAATACAGTTTAGTATAGGCTACTAAATAATTAATAAAAATATAAATATTCGAATTGTTGGTGCAAAGCTGCCGAACTCAATTAAATACTAACATAGCTATCCAAATGGAAAAATGGGATAGCTATATATATATATATATTCCAGCTGCCTTCGACGACCAGCCTATTTGCTACCCTTGAAAATTCTGACCGTGGTAAACTCGCTGACACTATAACCCCATGGAGTTGTTGGTAAGGTAACTATTTAGAAGGCCAGGCAGTGCCACCCAATTTAGACTGGAACCCAGTGGGGGAGGCATCCACAGGGACCGTACCCTCCTTCCCCTACCAACAACCTCTCGGAAGGATTTACGGACCCACATGTTTAACGTAATCGTACTCCACGTGAACACGGCGGCAGTTTTCACAGTGGCGGGAATCGAACCTGGGCCTACCGAGTGCAATTCCCACGTGCTAACCACTGGGCTACCATGCCCTCAACCCCGTGGAGTTATTAAAGTTCGGTTTAGTTTAATGACATTAAAACTAATAATGAAATTTAAGGCACCGTGACAATCTTCATACCAATTTAGACCGGAACCCAGTGGGGGAGGCATCCACAGGGACCGTACCCTCCTTCCCTTACCACCAACATCAAGGACTTATAGACCCACATGTTTAACGTGATCGTACTCTGCGTAAACACAGCAGCAGTTTTCACAGTGGTGGGAATCGAACCCAGACCTACCGAGTGCAATTCCCGCACACTAACCACTGGGCTACTGCGCCCTCAACCTTGTGGGGATTAACAAAGTTTGGTTTAGTTTAATGACGTTAAAACTAATAATGAAATTTTAAGGCACCAAGACAATCTCCATAACTTTCTTTTTATTTATTTATTTTTATTTCTTCAGTGTTTAAGCTTTTTCATTGTGGTCCCAACCACCACCCGATGTAAACAATACATCGCCACAATTCAATCCAGCATAATGAGCCAAAAACCTTATAAAAAGCAAACACTAATTCAGTTTTTAATTGTCCCTAGGCCAAAAACTGTACAAAAAGCAAACACTTATTCAGTTTTTAATTGTCCCTAGGCCAAAAACCGTATAAAAAGCAATCACTGATAACATTTGCCCCATGCAAATATCCTCAAATATACCACCAAACATCTGCTAGGTCAAAAACCGTTTCCATAGCAACACTGTCGAAAAATCGAACTTCTTAGGCCGTTCAGTGCATCTGTGCGGGCATGTGGGAGAAAAACTTCTTTTGCAGGTTGAGCAAAAATTAAAATTCAGAAATTCTTAAAATCCAGATTCTGCAGCCACTTTTTATTATTTTTTGATCAGATTGGGTTTGTAAGAATGCCTGATGTTTGAGCTTTCTAAAAATGTAAATTATTAGTCAAAATTATAGGAATTTTTCCCGATGCAAAGATTTAAAAACAAAAGTCCATTTTTTTTTTACCATTTTAAAATCTTTAAAAAATATTAGAATTTGTCCCTGGGATTTGAAATTGATATATTTTTACTCGCAACTGTGTGCTCCTTCTGGTCGTGTGATTTGTTTTTTTCTACGACGTCTGGATGGTGGGGGAAAAAGGGAAAAAATAGTCGAAATCACATAAAACATTAAATAACAAAAAAAAAAATAATTCAAATTTTAAAAATCGGTTTTCAAGTATCCCTTTCCCACAGGTCTCCGATTGCCAAATTTCGTAGCTCTGCGACGTACAGTTGCTGAGCCTATAGTGTATAAGATAGACAGACATTGCCTTTTATTATTTAAGACTAACAATATTAAAACTACTGCACATATTTAGGAATTTTACTGTGTCCCTTCTTTTAGAAAATTCCCACTTTGCATTTATATGTCTCTTGACACTATTATAATAAAAGTAATTATTACAAATTTTAAATATTAAGTGGCAAATATATTTTGTCAAGTTGTTGAAGGCTTAAAAAGATTTCCAAGTCTTAAGGATTTATTTTCAATTTAGTAGTACTATTAAATTGAAAATGAACCCTTAAAATTTTAATTACTACCCTTTTAATTACTACAATTACCACTTAGTAATTGTAGTAATAAAATTTCAAATTATGAAATTAGAGGATGAAAGAATAAGTTTTTATTGGCCATGTTTATATTACAATCATAATTTTTATTTTTTCTCATCATTTTATGAGTTATACAACTAGTACATATATCTAATATAAAAAAAGAAGTTATCCGTTTATTTGTGTCGTCAAAATATTAAAGCCTTGGATGGCCACAAAATTTGATACAACGGTAGCTAAACTATTAGAATGACAGATCTTAAGTTTTCTTAATTTTTGAATTCGAAAAAGTTTAAACATTATTAACTTTTAATGCCGAAAATGGCCATTTTCCAACATCTTGTCATATTAATTTATTTATTGTAGCTGCAGACAAATCTTCCATATGTGTGTGATCCGCAAACTTTCTGGACAGTTGCTGTGACAGTAAATGGGGTTTAAAATGCAAAATTCTAGCATTGCAAATTAAATAGGTTTTGTTCTAATTTTATTTTATATTGGTATTATATTATAATTATGAGTATTGTCCTAAAACAAGGCAAAATTCAAATAAAAACTTGCTGAGATATAATTTAATATTTTTTCATCTGGGGTTTGATATATGTCACCTCTCGTTGATCCGATTAGCATGCAATTTTCATTAGCATATAGGAGCTTATTAACAAAGACCACATTGAAGCTGATGCAAACTGTGGTGCATTGGGCCAAAGGTAGGGTTCTTTTGTTTTACAGCTTCAAGTATTTTCAGTAAACTTATTTAGGCCGTATTACACACACAGTGTACAATTGGCCTGTTTGCTATAGGAATGATTTTGGTTCAAAATAAGTGATTCTGAAATCGAGTTACCTGTATCTATATTATTTATGTAGCAGTGTTTATTTAAGACCCGAGCAATGATGAACAACTTCATTTAGTATATATATATACCAGATCTGTGCCAGATGGTAAATTGTATAAAAAGAAATTGGTAAATCCAGAGGTCACCGCACATATTTTTTCTAAGTACAAAATCGGGCTAATTTGGCGCATTCTCCCGTGTTTTGAAATTGGCCCAACCCATCTTACGACGTGACGTCATTTTGCTTCTTTAGAAATAGGCTCCTCGTACCAAAATGACGTGTTGGTAGTAGAAACCGATTTCTAAAGACGGGCTACTGTATTTGTTCTAAATAAGATTTTCTAATGTAAATGATAGTGTAATTTAATTTAAATAACAGTGAATAATACTCATAAAAACGTTACAAAATTAAATTTTTGTGTATTTTAAGAAAATTGAATAACTTTGTAAAACTGCAGAATAAAAAAACTAAATAATACTAATACATAAAGTTCTAAAATCAGAATTTTTGAAATTTTAAATTTTTATGCTACAATTTCATATGTGCATATCGCATGTAGCGAGATCACTTTCTCCATGCAACCAAGGATCCATATAAAGGCAGGGGTTCGACCTAAAGGTCGAAATTTGTGGAACGAATGTACCAGTGGTCCGTGTAGGGGCAGGGGTTCGACCTAAAGGTCGAAATCTGTGGAACAAATGTACCAGTGGTCCGTGTAGAGGCAGGGGTTCAACCTAAAGATCGAAATTTGTAAAATGAATGTACCAGTGGTCTGTACAGGGGCAGGGGTTGGACCTAAAGGTCATTCTACACCAGAATGGGGCATCCAGTGATCTCTGGTTTATTAGGAACGGTCGTCTGTGGCACCCAGACACAGAATATGCTACAATTTTATCTGTGTATGTCGCACATAGCAAGATAACTTTCTCCATGCAACCGAAGATCCATAGATGATCAGAGGGTCGACCTGAAGGTCGAAATCCATGGAATGAATGTTCCAGTGGTCTGTGTAGAGTCAGGGGTTCGACCAAAAAGTCAAAATCTGTAAAACGAATATGCCGTGGGTCAATGGTCCATGTTAGAAAAAAGTTTGTACTTTAACTGTAAAGATTAAGAACTCTTAAAAGATGAAGCAATTTTCTAAACACAGAAAAATATAAACCAAGTTTCAAAACACAGGATAAATTAAACAAAATGCACTAACCTTCAGGACTTATAGAACAAACATACTTATCCCTCATAATCCCTTTCATAATACACCAATTAATCACTTCTTTCAGACCTTTATTTCCCAAATTATAGTAGAATTTTATACAAGATTCATTCAAACCAACATCCACTTTAGAACGCTTCACAAAACTACATTCACCATTCATTTGCTTGTGCTTACCAGAAGACATAAGGAAAATATATACGATCGACAATATCAGCAAATCCACAAAACTAAAACTAAAGTTAATAATCATTTTTAATTTAATAATTTGCAAAATAAATCAAATAATAAAATTACGTACAACTTTGGTCAAAAATGTTGATAAAAATGCTTTTTATTTACATCACAAAACTGTAGCAACCACAGAAACGTATTCTTAAATGTGTTCTTATTGGATGTTACACAATTACTGCCGAAAACATCTGATACAAGAGGCTACCAGATTACAACATAAAGCGCTCGTAAGGTGCGTGGCGTATTCTCCGATTTAACCAAGTTGACCTGTTCTCCGGATTAACCAAGAAATTTTTAAGAAAGATAATATATATCATTTACCACTAACAGCACCAGTCCAATCAATACTTTTCCGCTTCAAGCCCCAAACTGTTACCGCTAATGTAATAGATAGTGATGCAATACATCTCTTTAAATATATGCTGTTGAGACAAGAACCTGAAAAAGAAACTTTCAATTAAAAATTTGATAACTGTGAAATATGTATATTTATTAAAATCTTGCATAAAAAATATTTCAGTAATCAATCAGGCATTTACAAAGTGATTGTTAGATTACAGTATCATTTTCTCCCAGTGATTTATTAATCTATTAATTTTTATCAATCATGAATGAAACTACAATGTTTCCCCTGTCAAAGTGTGCATCTTGTCCCGATTCTATTTAGCTTTCAATTTTATAGTATAAGCAGACAATACAATTCGCTTTAGCTCAATGTTGGCAGATTTATCCTTTCCAGTACACAAATAGCTTGAAAGAAATACTTTTCATTCACAATATCAGAAGAAACTTGAAAGTTTTAAAGTCACACCTTATTGGAACCTTATACATGATATGTAAAATGGAAGAATTCCAAAGTTTGCTTTAGAAATTACATTATGTTTAAACTATATAATTATGTTATATATATTTCTTAAGTAAAACCATAACTATTAAAATGAACATAAAATATATTTTACACAGCATTAGGCACCCACACTCCCCTATACTTATAATGCTTTTTCACTTAAACATTTATGTTCCTTTTTTTCAGAGACTACAAAAGCTAGAAATTTAAAAACAATTCATTATATTAAATAGAACTTTAGGTACAGAAGCAGAATTTTATAAATACCAAGCAAAATTGCATAAATTCAGTAATTATTCTTTATTTTAATTCAAACTCATAAAAATATACACATATCATAAAAATATAGTAATTTTGAGTAGATGTTACAGCATTTTTAAATGGCTTAATATCAAAATAAGCTTATCTTTTTGGTACAAATAGAACATATTCTGAAAATTTCAAAGAAATATGTTTGCTCAAAGCTGAGGAAGAATTAGGTACACATATTCTGAAAAACTGCATCTTGCGAAAACTGAAAGACATTCTCCTTGCTAAAAAACACTATGTGGTGATACTTTAAAGCTGTTTTAAGTATTTTCTAATTGACATGTAATTTGGTATCATTTTATAGAAGATTTTTAACATTTTTATATTTGAACTAAAAACAGGAAATCTATTTTATTTTTTGCCCCTATAAAATGCTGATTCTAGGTGCCCTTAAGGAAGATTGTTGAGTTTAATGAGACAAAACTAGCTTCATGTAAAACAGTCACAGAAATTGAAAAAAAAAAAAAAAGCCAGTCTCTGAAATGTATATATATAATTGAATATAATATATATATTTATCTACTGTATAGTCTGCTTTATCAATCACATTTAAATGTTTGATTAGTAAATCTTAATATATAATCTGTACTATGTTAGAGCTTTGGAAATTGTAGAACAATTCTTTGTTTCACTTGAATTTTTTTTTCTTTTATATTTCAGACTATGTATAGGACTCAGTTGTTATTTGTGTTGTTTCTATACATTATTTAATCATGTACTAGATACTAAATATTTCCTATATAAGAATATTCTCTACTGTTGAAACTTTTCAAAAATTGTACATTTGTGCTTTATAGCAGTTTGAAAATTTCCAATGGCTTTAATGATACGTAATAACAAGGAGGCAACAAAAAAATTTTTTTTCAGACCTTTTAGGTTGAACCGGAAAATAGGCCCCCACTCATTTTTCAAAGTACGATCCTGCACCAAGTTGGCGCGATTCATCGGGTTGCAATTTCATTTCGTATACTTAGCCAACTTGGCGCAATTTTGTACTTAGAAAAATGAGTGGGGGTCTATTTTCTGGTTTTACCGAATTTTAAATTCATTTTTTTTTTTAAATATTCAAAGACAAAGATCATATGGTGACCTTAATAAAACTACTTGGTAAATCGGGAGAAGAGACCCCCACTCATTTTTCTAAGTACAAAATTGCGCCAAGTTGGTGCGTTTCTCCGTGTTTTGAAATTGACTCCTCCCCACTCAAGTGACGTATATTCTCGTGTTTAAAAATAGACTCCTCCTACCAAAGTGGCGTATTCTACAGTTTTATGAACTGGAATTTTGTTAAATGATATTGCAATTGAATATAAATAAAAGTGAATAATACTCATAAAACCACTGCAAAATACGATTTTTGTGCATTATATTGCGCAATGGTAGAATTATAAAAATATTGCGTAACGGCAGCAAAATAAAATTTTAGAAACCATATTGAAACACTCGATACTTAAAATATTTTTTGAATTTAAATCAATATCAAAAACTTATAACTCGAAACATCGAAAATCACAAAAAAAAAAGACAATACTTTAAACGTTGATACTAGAAATTTAAGAAAAAACGATACTTAGAAGAAATTTGATGAAAACGAAACGTAGAAGAAGTTTATAAAGATTAAAAACAAATTTAGGAACTTTTCGACCAGTCGTTCGTTCTCTGTCGAAGATCGCTACGTGAAAACAACCGTTTGTGCAACAGCTGATCCGTAGTAATTCAAACATGATTCTACGCCTGCTTACTTCACTCGCTAAGAAAACATCACAGAATCCCGCCCCGCTGGCTGTCGGAGGTCGCCCGTAGCAACAGATGTTCCGTGGCTCATAGAGTGATGTAGCAATTCGAACATGGATCTACGCCCGCTTCGCGGGCTTACCTCGCTACGCTCGCCCGCTAAAAAAACATCACAGAATCCGGCCCCGTTGGCTGTCGGAGGTCGCACGTAGCAACAGATGTTCCGTGGCTCAGAGTGATGTAGCAATTCGAACATGGATCTACGCCCGCTTCGCGGGCTTACCTCGCTACGCTCGCCCGCTAAAAAAACATCACAGAATCCGGCCCCGTTGGCTGTCGGAGGTCGCACGTAGCAACAGATGTTCCGTGGCTCAGAGTGATGTAGCAATTCGAACATGGATCTACGCCCGCTAAAAAACATCACAGAATCCGGCCCCGCTGGCTGTCGGAGGTCGCACGTAGCAACAGATGTTCCGTGGCTTATAGAGTGATGTAGCAATTCTAACATGGATCTACGCCCGCTTCGCGGGCTTACCTCGCTACGCTCGCCCGCTAAAAAAACATCACAGAATCCGGCCCCGTTGGCTGTCGGAGGTCGCATGTAGCAACAGATGTTCCGTGGCTCAGAGTGATGTAGCAATTCGAACATGGATCTACGCCCGCTTCGCGGGCTTACCTCGCTACGCTCGCCCGCTAAAAAAACATCACAGAATCCGGCCCCGCTGGCTGTCGGAGGTCGCACGTAGCAACAGATGTTCCGTGGCTCATAGAGTGATGTAGCAATTTTAACATGGATCTACGCCCGCTAAAAAAACATCACAGAATCCGGCCCCGTTGGCTGTCGGAGGTCGCACGTAGCAACAGATGTTCCGTGGCTCATTGAGTGATGTAGCAATTCGAACATGGATCTACGCCCGCTAAAACACATCACAAAATCCGCTGGCTGTCGGAGGTCGCATTCAGCAACAGGTATTTAGTGGCTCATAGAGCATATGGTTCATAGAGCACAGACTTACGTCCGCTGCGCGGACGTAAGCCTGTGCTATATGAGCCATAGAACACCTGTTGCAATGTGAGAGCTCCAACAGCCAACGAGGCTGGACCGCGGGTAAGACCGCGAAGCGGTAGTAGGTCCATGTTCGAATTGCTACAGACCAACTGTTGTCACATTGGAACTAGATCCGACTGTCGCCCAGTTAACCGAAAAGTACCAAAATGTGATAAATAATGATACTTAAAAAATATTTGATTAAAAAACGACACTTAGCAAAAATGTGATAAAAAATGGAACTTAGAACATTCGTACCTACTTGCAATCAACGACTAATTCATACACCATTCAATCACATTCATCTTACCACTATCAATCAAACAAAAAAAAACAATTCTAAATCTTTCACTCTTCCCAGCTATTTAGCACATATAACCCAAATCAAGGAAACTTGAGAAACGATGAAAAAAGATCTCCAAACTTACTCCAATCTATCAAATTTCAAAATCAACATGTAGTTGTATCCAAAAATCCAAAATTAACGTAGCTGATTAATAAAAAAAAAATCCGAAACGACCGAGAATCACAACAGAAGCAAGAAATGCGCTGCTATTCTGTACAAGTTTCTCAAAAGACGGTTGCCAGAGTTACTAAAGAGTCGCCAAGGTGCAATATAGCATTTCGCAAGTACTTTTAACTAAATTTAAGAAAAAATGGAACTTAGAAAAGAACTAACCTCATTCCTCGTCATCCTCTTCTTCCTCAGTATCCGAGTGATGTAAAAAACTATTTTCTTTGTCTGCATCTTCGTCACGTCTATGGGGAGGGAAGATAGAAGCTACAGCTTTCAAATATTTGTTCCACGCTTCCTCCCCAATAGAATGCTCCTGCTGTCGTTTCCACATGTATTCATAGAAGTAAGAATTAAAATACTTTTTAACCTTCCTCCCTTTAACTTTTCTTTTGATTGCAGACCAAGTTCCTTCAATGGAATTGGTATGCGCTCCTGTCTCGGGGTCTTTGAAATGGTAACTGTGATTTACCTGAAGGTGCATGAAGCCTTTATGTTCAAGACAATCATACGCCTTCCAACAGTCCGATATTATCAATGTCCCCTTCTCAACATACTTTTCGATCACATTCAGCAAACATTTACTCGACCTATTAGAAACCTTAGTGAAAAAGCATTTATTAGTACCCCTTTCAATCCCCCCAAACACCCATTGTCCTTCCACAGGCTTTCCTCTTCCATACTTATTTTTACCAAACTTACTTTCATCTATCTCCACAGTCACACCAGCCCCCCCAATCTTACTTCTATTTTTAAAAAAAGCACTCATACAAATGTCACGGCAAAACTGTTTCCAATCGGTAACAGTTTTTCCCGAGACATTCAAATGATTCATCACAACCTTGCATTCAATATTTCCAAACCACATTAAAGTTAAAATTAAAATCTCAATTATACTTAATTTACTGTTATCAAACCACGTACCCTTTCTCACACTCCTACATACTTCATGTTTATCATCACCCGATCGCTTTCTACACCTCCATTCAAATCCATCAATCAATCTCTCTCTTTCACACAATTTCATCTCATCTCCACACTTAGGACATTCATACCTAGCACTCATTAAACCTTTTAACACACACCAATCAATTACTGCTCTCTTACCTTTAGCTTCCAGCATATAATAAAATTTAAAGCTTGACTCATTTTGACCAACATCCACTCGAACACGTTTTCTGGAACATTCGCTCGAATCCATTTGCGGCTTACCAGATGCCATTTAGTAACCCAGTCTGCAATCCACAAAAAACTACTGAAAATCAAAATGATATGTTCCAGAAAAAAGCTTAACAATCGATCAAGAAAGATTTATTTCAAAAAAGTTCTAAAAATTACTGAACTATCTACAAAAAACTACAGAAAATCAAAATAATGTGTTCCAGAAAAAAGGCCTAATGCAATCGATCAAGAAAGATTTATTTCAAAGTTCCAGAAATAACGCAATGCTATTCTAATATTTACTGGCTATTAAAATGCAGATTCCCCAAAAAGTCGCGCGCTGATTGGATATTCGTGGGTTACCAGAAGTCATGGGCTACCAGATTGTGAAGTATACGGAATGAATTGGCGCTCTTTCGTAATTTGAAAAATGAGTGGGGGTCTCTTCTCCCGATCAACCAACTACTTTATCATTTCTTTTCACATCAAACCACTTTTATATGACCACAAAATGCTTTAAAATGACACAAATCAAATGATTTTGAAATCGAGTCTGAATCAGAATTTTACAATTATCAAGGTTAGTATATACAGGGTACGAAATTTCCACTCATCCATGGTGAGTACAAAAATCTGCGGGGGTTATTATCCGGATTAATCAATTTTTTCCCTGTTCTAAAAATGCTACAACGTTAATTAAAAATAAAATCTTCAATGACTTACCTATCCACTATATTTTGAAACATCGTTCGATGCGATTTATTGCTCTGCTCAGTATAATGTAATAACAGTACAGGACATTATATTATTAAAGGTTTAACTATGTTATGAAGCTTAACGGGGCCGCTACTGATAACATGGTGAAACAAAACACAAATTTAGGAATTAAAAAATAAAGAATAATATCTGGCATCTTTACAATTAATAGAAAATGTTATAAACAAGATAGATCATAATAAACTTATTGAACTATTCTCACCATCAAAACAACTGGAAATGAAATAGGATGAACAAATGAGAAATGTTACACTTAGTAATACAGTGAAAAAATGAACCAACATTACACAGCCTCAAAGATTTTCTACACAAATTAACATGGAGTACAATAGATAAATTTTATAAAACACTTTTTTCCATAAAAGCAATAGTTTAAATCCATAAGATGTTTTTACTTTTTACAATGATTATTGACAAACTGATACCTTCACATGTTAAAAGTCGTGCTTAGACGCGTATCCACAAACCTTAGGCGTATAAAAATAAACCAATGAAAACATTGCTCAACTAAACACGCCTTCTAATGGACATTTATACACTTCATCACGTCTTCTAATGAAACTATATACCACGCCTTTTAATGAACTTTGTACCACGCCTTCTAATGAACCTGTATACAAAACTTTCTAATTGACGACTTTCATGAAACGTAACGCTCCGCGATTCCACTGCACAGCATCCATGTTTGTTGTAAAATATTAGTTTACATATTACAGACGATTTTTAGAAATTTATAATCATTTATCACGTAATTTTAGTAGAATATACCTAAATTTATCTTAAGATTATTTAGCACAAATACTGATAAAAAGATGTGTTTTAAAGACTAAAATTTGATGTTGCTGCTACAAGCATATATGCACAATATGTGCTTTTGGAAGTTTGCTAAAAGAATTGGGTAAGTTGAATTTAAAATTACTTTGTTGAAATCAGCCCTTGCATTATGTAATCATATCTGTGTCATCAAAGTTCGTATATTTAGTTTTGCTATGTTTATTTCATGCACTTAAACCACCCATATTGCAAGGCTTTTATTAGTAATATATTGGGTTGTAAACTTGTAGAGTAATATAGCAGCTGGTTCATTTATATATGAAAAAGGTCGGTTGTTCTGTTGCTGTATTAATTATTAATGAAGATATGCAAGAGGAAAAAGGCATAATTATGTATAAGTAAACTCTATAGAAGTAATCTACTTATTTTTATCTTGGGTATATATTTCCATTGAATATCTCTATCAATATTCTTGCACAATTATTAATATACCACATAAAGCTAGCTATCGTAGGCTGAAAATTGTTTAATTTTGTCCTTAAAATGCTTCTCCAAACTGCAATAAACCAAATCACACAATAGCTTGTAAAAAGTTTTGACTTCGATAAGATATGACAAACAGATTATGCAATGCTCTTTATATTAAACTGGTAAGTGAAAAGCTTTTTTAGCTAGTATAATAATAAACTCTATTTTGCCACACAACATATACAATTTCTACTTATAAGTAAAGTATAACAGTGGGGCAAGGAACTGCGGAAAAGGCGCTATAGATAGGCTTGACGAGTCCACAGCTCCCACCCAAACTGACAACATGATATAACAATGGTCAGTGGCAGAACAAAAGCCATAACAAAATAAACAAGAAACAACCAGCAGAAAAACAAGTAGCAAAGCAAATAAATAATAGGTCAGCAAATCGTTCAGACCTGTAACAGAAATATCTGTAAGTACTTCTTAAACCTATTTTCATGGTTAAGAGATTTTAAAAAAAGTGGAAAAGAATTCCATAATCTTGAGCCAGTGGAATTGATACTTAGGTATAAGCTGTTTGTACGAGAAAATGGGGTTCACAATTTATTCTTATACCGAGTATTATGAATATGGACGTGAAAATTAACGAAAAAGATACTAAAATGCTGATTATGATGTATATGCTGAAACATAAACAAAACCAAACGATAGTGAAACATCTTAGTAGCGGGCAAAATTTAAACTCTGAACTGAAATTTCCTGCTCTGCATATACATTATGAAACTAGGGAAAGTGAAAAAACTTGCTTGTAGTGAGCATTTTGTACTAAATGCAGTCGGTCAAGTTCATTTATAAATCTGGGTTTTTTTTTCTATATTTTTAAATATAGAAAAAAACCCTATTGAGAATATATTTCCTATTGAGGAACATGTTCACTTTTCATATGTAATGCCATGCGATAAATTGGATGACATTCTCGTGGATCTAGCTCGTTCCATTCATGAAAAAAGATACTTCGAGTAATACTTTTGTATTTGAACGCCAATAGTCATTTATCTGCTATAAGAATAACTTATTTCTCCGTCAGTGATGCTTGGCGAGATTTTGGCGACGAATTTGGCGGAATGTCGCCAACTTGGCGACTTCTTGAAATGATGTCAAATTAACGAAAATCTCGTCCAATGTATTAAAATGACGCTAAATCAATGAAAATGACGACTAATTGTCGAAAATTCAATATCTTGGAAAGAATATAAGTCTATCTACTATAAGAAAAACCTATTTTTTTTACTGTAAAAGTAGTAAATTCATTGCATTATATAAGGAAAGTCATGTGTTGCCCACATCAGATTTTTTTAATTGTATAACCCATCCATTTCATTTTTGTTTAAGATGTCGATTTTTCCGGGATCTGTCAAAGACCAATCCGATAATCTTCCTAAAATTGACTCTATATGTATGTTTTCGTTTTTGGGAACGAATCCCAATTTTATTGGAGCAGAAATGCGAGGAGTTAAAACTAAGAGGTATGATCTTTATTAATATTGACAAATAAATCTAAAACTAATTCAAATGCATGAGTAATTCTTTTACATTTAAAACTTTAATTTTGATTGCACGTGGAAATAGTCGCACACTACAATGTCCTATTCTGCTTTTAAGCTGATAATTGACTTTTTATAGTAATTTATATTGTAGTTTGAAATTTTGTAAAGACAAATAAAGCGTGCCTGAAATACTCAAGAAATTTAAATACAATACAAACTACAAAAAACCAAATTTGAATGACATAGTCTGATTTGTGAGGTTCCATTGCCAATAATTCTCCATATCTTCCTTTAATTGTAATATAGAGAGGAATCAAAAAACAGTTCTAAAAAACCAGTTACATTTATAGTTTGATTTAATGTCTCCCATTACAAAGTTAAAAGGATTTATTGAAACTTTAAAAAAAATTTCATAAAATATTCTGTAATATGTCAAATTATATTATTTTGATATAATTGGAAGAATAAAAGCATTATAAGAGATAGTTTATTTAATTTTTCGTCTCCCCCTCCCCTCCAAAACAAGGAATATTTTATTTAGCAGATGAAGGGGGGAGGGACACTGAGATTTTGTATTCTGTATATGGGGACAAAAGTTAATAGAGCCATTACTGTATAAACACTGCATAAGTTGATGATATAATGCATTTATACTGACAAATAATAGTTAAAGTAGTATATATATATATATTAGTAGTATATATATATCAGACAAATCTTTATTTCACAAATAAGGGTTGCACAACTTATGATCAGAACTTATTTGTTACACAAGGAATGACAGCCATTTATTATTATAAATTACTATATAATGTTAACATTTCTATTTATACAATAGATATCATCAAAAAAAATAATTATAAATTAATGTGCCATTGTTTATTTCATAAATTGTTTGGCTTAATAACGGGTGGCACTAAAAACGCTGGCGTCATTTTAAGATATTTATTACTGCCACCTCTCCCCCCCCCCTCGGGCAGATTCTAGCGCCACCCCTGTTTAATAAATCGTGAGATATTTTTAAGGTTTGATTCTATGTTTTTAAAACTTATTATTTTGAGATACAAGCTAGAGTATGTTTTATTGTTCAATCCCTAACTTGACCACAAAATTCTTTAATTTTAAATTACTATTTACACACACACACAGGATTATTTATAGTTTATTATTGATCCAAGCAAGATCGTATCCAGGATTTGATTTCGAGGGGGGGGGGGGCGGGGGTTAAACCCACATTTCATATCTTGATGGATCTTTACCTTTTCAATGTTAACTTTTCATTTTGGGGGGTTTGAACCCCCGAAAAAACCCTTGGTTACGGCCATAAATCCAAGTAAATAATATTTAAACAGAAGCAAATGTTTACTTACCGAAAAATGATCTTCACAACACCAAAGAGATGTTTTATTCGATAATTTTGGATTTTTCTCCTCGTCCTTTTTTATTGCTTTAGGCTCCATGCTTTTCGTTTAATTTTTGTCCATGCTTTTCGTTTAATTGGATCTTTTGGAACATTAAAAAACAGCTTATCAACTGAATTAACCGTTGTATTTGTGCAGCAAGGTACTAAACAGTACTTGTAGGTCAGTTTTAGAATCTCACTCATTATAAAAATATGATAAATAAAATATTTTGTCGGAGAATCAAGTGAGCACCTCTCGGAATCCACAGTAAACAGTGTATTGCGCTCTTTGTTTACATGCATAGTGACGTCACAAGAGCGGCCATTACAGAAACAAAGTTTTCGCGCCGGATTGCTAAGTGCGAGTTTAAACATTTTTATATTAACTATCTAAGTTCAAAAATTAAAAAAATATATATATTATCATTCATGATTTTTTCTCTACTACACGATAAAAATAAAAAAATAAAAACGGGAAAATTCCTCATTGTTCATATATTACAATATAATTAACATTTATTCTGATTCATTAACAGAAAGAATGAACAAAATTAAATTGATCTTATGCATATAAAAATAATTTTTAATAAGGGATGCATACTTAGAATATGTATTCTACATTTGGTGTATGGTATATTTTGTAGTGGTACTATTTTGTAGTGGCACTATTTTGTAGTGGCGTTTAAAGGGCGTACTATTTTGTAGTGGTGTTTTATACTTTGCTTAGTGTAATTTCTTACTTGATATCTTAGTGACATGGAAATAAAAGGAATTAACCAATACTTCAAGTTAATTTTTAGAAAGTAATATTCAACAGATATTCATTAACGTTAAAAATACAAAGTTATAAACTGGTAATTTAAGTTTTTTTATCTTATATTGTGAAAATATGCTAATATTTTTAAATATCATGCATTCTTTAAAGTTTTAAAATATTAATTTGAATCAAAATGATTGGTTAGGTTTTGTACAGATAGAATATGCAGAAAAACCTAATATTTTTTACAATGTAGAATACATCAGTAGTACATATACAGTTGGTAACACGTTAGTAGTACACGTTGGTAGTACATATGCAGTTGGTAAAACCTAATATTTCTTACAATGTAGAATACATCAGTACTACATATACAGTTGGTAACACGTCTATTTAAACTTGAATAAAACTTAGGACACAACACTTAAAATATGAAGGTCATTTATTGAACTTCCTAAAAGACGTACAAAATAGTTACAAAAGCCAGAGCGCTTTCAAGCTTATAAACGCCCTTCATCAGTGGCAATACAAGATGTAAAACATTCAATCGTTCATATATAGCGACCAGAAACACTGCAAAATTTGCATAAATAAAATGGTAATGTACAAGACTATTAATTAATAATAAATCTCTAAAAATCTAAATAAACAAACATATACCGATAATTTAAAGCAGGCCATTTACAAGCAAAATACAAATATGACAAAACTATAAGCCCGAAAACTCAAAATTTTTTAAAAGGAAGTCAAAAGTAACTGTGAAGAGGTTTGAATTGCATAGAGTCGAGAATGAGTCGCCAGGCAAAATTTAAAGTTTGAACGGAATCAAAATTACAAATCGAGGCACGGTAAATATAAACGAAAAGGGATTCATAAAGAAGAATATTACGAGGGTTATTGCAACGGATTAAAAGAAAAGTTTTTTCAAAAACAGGGAGAAAATTATCATTTGCGACTTACTGAGCAAGAGCAATGTATGTGTTTAATTGTACTATTGGCATCCGTTCAGCGGAACACGCCCGGGATGTCAAGAACGTTAAACTTTCCACTGCTCTTGCTCAGTATGTTGCAAATGATAATTTTTTACCTGTTTTTGAAAACTTTTCCTTTAATCCGTTGCAATAACCCTCGTAATATTATAACTACATATAATCCAGTTGGTAACACGTCTATTTAAACTTGAATAAAACTCAAAGACACAACACTTAAAATATGAAGGTCATTTATTGAACTTCATATTTTAAGAGTATATGTAACACACACACACATATATATATATATAAATATAGTATTATATATATTGCAAAGAAAACAAACAAAAGCTAAAAAATTAGTTTATTTTTTATTCGTGCAAATGGGCATTCTAAAAAATATCAGAACATAGGCAACACGTTAAAAATCATGTCTGTCTAAGTAAGATACCATCTAGATCTGGGAAATGAAATTTAAATCAATTTAATAGCTCGAGTAAAATCAAATAATTTCGCACAATAATCCTTACCTCTCAAAGCACCAAAATAATATTATTAAAAGACGCGATTGGCCAGAGGTACTTATATTTCCCAAAAATTTTTAAAGCAAATTATTGCATTAAAATAACTTTAATAAATAGATATTAAAAGTACTTTGACTTCTTGTATTGTATCTGGACTTGGAGTAGGAGTAATACATGCATTTGGATGATGGTATCCATTGGTTTTGTTGTATCATTACAGACGATCCAGAAAAACTTTATAGTGACGGATAATATACGGATCGTCAGACAAATCCGTTCGAAGGAATTTTTCTCGGTGCCTTTATTGGCTTTCTTGAAGCAACTTTGTGGCGTGAGGTATAATTTCATAGTGAAAGCTTGACAATATCAAGATAAAAAAATTGCTAGCTGACACTTTAACACAGACAGAAATAGTAATGGCGAACGACTTCTACAAAGAGTATGGCGGTAGCAACCGTTACTAGGGGGAATGTGACGTCGGTGCAACTCATCTATAAGTAAAATACTATTTTCTGTAGAGCATGGGCACGTGACGTCCCACGGATAATTTTGTCCTTACGTTTCGTGACGTTTCCAAAACAAATTACTCGTTTGCTTAGCAGTATGGAAATTTTCATTATTTCTGTATTATAAACGGTTACTTTAGAAACTGACAATCGTTTAACTTCTAATTTTACTAAATTTATCTTGTTTGATGGAAATTTCTTAATTAACTGGAAAATAAAATATTCACTTTAATTAAAATACATACAGGAGTTTATATAAAAAAAAAATGTTACATATTCCCTTCACGCTCGCATATACCGGGTGGTCAGAATTAAAACACCCCTACTCTGAGCTCTCTATAGATCGAACTACTCAGTGTAAAGGCTCCAAAATTGTTGAACATACTATTCAAGAGCCAGCCAGCCAATAATTTGTCGATAGCAGGGCGCCTGGAGCAGAACTCCGTATCCCTAGTCAGGTAACATGTATGTGGGTCACAGTCTTCCACTGAACCTAGTCCTTCAATAGGGGCCAATAATGATGAAGAAACAAGTTAGTAGTAAACAAAGAATGCTGTAAACAGTGATCTTATGTGATCTTAGTGTTTGAAGATAAGGAGGGTGGGGAAACAGGCGAATATCCCCTACTGGGATGCAGAAGAGATTCAGTCAGGAATCAGCATGGGACGTCTAAATCGGGATTTAGGATAGCTCTGGGTCTTTTTGGAAATTCACGGAAGTCGTAGTTGGTCATATTATGGATCAGTTCGTTGGGGATCCTAGCAAGGTTATCATAGAAATTGTTAGAGAGTTTTCGCATCTCTTGCTTAATAGTTTTAATTTTAAAATCGCGATGTATTACAAAGTTTTTCAAGTATCTTGGGGCTTTTCTGATAGAACGTAGGATTTTGTTCTGAATGATTTGGACTTTTTTATATTAGATTTCGCAGCGTAGCCCCAAATTGGGGAGGCATAGAGAATGATGGGGCGGATAACTGATTTGTAAAGTAGGATTTTGTTTTCAATGCTGACATCGCGTGATTACGCGAAAAAATTAGTTCGAGAAACATCGATAGGTGGCGCTGTACAACATAAAATATGCTGAAAAGACACAAAATACACATTTGTAACACATTTTATTCGAATGTACCAAACATTCATATCACAAAGACCTTATCGATGCAGGGAATGCTGCGTATAACGTTATCCATTGATTGTTCAACAAGCGGTGGCAACATCGTCAACGACATCTGAACGAGTCGATTTGCATCCTCGACCCGGCTGAACTCCAAGATGTCCAGTTTTCTCGAATCGAGCGATCATTCTTCTGAGAGCTTGTGGAAGTAATGGTCCTTTGCGTAAATTCTTAAGTCGACGAAACTCTAGAAGTGCAGCTGCAGCATGTCCTTTGTTTTCATAAAGCAGCTTCACAAGCAAAACGCGTTCTGGCAGTGTGACAGCCATCGCTGTTAAGAATGAAAATTTCCCAGTTTTATCCCCTTTTATACCCAGAACATAGTAGCTGCAAACCAAGGGTTTATGCAAATTTTTGTGCTTACAGTGCGAAATTGCAGTTACAATGACAGTTTAAGTTTCTTCACTTTTTTATCTTCTTTTTTTTCATATCAGCAAAAGAAATTAAAAAGGAAAAATTCCATATCGCATGTGTTTGTTTTTTTGTGATTATTTTGTGTCTTTTTCAGCATATTTTCTTTGTACAGCGCCACCTATCGGTATTTCTGGAACTAATTTTTTTTTTCGCGTAATCCTTTTCCCCATATCTTGAATAGTTGTTTCAACAATTTTGGAGTCTTTACACTGAGTAGTTCGATGCATAGAGAGCTCAGAGTAGGGGTGTTTTAATTCTGACCACCCGGTACATTGCAGAATTGCTAGTAAATCTATACATCTTTAGAACTCTAGTTAGTGACCACAGTAAAAAATGAGTAGTAGTGTACATTCATTTAAAATCACTTAAAGTGCACTTTAGCAAATGAAATCTTAAAATACATGTTGTTATTCAAGTATTCTAAATAACTTATTTTCATCACAAAGATAAATTTCGATGTTTAATGGGTTTAGTTTCAATTTTTATTTGCCATCATCTTCCGTTTACCATTACACGCTATGGTAAAAATAATGCAATTTAGCAAAATATCTAAAAAGTAACATCTTTGTTAAAATATATGCATATTTTTAACTAAAATTTTATATCTTAATAATTTTATATACTTTTGCTTTGTTGTTGGACCACTGCATCTGCAGGCCAAATTTGAATGCTGTTGGATGGACGGTTCAGATTTACAATAAAAGGGGGGGGGGGGTCCAAAGCCAACAGAATATGTCATGCTCTTACTACCCTTATTTTATATTACATTGAAATTTTTACAAATAGTTTGTGGTCCAGGCGCCTATGCAATTCTTCTTTTGCCTTTCTTCCCCCCCCCCCCATTGGTCGCCCTGGGGGTTACAGACTAACAAAAGCAGTCGTTAATAGAAATCCTGTTTTTGACTATAGGGAGGATTCATGTGACATTATATTGTTTTATTTGTATAAGCAATTACTAAACGTACATTATAGGTCTGTCACAAAAGGTACTGTTTCTTTAAGTACTTTGGTGGGATTTCTTTAAAGTAAAAAGAAGTTTTATAAAGAACCTAGGTGTATATCAATATATATTGATGTACGCCTAGCTAGAACTAACTAGAGAGCATAAATATGTGTGGTAGTCCCGCTTTCATCATGAATCAGAAAATTAAAAAACAGCAGCGATATATAGTTGACTATCATTTTATAATAATTGAAATAAATTTTATTAATATAGTTTTTAAATATATTTACTTTTATATTCAGTTTAGATCATTCAGAAAGTTATCCCTAAAATTTCACTGGTTATTTTTTTCTTATTTTAATATTAATTATGTTTACATTAAACAAAATGTCTCCACAATGTATTGTTTAAATGTCTGAAACAATAGTATTTAAGTACCAATAATTGCACCTCAAAATTATGCTAAAATTTGATGTTAGAAACTATGAAAGTGGAAACTCTTAGTCCTATATGTTATAGTAATGTTAATGTTTACTATTAATAATTAAAATACTGTTAATTATCTGAAAAGAAGTAACTTTTAAAGAGTCTCTTTTGAGTTTTGAGTTTTACTCCCAAGCACACTTATTTGCACAATATAATTTTTTCTCTAACCTTTATGTAGCATAACCATTCATGTTTTATTTTTAAATTCCTTTATGTTTCTTCAAGCAAATCATTCTGAATATAACGTAGTTTTTTATTAAATATAGCAATGTGCAGGTAAAAAGAAAATAAATAGGATTGTACTACTACTATACTGAATAAGATTCTTACTTTATATGCACATGCCTAAAAATTACCTACTCAATACCGCTTCTTAAAAAAAAATCATGACATCATTGGCATGCACAGGAGTTTTTCATAGAAAGTTATTAGTAACACACATTGGTATAAAAATAAAAAGCAAGTAGTATATTCTTACATTTTCAAGCATAGTAATAAGATCCTATCAAGGAATCTTATATAATTTGCTCTTTAATACTCTTTGAACATAAGTAATAAGTAACTTGAAAAATAAACAGGTTTTTGATGTTCATATTTTTGCAATAAATCTGATACAGTAAAGTTTAGAAAAATGCATTGAATGCTAATTGAAAAATGCTATGGACTGCTGATTTTTTCCAACTAGATCTCCAATTATAAAAAAATCTGATGTGGGCAACACATGACTTTCCTTATATAATGCAATGAATTTACTACTTTTACAGTTAAAAAAATGTTATTCTTATAGTAGATACTTATATTCTTTCCAAGATATTGAATTTTCTTCAATTAGTTGTAATTCCGATTGATTTAGCGTCATTTTTATCCATTTGGCGAGATTTTTGTTAATTTGGCAACAATTAAAAAAGTTGCCAAGTTGGCGACATCTCGCCAAATTCGTCGCCAAAATTTCGCCAAGCATTATGGACGAAGAAATAAGTTATTCTTACAGCAGATAAATAACTATTGGCGTTCAAATACAAAAGTATTACTCAAAGTATCATTTTTCATGACTGGAACGAGCTAGATCCTCGAGAATGATGTCACCCAATTTATCGCATGGTGTTACACATGAAAAGTAAACATGGTTCTCAATAGGAAATATATTTTTTATTTTATGACTTTTTGATAATTTTTTTGAAAAATGTGCAATATCACGAGAACGGTTCATGTTAGCGTTCTAAAATGTATGTCAATCGTTTTCTAATGAAAAATTACATAAGAAATGTCTATTTGCGTAACTTTATTAGCGGTTTTGATTTTTTGACGAATTTTTCAAAATTTCACTCAAAAATTTAGGGGGGGGTTCTGTACATTCGATTGCGTATAAAAACAATAGGCTTCCAGTGTTTACGGATTGTGAATTTTGTACCAAATTTCGTTGGAATCGGCCCATTCGTTCGTCAGTTATCGTCTCCACAGACTCACTGACACACACACATACTTTCACACACACACACACACACACACACACACACAGACATCACTTCAAAAATGCTTGATTCGTGATCAGGGATGCTTGAAACGTGCTCTCCCGTCGAAAACTCGAATTCGAATTTTCGACCCCGTCACAATACTTTCCTTATACATTATGTATATAAGGAAAGTAATGAGAAATATAAACAATTCAAAAAAAAAAAATAACATGTAATGCCTCAATTGTAATTTTATTCAAATGTTGGCAACTTTATTGGCAGTAAAAAAGACATTTCAGGATGAGATATTGAAAAGTAAACAGACATCATTTAATATTTAGATGTTGAAAAATAAAGCATTGTATTTAAATTTTAAAAGTAAATACACTTTTTAAGTGTAAACTATTTGCATATAGAAACATTTGGAGATCAATATGTCAAGATCGATATGTCAAGATTAATATGATAATGTCGAGATCAATATGTCAAGATATTTGAAAGTATTAGCATATTTTTACAATACAAGATAAAATAAAACCTTACATTACCAATTTATAACTTTGTAATTAAATACATATATGATACTGATACTTAGGGATTTTTAGTTTTGTACATATGTGAAGTGCCTTTGAAAATGATAACATCTCACTGAATCTTTTTTTTTTAATTACTCCAAATCTTACTCATTGTTTTTAATATTCATCAGATGAGGATACTTTGTATTTCCTAATTAAAGCACCGTCAAATGGGGTTACTTCAGACAATTTTTTGTTATTTTTGGGTGTCTTGTCCAAATGCTTGTAGATACATGTTTAAATAAAAATTTATGGTAAGGGTATGAACTTTCTCTAAACATTCTTGGTTATTTGGATTTTTTCGTCAATTGGAAATGAACAAAAAAAAATATTTATGCTGTCTGAAGTTACTCCATGACCCGGAGTAACTTCAGACAGTACTATGAAATGTATGCCAGGCCAGTGTATGTTGCATACAGGGGTTACTTTAGTTAACTAGTTTATTAGATACAAAATTATAATTTAGTTAAAAAACCCATGGCATAATCATAAAAAACACACATGAGAGACCATTTATTATCATTTCCAAAAATAATATCAGAATCATTCAATCTGTTCCACACTTTTAAAAAATCTATGAGCAACACATGACTTTCCTTATATAATGCAATGAATTTACTACTTTAACAGCAAAAAAAAAATAGGTTATTCTTATAGTAGATACTTATATTCTTTCTAAGATATTGAATTTTCGTTAATTAGTCGTCATTTTTATCCATTTGGCGAGATTTTCGTTAATTCAGCAACATTTCAAAAAGTTGCCAAGTTGCCGACATTCCGCCAAATTCGTCGCCAAAATCTCGCCAAGGTTATGGACGGAGAAATAAGTTATTCGTATAGCAGATAAATGATTATTAGCGTTCAAATACAAAAGTATTACTCAAAGTATCTTTTCTCATGAATGGAACAAGCTAGATCCACGAGAATGATGTCACCAAATTTATGGCATAATATTACAAATGAAAAGTGAACATATTTCTCAACAGTTAATATATATATTTTTTAATTTATGGGATTTTTTATAAATTTATTTGAAAAATGTGCAATATCTCGAGAACGGTTAATGCTAGCGTTCTAAAGTTTATCTCAATCGTTTTCTAAGGAAAAATTACATAAGAAATGTCTATTTGTGTAACTTTATTAAAGGTTTTGATTTTTTGATGATTTTTTCAAAATTTCACTCGAAAATTTAGAGGGGGGGGGGGTTGAACATTCGATTGCGTTTAAAAACAATAGGCTCCCAGTATTCACGAATTGTGATTTTTGCACTAAATTTCATTCGATTTTCTCCATTCGTTCGTGAGATATCGTCTCCACAGACTCACTGACACACACACACACACACACAAACACACACACACACACACAGAGAGAGACATCACCTCAAACATGTTTGATTCGTCATCAGATATGCTTGAAACGTGCTCTCCCGTTGAAAACTCGAATTCGAATTTTCGACCCGGTCACAATACTTTCCTTATACATCATGTATATAAGGAAAGTAAAAATATATACATATACAGGTGAACCTCGATATGTCGAACCTCGATATCTCGAAATTTTCGATATTTCGAAATATTTTCATCTCCCTTCACGCACGGTGTAAAACTAATGTAAAACAAACTCTTTAACTCGAAATGTTTTTGATCAAACTCTCGATATCTCGAAATTTTTCATCTTACCATTTGGATCATCTTACAATTTTCAACTTTTCATTTGGAAAAATACGGTCCAAAAAATGTGTTTAATGCGGATGAAACACTATTTTTTAAGTGTATGCCTGATAAAACTATGACCATTAAAGGCATGTCATGGCGGGAAAAGGAGCAAAGAAAGATTAACTGTGCTATTTTGCACTAATATGGATGGTTCAGAAAGGCTCAAACCTCTTATGATAGGTAAATCTGCTAAACCCCGATGTTTTTCAGGAATGAAATCTGTTGCAATGACTTATTTGGCAAACAATAATGCTTGGATGACTGCCGAAATGTTCACTAATTGGTTGAAGGAACTAGACAGAAAAATGTCCCCTGAAAATCGCGATATTGTTCTCTTCTTGGACAACTGTACAGCGCATAATATCTTGCCGAAATTAAAATCGGTGAAAGTTCGTTTCATGCCACCAAACACAACTTCTAAGTTATAGCCTTTGGACCAAGATATTATTCAGATTTTTAAAGTAAACTATGGCCACAAAATGAAGCTCATTTGGATCCGCCTATCTCATTTGGAAAATGTGATAGATATTGAAGGATTCAGTACGTGTAACCAAACTGTCATAGATGACCATTTTGCATGTAAAGAAATGCAAGATTAAATTTTAATAATGTATATTACATTAAATGTGTATCCAATCATTTCAAACTGCGCTTTATTTGCGCTTTATTTATCGGCATTTTCTTGGGTAATACCCAATTCTCTGTCTGTAAGATAAAGTAAGTGATTTTTTTAAAAATGTGTAAAGTATAGGACTAGGATGTATATATTCTTATATGAATTCTTTAAAATTTTTAAAATTTTCGATATCTCGAATTTTTGATATCTCGAATTTTTTTTCTACTCCCTTCAAATTCGACATATCGAGGTTTGACTGTATATGCATAAAGGCATCTTGTGACTGAAGTTACTCCCATGTCTGAAGAAACCCCATTTGACGGTATGATTAATTTTCTAAAATTTAGGGAGGGAGGAAGAAAATGAGTTTTCCATGTTATTTGGAAAATTTGGATTATTTTTTAAAACATTTGCATCAAATAAATTCGAAATTTACTGTATATTTTGTAAAATATACGTTTTTGTCAACTTTCAAGCTGATTGATTTTTTTCTCATTTTGAATTCTCTGTACTATTTCCAAGATTAGTGATTACCTGCTGAATTTTACTTCCTAAAAATTAACTTGAAGTATTGGTTAATTTTTTTATTTTCATAGCACTAAGATATCAAATAAGAAATTACATTAAGCAAAGTATAAAACTATAAGACCACTGAAAAATAGTGAAATAGGACAAATCTATGGTTGAAATTAACACTGGGTATGATACACAAATAATTGTTTTAAATGAGTAAATATTAATATATTTATAATAAAATTACAGACTTGTGACCAGTTTGAAATAGCTCTTTGAAGTTGAGCAGTTTCATAACCAAGTTGCCCATCTTTGGATGTTGTTTTGAACTCAGTCCCCAAAAGTTGATGAACTTGTATTTCATTGAAGATACATACCAAATACTCCAGAAGTAAACCATGTTGAATAATAAAAAGTAAACAAATATTTTAAGAAATTATATTACATCTTTGTAGTGACTTTAGTTATATTTTCCATTATTTTTATACATTACCTTGAAATTTCATATATTTTGAATTATTTGGTCATCATATATTTGGTCGAATGAAAAGCAAAAACTCATTAAGTTATCAAGTCCATCTATAGTCTGTGGTTTACCACGTGTTATTTGGTTTGTATTTTTACGTTGAATATTAGACGAGATCTTGTAGAGATTGAAAATAAGTTTTTAACACAGAAATGAGTTAATTCGTCACTTCAGAGGAAGATTAATGAAGAACAGTGTTAAACATACATAGTATATGTAACACATACTATATATATATATATATATATATATATATATATATATATATATATATATATATATATATATATATATATATATATATATATATATATATATATTTAAAAGAACACAAACAAAAAGTTTAAATATAGTCTTTTTTTTATTCAGTGAAATGTAGTAATAGAATTCTAAATAGTATCTCAAAACATAGGCAGTATATTAAAAACCATGTCTGTCTAAGTAAGATACCATCTGGATCTGGTAAATGAAATGAAATTTAAATCAATTCATTAGCGCGAGTGAACTCAAATAATTTCTGACGGTAATTCTTATCTACCAAAGCACCAAAATGCAAAATCATATTGTTTAAAGCATAAGATTGGCCAGAGGTTCATAACTTTCTCATATTTCTTTTAAAGCAAATTATTGCATTAAAATAAATTAAATAAATAAACATCAAAAATACCTTGACTTCTTGTTTTGTAGTTGGACTTGAAGTAGATGTAAAATATCTATTTGACCTATTGTATCAGCACAGTCGATCGAGAAAAACTTTGTATGGATATAATATATACGGATCGTTGTTGGCTTTCTAGAGGCAACATTTTGGCGTGAGGCTCAAATTCATATTGTGAACTTGACTATGTCATAATAAAAAAATCTCTAGCTGACAGTTTAAGGGGGAGCGTCAGTAAATTTTCTGCCCTATCCGCGCTTTGTTAACTTTCGCGGCACACATATTTCGCCGAAATTCTGCTCAAACAGTTGCGAAATATTTTCTGAAAGATAAAATGCAATGCTTAGATTATATTAAAACTAAATTTAATGCCCCCAAAAACATAGAATATACTTTTTATTTTAATCCAAAATATTTTTGGTGCTGCCATCTGTTGTCGTAATTTAATTGATACCGATTATTTTTATTTTTTAATGAACATTTTTAAATATCTATTCCTTCTAATACAGTGTTAAATACAACAACAAATCATATATAATAATGCCATAATCACGGAAAGGTAATTTATCATTCTATAAATTTGATAAGGGATCTGAATGTACATCACTGAGGACTGCAGATTTGTCTTCAAGTCCAAGTTCAATTACGTTTCCGTGATTATGGCATTATATATGATCTGTTGTTGTATTTAATAGCGTATTAGAAGGAATAGACATTTAAAAATGTTCATTAAAAAATAAAAATAGTCGCTATGAATTAAATTACGACAACAGATGGCAGCACCAAAAATATTTTAAATTAAAATAAAACATATATTCTATGTTTTATTGGGTATTAAATTTAGTTTTAATATAATCTAAGCATAGCATTTTATCTATAAGAAAATATTTCGCAACTGTTTGAGCAGAATTTCGGCGAAATATGTGTGCCGCGAAAGTTAACAAAGCGCGGATAGGGCAGAAAATTTACTGACGCTCACCCTTAACACTGCCAAAATTGTTAATTGTGGACGGCGTCTACAGAGTATAGCGGATAGCAACCGTTTCTGGGGGAGTGTGCTGTGGATGCTTAATCGCCATTGGTTGTTACGCCACTTGGTCCTTTGCTCTTTTATCCATTCGTGTCTCCAATGGCCGCCGTGACGTCACACTCCGGCGGTCATTGGAGACATACATACAAATAATAACTAAATCTAGCCAAATTGGTTGTCATATTTCACGTAGCAAGTCTCTAGGGTCACCTATTAAGACGATGACGATATCCTAAGGTTGGAATTTTGTTCATGTCTCTTGCTGTCGAAACTGACACTGGGAATAATATCCTACCTAAAGTTGGAAATGAAAAATGTATTCCTGTAGTCCGATTAAACTATTGCCCTGGCATGGGTCCATATCCCCACAGCATAAGTTTAAAACTTTTATAAGTAATCGCGTTGCAAATGTTCAACATTTAACTACATATTTCCATTGGGGATATGTTTCCTCAGATAGCAAAGCACCAGACCTCCTTTCAAGAGGTTCGGATGCCATAGTGAACAAGGACTGGTGGAATGATCCGGATTTTCTTTAACTTCTGATACAGGCATCAAGTGACTTTTCGTCTCCCATTGATGATGTTTATGTACAAGGAATTAAATCTTTGGAAATAACATTAAATGCAGTTCTTGATCTTGAGTTTATGGATGATCTGATAAACGCTAATAATACACTCTTTTGCAAAAAAAAAAAAAAAAAGAAAAGAAAAGAAAAAAATCATGAAGCACCATGAAGAAAGTGACGTTTTTTCAACGTTTGCGCAGCGTAAATGCGAAAAACTAAAATAGCTCGAGAACGGCTAGTCCTAGTGTAGTGGGGTTGGTTTTATTGTTTTTATTGTTAAAAATTATGTAAAAAACAAGCATTTAGTTGATATGCACTCTTTTGAGAAAAAACGAAGCACCGTGAAGAAAGTGACTGCTTTTATTGAAATTAAATATGCGCACAGCTCATACACAGGTAATGAAATAATTTCAAAATAAAGGCCGTAGGATCCATCAATGGTTAGCAATTGCACATTGAATTTTCAAATCAGTAATTGGTGAAACTCCCCTTGGCGGCAATGCATGCTTGTATACGTCTAGGTAAGGAGTGATAAAGTTTCCTAATGTCATCCTGCGATACATTCTGCCAGGCATTCCTCAATTGTTGCTCCAGATCTGCTACATTTCGGGGTGCCCGAATCTGGCGGCCTAGCATGTCCCATACATGATCGATTGGCGAAAGGTCTGGTGACCTTGTTGGGCAAGGAACAGTATTAACAGCACGAAGACAGTCCACAGATATGTGAGTTGTATGTGGCGTGGCATTATATTGTTCGAAAATGGCCCCAGAATGACGTGCCATGAAGGGTAACGCAAACGGTCGCAGGATTTCATCAACATATCGTTGAGCTGTTAAAGTTATACGCAGGATGACTAGAGGCGACCTGCTGTCGTAAGAGATAGCACCCCAGGGGTAATGACTGTATGCCTGTGTGAAACAAAGGCTGATTGGGACCGCTGGCCCTGGTGGCTCCACACACGTACCCGATGGTCATCTGCTAAAAGACTGAAGCGTGATTCATTGCTGAACCTTAGGCGATGTCAGTCTGCTGGCAGCTATGATGCTTGGCTACAACACCACTTCAAATGACTCTGTCAATGTTGTGGGGTTATGGGCAGACGTCTTAAAGGCCGCCGTGAGAGTAGCCCCACCTCAGCCAAGAGGCGTAAGATGGTGAAAAGTACCACGGGTGGTATGGAAGAGGCTGTAGCACGTTGGATGGCGTACAATGATGCCGTTGAGCCAGTTCGGGTCTGTCGCACAATCATCCGATCTTGCATCGTATTTGTGCACCTTGGCCTTCCAGAGCCTTCATTCCGTGAGTTCCTTGCAGCAACCATTGCTGTCAGCACCTTTGCACAGTAGTGTCCGTTCGGTGCAGGCGGAGGCCTATTGGTCGGTATGACCAGCCAGCTTCACTCATCCCGACTATACGACCACGTTCGAATTCGTCTAACTGCTTATAAGGTCTTCGGCAACGTCGTAATGGCATTATTGGTTGTGTCTCCACGGAACTGCAACGCCGATAACGAGCAATGATAAACCGGCCACATTTTTAGCCTGTTCTATAGGTTGCTAGTTGCGCAGTAGAAACGTGAGCTATGACTGAAGTTAACACTCATTGGCCTTGCAAATTTAATCATTTGCATACTTGGTATAAAGGAATTTGCAAGTGAAATTTCGAGATGATCGGATAGAGATTTTAGGGGTGCTTCGTTTTTTTTTTTGTAAAAGAGTGTAATTATCTAAAATTGATTCATATAATCAGTTTTGTTTTCAGGTTCTGGCGAATTGTCAGAAGCCCTTAAGTTAAGCTTAGAGTTCCATTGACGTCAGATGAGGGTCAAAGGTCAAGTAATGTTGTGGTAAGTAAGGTTCAATCAATGGAGTTTTTAACAGAAGTTAAAGCTTTACAGAAGAACACTCATATTCTAATGACAAATAAGTTGTAAAATTTAAATACCTTTATTGATGAAAATTCTCTCATCAGAATTGGAGGTCGATTTGTTCATTCAAATCTAAAATTTGAACAAAATCTACTAATTTTACCTGAAGGGCATAAACTTACTTGAATTATTTTTGAATACTGTCGCACAAAAAAGTACATGCAGGTCCCCAAACTCTGTTAAATGTCATCAGACAAATCTTTTGGCCTATTGGTGGGAGAGATACTGCAAGAAAGGTAGTAAGAGGTAGAAAGGTAGGTGATTGTATTAGGTGTTTTAAAAGCAAACTTAAGATTTATGAACAGTAAATGGGGAATCCTTCTCCGAAGAGAGAAATTAGCACATCAGCCACTAATTACGAAAGTCGTACACAGTACACTTAGAGATGGTATCAAATTGAACTTTACTTCCTATGCGTTTGTCAGCATTAAAATATTTATGGCCAAGAGGGGAAAGGTTTCTGAAATATTTATTGACAATGCGATAAACTTTTGTAGGTGCTCAAGCGGAACTCAAGAAGATTTACAATTTGGTTAAAAAGAACCCTGATGAATATGTAGGTAATTATTTATTCACTTGGAATTTCAAGTTGTTGTGTTACTTGTAAATTTAGTGTTACATCATGTGTTACTGCTACAATATGTATTAATGTTACAATACCGTAATTGTTTATGTTGTTTTTAAAGATGCTACTAATTTTCAAATGTATCTTTATTATTAATTTTCAAATGCAATATGTATAGTTAAAAAAAAGTAGGTCAGATAGGATGTTCGCGTCGAACTCTGTTGGCGAATTTTGTGTACGCCTACCGCGTCAAGAAATAGCTAAGTTTCTGTTGTCAGTGAAATACGTCGAACTTTCCAGTACTTGTAGGCTAGGATAATATTAGGTGGCCTCAACGAATAATAATGTTGCTTAAATGGAGTAAAGTTAGGTAAATATTGTATATATTGTAAATGAATTATATTTTTAAGATAAAAATCTACAGTCCATTTTAACATCGTCGGAATATGAATTAAAAGCTATTAAATCTGAAAGGTGTTGATGCAATAACCATTTTAAAATAGGTCAAAATTATTAGTTTTATTAAATCTATTGAATAAGTTTTCTTGTTGCCATTTCGTGAATTGGTTAGTCCATACTGGAGAGCTCATAAAAATCACGAAACGGATTTTTGAATGTTGTTATCTACAATGGGACCCAGATGCTAGCTTTGGAACCTCCTTTTAGGTGGGTTCTGAAAGTGTGGAGTACATACTGGTTTTTTTAATGTTTCAATCGATTGCTATTTTAATTTAGTTCATATAGCTTATGACAATTCAATAAAAATGACAAAGAAGCCTCGTTATCCACAAATATTTAATTTTTTACTGAAATAGAGATGAACAGAAAACTAGAAGAGCTGGCAGCAGGATTTTATTGCCATTCCTGATTGTGTGCTTACAGCTATTCAGCAGGGACACATACTTCTTCAGCTCTAGTGGCTATTTCCTAAATTCATTGATGGGCGCCAGATTTCTTTGCAGTGATCAATCATAAGGGAACTCCCTACAAAGTCGAAAACGTTGTGCGTAAAATAAACAGAACTTATACTGAGAAACAGAAGCAGGTGAAAAGAATCTATACACCAGTGTTTTTTAAAGTGTGTTGCTCGCCATTATTCCAGGGGTTCTGCAATATGACAGTTTTGTGTAAATTTTCTTTAAAATAAAAAGCGTAAAATTTAGAATGCATTATTTGGACCACAATATATATTTTTTTTCATTTTAGAGTTCCGCCCTCAAAAGGATTTCGAGATCAGAATATTTTGAAAAACGCTGATCTATGCTATTAAAATATAGATTAATGTGCAATGCAAAAATCACAACCAGTGCAATATTATCAAAGTACGACAAAGTACTAAGATGGCTCGCAAGAAATTTTTCGGGCGGGCAACATGTAATAAAATTTCTTTAGTAAAGTATCGGAAGTTCGGCTCCATTCGACATTTTCATACATTCAGGGGACGAACACGTCAGTGAGCATCAGAGATACCCGAATTTTTTTCTTTTAGGGAGTGGAAGACATGAAAGATTAGCCAGAGGAGAAAATCAAATATGATAGAGGGGTCGTGACAAATGTTCATCGGGGGCCTACAATTTGCATGGGCGACCCTGATACATTAAAATTGTTCAAGTGAACTTGTGGTGTCCGCTTCAACTATAGAAGAAAAAACTATCGTCCAAGTAGCTCAGTAGATGACTATCCAGGCTGATATCCGTGTTTCGAATCCTTGTCAGAATATGAGTTTTTACATTCTTGTATAATGTATTACAATCAAAACGAAACATTTTCTTTTTGCAACCCTTTTTCCTAAATTATTTGAAAAGAATTCTCCTTTCCTTTCATTCCCTAAAAAGCAGTTCTTTGAGCAAAAAGTAGTGTCTGTGTCATTGAACAATTTAAACATGCAGAGAAAATGTGAGGAGAAAGCTACTATCATAGTTTTCCAAGAGCTTCAGGGAGTTTTAAAGTTCAAAAATTTTACTATATGCGGCGATTATGTCGCTGTAGCGTGAGGAATAAGCAGAAATCCTGTTCTTCCGGGATCAAATCTAAACGATGATAATTTTAAAAGACTATGTCTTATTTATGATAATTTAAAATACTCTACCCCAAGACTTGGCAGAATAAACTGCCAAGCAACCTTTACTCAGTTTAATCTTCTTCATTTTCATAGCAATTCTTTTTTGCGAACTTTCCATTTTTATTAGGCAAGGGATTAAAGTCTGGAACTTTCCCAGATGAGGCACCCCTTTAAATACCCTTTTCCTTGAGCCTTGAGAAATAAATCTAAACGACCGAGATTTTTTTAGGCACCAGCACTAACATTTCGATATTCTGATTCTGAATAGCGACTTTGGGTAATAATATACGCACGCATTAAAAATATCCCACGCCAACTTTCTTCAGATATATGTAAAGAGAAAGAAGAATGGATAGAGGGCGACTGGCCAGTAGTACAAATCGGTAGTTCTTTCTACGAGACTGCCGGATGACTGGATCCGGAATTCTTTACATCTTTAAGTTACTATCAATAGTATCAAGGACGATTTGGAATGCAAGCGAGAGTTGGTTTTTTTTAAGGTTTCGATACTTCCCAAACCTTCTTTTCTCGATAAGTGCTCAATTTTAATGGAAAAGCAAAATGTAAACAAAACTGGATACACAAACTATTCTCATTATAAACAATTGTTCCTTTTTATGACTCGCGATCGGTAGTTGGTTATTTTGGCGTCCATATTTATCCGAAAATACGTTGTAATTGTTGTACATAGAAAACCACCACGATAGCTTGTTCATCTTTTCGATAAAGTGTGCAGACCGTAAAGATACACAAATGAAACACTATACTTTGCTAACTTGACAATAGAGAATATTTTAAGCAATTTAGTCTATGTATTACACGTTATTAAATAACACAGTTACCTTACACCTTTCTGGTAGGTCGGACGGTCTGGGTCTCAACAACAACAACAACAACAACGTTATTAAATAACGCCAACGGCCGTACCGTGCTGAAAACACCGGTTCTCGTTAGATCACCGAAGTCAGGCAGCATCGGGCGCGGTTAGTACTTGGGTAGGTGACCACCTGGGAACACCGCGTGCTGTTGGCACATTTGGGACGCGGTAGCCCGGTGGTTTGCGCGCTGGATTTGCACGCTGCCACAACTGCCGCCGTGTTTATGTGGAGTACGATCACGTTAAACATGTGGGTCCATAAGTCCTTCCGAGAGGTTGGTGGTAGGGGAAGGAGGGTACGGTCCCTGTGGATGCCCCCCCCCCACTGGGTTCCTGTCTAAATTGGGTGACACTTCCTGGCCGTCCAAACAGTTACCTTACACCTTTCTGGTAAGGCCAACGACCGTACCGTGCTGAAAACACCGGTTCTCGTTAGATCACCGAAGTCAGGCAGCATCGGGCGCGGTTAGTACTTGGGTGGGTGACCACCTGGGAACACCGCGTGTTGTTGGCTCTTTTCGGGCGCGGCAGCCCAGTGGTTAGCGCGCGATTCTCGCCGCTGCCAGAACTGCCGCCGTGTTCATGCGGAGTACGATCACGTTAAACATGTGGGTCCGTAAGTCCTTCCGAGAGGTTGGTGGTAGGGGAAGGAGGGTACGGTCCCTGTGGATGCCTCTCCCACTGGGTTCCGGTCTAAATTGGGTGGCACTTCCCGGCCGTCCAAACAGTTACCTTACACCTTTCTGGTAGGTCGGACGGTCTGGGTCTCAACAACAACACCTTTCTGGTAGGTCGGACGGTCTGGGTCTCAACAACAATAACAACGTTATTAAATAAATACTTAAAGTTTTGTCGCATAACATCGATGTCTCGAATAAAAATCAATAGATTCAAAATAAAAATTCAAAATTATATTAATGCCCTTTTATACAAGGTTCCTAGAAAAGTCCTTAATTACGCTAATCACTTTGTAAGGAAAGGTCCATGGGTGTACACGTTAAGTCTGTCTATAGTGAAGTGACCAAGCCCGATGGAATAAAAGGAATTGCAGCGCCCCTAGTTTTGTTGTTGAGACCCAGACCGTCCGACCTACCAGAAAGGGCAGCGTCCCTAGTGGAGAATTTTTAAAGTTAGTATATCGGAATCGGCAACAAAACGCGATAGACAAAAAAATTTCGAATTCAGCATTCGAAACGCCTAAAAGGTGTACATGGAAGGTAATGAATACCTCAGTGGCGGCTCGTGAGGTGACGCAGGATAAGCGCTTCTTCACTTACAGTTATCGGCTGAATGGATTATTATTATTATTATTATTATCATTATTTGGCGAATATTTCAGAAGCGTGTGGCTATTTTTAGATAATATTTGACAACACTTGTGGCAGTAGCGTGATGTGTTTGGGTGATGTTCGCTGTCGAGGATGAGGGGAGAATCCCTCGTCTGAATCTGCTTCACCCATTCCTGAAGTCACGAGCCGCCACTCAAATACTTGGCAAAATGTCGTATCATCAAGGACTGTAACACGGTGACATCTGCAATGTTTGTCAATGCCCGCGGTTCTATTCTTTCTAGAGCTGAAATATGTATTATTGGTGATTGTGGGAATTTTGAACAGACTGTACATTAGGTTCCTATGCATGTATGTATTGTTTATTTAAGCATTATGCATGTATATGTATAATGCATGTATATGTTGTTTATGCATGTATATGTTGTTGTTTATTCGTTCATAGCGTTATTGTGTGAAATAAATGCCTTCTGCAACAGCTTTAGTTGTTGAAACCCAGACCGTCCGACCTACCAGAAAGGTGTAAGGTAACTGGTTGGACGGTCGGGAAGTGCCACCCAATTTAGACCGGAACCCAGTGGCGGAGGCATCCACAGGGACCGTACCCTCCTTCCCCTACCACCAACCTCTCGGAAGGACTTTCGGACCCACATGTTTAACGTGATCGTACTCCGCATGAACACGGCGGCAGTTTTGGCAGTGGCTGGAATCGAACCCGGGCCTACCGAGTGCAACTCCAGCGCGCTAACCAATGGGCTACCGCGCCCCTGCAACAGCTTTAGTGTAGATACTTAACTCACCAGATAATGCTCTACAATTTTGTTATGGGCATCTTTCGCTTATCTCACTTTGTTGCCGAATCCGTCTCCTGACGTTTTAAATTCTCCGCTAGGGGCTCTGAAATCCCTTTTATTAGCATGGACATTTTACTATAGATAGACTTAACGTGTATTCTCATAGACCTATCCTTGCAAAATTATTGGGATTCTTAAAGTCTTTCCTGGGAACCCTGTATATATGGATGAACAAATTATTCTTCAAAAGCGATTCCATTACTGCGGTAACCACGTGATCAATGGGCCTATGAAAGCAAAAGAGTAAAAAGTCTCACGTGGCTTCCAGAGTATTCAAGCTAGCCCAGTACAGATTATTTATTACTTACACAAGATTTGAGAAACGCAACTAAGTTGACGAAAATAATGGCTACTGCAATCGTTTTACTGCGGCCTTTATTTTACTGCGGGGGCTACCCCTCTATTTAATTTTCGATCATTTTATGTCCATTTTTCGTCCCCGGGGCTCTTGTTCCATGGCGGTCTTTTATCCAGAAATTGTGTACGCACTTTATTAATCTAGCTTTCAATAGAGTACGCAAAGGGAGCTTATGGCGGAGCTCATGGATCCTGGATTGGGATGAGATTTTGTATCTGACCTACTTTAGAGCCTTAGACTCAATAAGAAATAATTTTAAAATTCTGTATTAGAAAGGAGTACACGTTCTACAAGATTAACTTGTGTATGCCCCATAGACCTTCTAATGTAAAATAGACAAAAACTCAAAAGTAGAATCCTATACCGGGGACATCATTGTGTTCATTCTTATCCGTTCTCATTGGAGTACCGTGTGTGTGTGTGGGGGGGGGGGACTCGGGTGCAGTTGCCCCGGGCGCCAACCATTTAGGGGTGCGCAAAATGAGAGAAAAAAACGAACATAGATTAAACATTAATAATTAGTAAATGAGTGTGTGAATAATTTTACTCATTTACTGCAAGTACGGGTATTGTAAACTATTATTATTATTATTTATTTATTTAGGCTCGTCCATAACGGTAAAGTCAGAAAGTGGTTTGTTGTGAATATTGAATAATGAGCAGCGGCAGTAGAAAAGAATCTGGAGCCGCTGGGCGCAAACAGAGAAAAATAGGCTGCAATAGAAATCGGGAAATCCACACAGTCAATGGATGAGCAAGTTCCTTAAGAAGCAAAAAGAGAATGTCCCAAACAGAGTTGGAATGCTTGGAGTTGATACCGAATCTGATGAGTCTACTACTGCGAGCACTATGGAGCCTGTAGAAGTCTCTGAGGTAGCAGCTGTCAGTGCTCTGCCAATTCTTCCTGCTGAAAGTGTGAAAGTGCTGAAGCGCCAGTGGAAATATCGGAAAGGGTCCAGACTTTGCATCCTACTGTTTTATCGAAGAAAGATATAGGCCTACTGGACTTCCATTCTGACCTGAGTGGACCCTTTATAACACATGAACTTATAACTGAAATTATTACAATGGGATCGGCAGTATTCCAAAATGCAGATGGTCCATTCTCTGCAACTGATGATCGCTCTATGACTAAGAAAGGGTTTACCCGAGAGCTTCTTGATGGGAAGAAGGTGAACCGAACCTGGTTACTTTTTTCACCTCAAAAGGGAACAGCATACTGCTTTTCTTCTTATGTGCCCCTAAGAATCATAAATCAAAATTTGAGCTTGGTTGTGGATTCCAAAATTGGAAGAAATGAATGAAAAATTCCCTGAACATGAAAATGGAACATATCATCGGGTGTCATTCAATACTTGGAAAAAAATGGAACGGCGTCTCCAAACTAAAAAAGCAATTGATCAAACACTCCTCAACAAAATCCAATCGGAATGGGAAAAATGGCGAGGAATATTGAAGCAAATCCTTGACTGCATCAAACATTTGGCATCACAAAATCTTGCCTTCCGCGGGCATCGAGAACAACTATCCTCAATTTCAAATCCTGGAAATTTTTTGGCGCTGATCAAGTTGCTGGCGCAATATGACCCATTGCTAGATCAACATCTGAGCTATGTCAAGGACAATCCTGGCTCACCCTCCTATTTATCACCAAGAATACAGAATGAGTTATTGGTCTTTTAGCTCAAGATACCCGGAATTCAATTCTGCAAAAATTCGGAGGAGTAAATATTTTGGGATCCTGTTTGATTCTACCCCGGATGCTGCAAACCGTGAGCAGATGTCTTAGGTTATTCGGTATGTCGACATTGACTTTGCAGAAAGAACTGCTGCGGTTAAAGAAGCATTCATTGACTAAACTGAAATTCACGAGAAAGATGCTGCTACGATTGACAAAGTAATTCTAACCAAACTAGAATCGGATGAGCTGCCTCTGTCTGATTGCTACGACATTGCAGTTATGATGTCCGGTTATTTATCTGGTGTGCAGCAAAGAATTTTGAATCGGAATCTCAAAGCTTTGTTTTTGAATTGTGACGACCACAGCCTGAATGCATGCTCGCGTGAGATCGAGTTTGTAATTCGGTAAGGGAACGAGGGGCGCAATTCTCCACCTTTGCACCACCTGCCAAAAACTCACGGTACTTCTTTAATTGCTATTAGATCCTTCCTGAATTTAAGGAGGACATTCATGACGTCGGTCAGGGCTACCCATACAAATTATGCTCCTCCCCTACAAGCAATCATTAATTCTGTCTCCATTTTTGGTTTTCCACTCTGTGAATTTTAATGTTTTCTCCTCTCTTCCAAAAATATTGAAAGACCAGGCTCTCTTTGGAGCTTCATCCCCACTCGAGTGGCATCCGTCCGCCCTCTGAGGGCTTCCCTACATCTATGGCATTGAGGAATGATCCATAAGTCTAATTAAACTCCCGAGTTTTACGTTTCCACGCCTCATCAAACTGGCCCAACCTGGTACGTGTTGTCACGTAATAATCGCTGTCACAATCCTAGACTAGAATGCCAATTTAGATTAGAAGGTCTATAGTTTGCCCATGGCGACATGGTCTCCCTCTTTTGCTGCGAATCCCATATTTTAGTCATTAATCTTATTATATAATCGGTATTGAATAAAAGAGATGATGTTGTCAGTGTATACACGATTGAACTGGGGATCTTACATTTCATACTTAAAGATGGAAGAGACAGGACAGTCAACACCCACTTCGGTCATTTGCAGACACACTAAACGACAGTCTGAAATAGAAAACACAGATGAGACGAAATAATCATTGATCCAAATACAACGTGTAAGCAGTAGTGGCTATCACGAATATATGACTTAGATGTTAAAGTCTAAACTAATTTACAAAACGTGAAAGCCATTAAAAGGGATTGCACGACTTCATCTTATCTGTACCAGTCCTGTCACGTTTAACCCACTGCATTATTTAAACACCATTCAACCACAACACGTCAAATTTGGCAGCTTATTGACAATACTATTACGTAGTCGATGGCATAAATATAATATTTTTGTGTTTATAAACATAAAAATTTTCAAAAATACACTGGGAATTTTGAAGTATTGCTTCAATTTTGATCTGTGTAGCAGAGCCATCTATATTACAATGTTGTTTGTATATTCATTCATTTTAGCGTCAAAAGTGTTTGTTGCGGGCAAAATTATTATATTTATATCATCCATTACATAATAGTTTTTTCCAAACAGGTTATATTTAATATATTGTGGCTAGATAGTTCTTAATAGTGTAGTGAATTTTTTTTTTTTTTTGATGTAGCTGGTATATTTTTATATAGCCTCATACGCCTTTTTGTGTATAAAATACTAAATTATACAGAGTTTATATAGAATGTAATTACTTATCTAAAACTTCTTAGAGATAAACATCTCGGGCATTTGGGAACTCATGCTCAGGGCCAAACAGTCTTATGTTTATTTACATTTGTACATTTGATGTATTTCACAGCTTTATGGCAGAGGTCCCGGCATGAACGTTTGCGACTTGCTCGAGGCGGTCCTCGAGGCGCTGGAGCCCTCATTGATGTTTCTACAGATAGGCGTATTTTCATTATAAATTGTAAAAGTTTCTCTTCATAGAACAGACAATTATAACCTATATATAATGTAGTATTTTTTGTTTTTATTACACTTGTTCTGTTATTAGGTCATTCCTTTTTTTCTTAATTTATAAAGCATATTTTGCAATTTTCTTTTAGCACACACTCCCTGCTCCATGATTATATTAAAGGCAGTTTAATTTTACAGCCCTAATTATGAAATATAAGTTTATACTTTAAGATCTATTCTTTAATGGTGGCGTGGCAATTTATAGCGTATTCGATTAAAACTCCGGCTCTGACTTGTGGTAAAAATTTATGCCCCAGGACCGCACTCTAGCCACCCTTTGACAACAGGTGTACTGTTTGGAACGAAATAGGGGATACACCCTACATAAAAGACTACACTATACCAGTCTTTTGAAGTATAAGGTTGGTATTAATCAATTTCTTAAAGTAATACTTATATGTTAAAATGATAGTGCACAGGAGGACATTTATATGCATAGAGACAAAACAGACCGATTCTCGTAGTTTAAATTGAACAATTCTTTTTCTGTCTGGTCATGAAAAAGTGCGTTATGGAAGATGTAATGCGTACATTTAGATTAAAGTATCAATACATGCACCCATTTTTATTATATTTCTTGCTTTAATATTTATTTTCTTTTTATTATTTCTACATGCACAATTTATTCCGCTTTTATGGTTTTTGAATTTGTAAACGTAATACAAAATTTCAAAAATGTGAGTGAAAATAAGAAACATTCATAATTTCTCAATGTGTTGGATTACTAATGGTGAAAACATTGTAATACATTATCAATTGTTGTAAATTAGAGAAAAATAATTAGCAAAGTATGTATTTTACAGTTGGTTTTATACATTTTAGTGTTTATTTAAGAAAAACGAATTATGAGTTTATAGGTTTCAAAGTTAAGATAGTGTAAAGTGTACAACAAAGATATATTTCACAATGTTTTTTTTTTTTTATCAAAAATGTGCTTAGTTAATGAATTGATCAAATAAATAGAAAAGTGTTTCAATTCACAAAATGTACCTAAATTACGAAGTACTTACATGTGATGTGATAGTATCTATGAAAGATGGTGTGGATTTATTGCCTGACCGTAGATGACACGAAATTAGCACATGCAATATTTGAAAAATTTTCTTGTTGTCTGGAAAATATGGAAAGATGGCGAAATATGATAATAGAGCATGAGCTAAAGTGAAAAAAATTGTATAAGTTGTACCTCAGAATCTAATCAACTGTTTCAAAACAACTTGCAACTTGGAATTTTATTCTCTTGAAATCTTTGTGTGCACAACATAATGGTGAAACCTTAATCATTTTTACCTTCCATTCATAAGCTTGATTTTGAAAAACGATTCATTTCGGATTTACTTGTGTTTTTTAAAAGAAATGTAAATCATTTTAAATATATTACAACCAAGTTTGTCTGATTTACATCTAATTTCATGTAAAAGATATTTCAATGACCTCCAGATATTTAACGTTTTTGCGACAATATACTTTAAAGTACGTCTTTAAAAAATGACGTTAAGTAGAGCATTTTGAAACATTGATTCTGATTATGAGTCTCAACTCTATAAAATCATAGATCTTTGTAAAAAAAATCAGTGTATATTTGTCAAGTCATTGTTAAAAAATTTGCAAAATGTTATCAAAAATCTTTGTTTCCAAGTTAATGGTTTTCACATGGTTGCGTATAATGTACCGGGTGGTCAGAATTAAAACACCCCTACTCTGAGCTCTCTATACATCGAACTACTCAGTGTAAAGGCTCCAAAATTGTTGAACCTACTATTCAAGACATGGGGAAAGGGATTACGCGAAAGAAAATTAGTTCCAGAAACACCGATAGGTGGCGCTGTACAACAGAAAATATGCTGAAAAGACACAAAATAATCACAAAAAAAAAACAAAAAAAACATGTGATATGGAATTTTTCCTTTTTAATTTCTTTTGCTGATATGAAAAAAAAAGAAGATAAAAAAGTGAAGAAACTTAAACTGTCATTGTAACTGCAATTTCGCACAGTAAGCACAAAAATTTGCATAAATCCTTGGTTTGCAGCTACTATGTTCTGGGCATAAACAGGGATAAAACTGGGAATTTTTCATTCTTATCAACTATGGCTGTCACACTGCCAGAACGCGCTTTGCTTGTGAAGCTGTTTTATGAAAACAAAGGACATGCTGTAGCTGCACTTCGAGAATTTCGTCGACTTAAGAATTTGTGCAAAGGACCATTACTTCCACAAGCTCTCAGGAGAATGATCGCTCGATTCGAGAAAACTGGACATCTTGGAATGCAGCCGGGTCGAGGACGCAAATCGACTCGTTCAGACGTTGTTGCCACCGCTATTGTTGAACAATCACTGGATAATGTTGTAGGCTATAGTAGTGCACGTGGAGTGTCAGGACACTTGGGTGTTCCCTACAGCACAGTGCGGAATGTACTGAGAAACATAGTGCATTTTTTCCCGTACAAAATTAGTCACAATCACCACTTGCTGACTATCGACAGGGAGAAGCGACTGACCTTTGTATTGACATTTTTGGCTAGAGTTGAAGTGGATGCATCGTGGCCATGGCAGATTCTATGGAGCGATGAAGCGCATTTCCATCTAAGTGGAACAGTCAACACCCATAACTGTCGCATTTGGAACACGGAAAACCCTCGTACCTTCCAAGAGATTCCACTTCACTCACCGAAAGTTACAGTCTGGTGTGGATTCATAGCCACATTCATTCTTGCACCTTTCTCTTTCGAAGAGGCTACTCCCAATGGCCCTGTGACATGCATCGTGACGACCAGGAGGTATAAAAACGTGCTCGAAAATTTTGTTGTACCCCAACTGCAACAGCAGCATTGTCTTGATTCAATTACCTTTATGCAAGATGGAGCGCCTCCACACATTGGACTCTGTGTGCAGCAGTTTCTTCGGCAACATTTTACTAATTGTAGAGTAATTAGTCGTGCGTTTAGAGTAATTAGTCGTCATCAACCTGGCCATCTCGTTCTCCAGATCTTAATCCCTGTGATTTTTGGCTGTGGGGATACTTAAAAAGTCTTGTTTATTGAGGACGTTTGGTAACCTTCGCAGATTTGAAAGACAGTATCACTTTGCATGTGAGAAGCATCTCAATCGACCAATTACGATCCGCAGTTGAACAAGCTGTCCACAGACTGCAGATTTTACATCTTGAAGAAGGGAACCATATTGAGCAGCATTCCCTGCATTGATAAGGTCCTTGTGATATGAATGTTTGGTACGTTCGAATAAAATGTGTTACAAATGTGTATTTTGTGTCTTTTCAGCATATTTTCTGTTGTACAGCGCCACCTATCGGTGCTTCTGGAATTAATTTTTTTTTTCGTGTAATCCCTTTCCCCATGTCTTGAATAGTAGGTTCAACAATTTTGGATCTTTTACACTGAGTAGTTCGATGTATAGAGAGCTCAGAGTAGGGGTGTTTTTATTCTGACCACCCGGTATAAAACATCGTCATTAAAAGAAAATTCTGTTGTCTGACTTGAGTGTATTTTAGAGGGCCGGCTTAATGAGCGATTTCTACCGTAAACCAAGGTCATGTCAATGAGCGAATTCTTCACGTGAATAGGATGCAAAAATGGAGTAGGAATTAAATGTTTTTAAAAGAAATGAAAAATGCACCTTTATAAAGATTTACGTAAAACAGTAACTATAATTTACGGAAAACAGAACCTATTTCCCCCCACTTTATTTAGTAACACACCGATATGAACACGATTATTATTTCAGATCTTTTATCTTCGTGTACAAGATTTAACTTCGTGAACATAACACAAAACTTCGTGCGCGAAACTTACCACTTACTTTGCGTGGCACTCACAACCACAGAACAATTTCATTGTGGGAAATCATGACAGTATAGAGCACTTAATCACCTATCGGAAGTGTATTTCATTATTGAATTAGCAGTCTATATGATAAAATGGTATCAATGTGCAGTAGAAAATTTAATGAATATGTAAAAATCTAATCATTTGGTAAAAAAAAAAAAAAAAAAAAAAAATACGATATACATCTTACTATACTTCATTTGTTGAACTTATTACCCTAGATTAGAGAGAAAGTTAAAGTTACAGCCTCTTTTCAACGCCATAGAACATTTGCTGATAAAGAACTGCAGATGGTTTAATTAGACAAGTCATTGTGTATATATAGGATAAGATAGAATAACAAACAGACTGCAATCAGTTGCAAACATTCTAGGTAAAACCCTCTTAAACTCTGTTTAAATTAAGAATTTTTAAATATCGCATTCAACTATTAACAAATTACTTCCTATGTTTTATAGTTTCGAAACGCAAAGACATTAATCAATAAGTATAACACACTTTGCGCGAAGGATATGAAAAACTTGAGCAACGTATATGAGAACAAATAACACAATAATGCAGCATACAGCTGTTTCGAGGATACGCTGGATCCCCTTCGCCAGTGCAAGAGAGCCAACAAACCTGAACTCCAAAAGAAGAATAGGCGCGAAAACACCGAGGAATGGGTCGTCGTTCAGGAGTGCCTAGCCACAGGGGCTGTAACCTCCGGTATGTGGATTCCAATCTGTTGTCTGTTATCACCTGAGCTTCATATGATTTGTGAATGCGACTATTTCAATGACCGTCCTTCCTTATTGGAAGGGAGAGGATATGCCGCAGCAGTGCTGCCATCTAGGAGAGTGTGGAGAGACCACAAGCTGCCTACTCAATTAGATATGATTCTGGGGTGGTAATTTATGGAAATTGACGATGAAGTGATAAAATAAATTAGATTATTTTTAAAAGTGGCACAATAAGCAGAGTGCGATGGATGGAAAATTACAATGCTTACGGGGGTTCGTACATGATTGCCCGAGGACGCTTTCTGTTTTGCCGCGGGTCATAATCTTTTAGATTGAATAACGTTTCGTTTGGGATGCTAGGTAGATTTTTGAAAAAATTTTTAGTTTGCTTTTTAATAATTTGCCTTAAAGTTTTAATTTTATAATCTTTCCTGATAATGTCATTACGTAGATACCTGGGAGCTTTACGGATTATTCTTAAGATTCTATTTTGCTCGATCTGCAGTTTATTGAGGTTCGTTTTGCAAGCGAATCCCCAGATGGGACACGCGTAAAGCAGGATTGGCTGTATAATACTTTTGTAGATAAGAATTTTATTGCTTACGTCAAGATGATTAGAGAAGAGGAGATGTTTAAGGGAGCCTACCAATTTTCTGGACTTTTTGATGACATAATTAAAGTGCGTACTCCAAGTAAGTCGGCTATCCAAGTGGACGCCGAGATACTTGGCCGTACGCAGGAATGGAACGGGTTGGTTGTTGATGGTGAGGGGGGGGGGGGAAATCTAACGCCAGAGAGGAAGATGGCCTGTGATTTCGCTGCGTTTATTTTAATTTTCCATTTTTTATAGTAATTTTCTAGCAGGTTAATGTGAGATTGGAGATGTGCATGGAGGTAGTTTATATTTTTATTGGTAGAAATGATGCAAGTATCGTCTGCGTACAGACAGAGGGTGGTGTGGGGGGAGCGGGGGATATCATTGATATAAAGATTAAAAAGCAGGGGGGCGAGAATCGAACCTTGTGGGACCCCTGCCTGAACCGGTTTAGTGTCGGAGAGGGTGTTTAGGGTTCTGACTTGGAATTTCCTGTCGGAAAGATATGAATTGATAATTTGAATGAAGGGGGGGGGGGATGTTGAATTTTATCAGTTTATAAATTATACCAGTTGTCCAAGTTTTATCAAACGCTTTTTCAATATCAAGCAGCAGTGCGCCTACCGGTGATTTGTTTTGGAGGCCTTCGGCGGTGAATTCCACCACACGAAGGAGCTGATGAGTGGTCGAGTGCTTGGAGCGGAAGCCAAATTGCTCCGGGATAATTATGTTATTTTCATTAATAAATTTAAGGAGCCTGGACTGTATGATGCGCTCGGTGATTTTGCTTAGGGCGGGGAGGAGAGAGATGGGTCGGTATAGGCGCGAAAAAAGAAAGCAGTTGGAATTATATACACAAGACATAGATTAAGAGACAGCCAATTAGAAAGCAGCTTGAAGAACCGTCTAGCCAATCCGAAATGACAAGTAACAAGATTGGCGTGCGCCGAATATTCCGACAAGACGAGTCAAGCCCAAACAAGATTAAATGAGATCCCCCCCCCCCCCCCCTAAAAAAAAAACAAAAAAAAATCGATGAACGGTTAAAACGACACATAAGAACTTCAAAGGAATAGAACGAAAAAGGGGGATGGGGTGTTACAGGGCACTCCAACAGACCGTGGACAAAAATTGAGTACTGGACAAGTCATTAACAAAATTACTGGAATTTTTATAGTTCAAAAAAGTCAAGGTCATAGATCGACGTGCATCTTTGTATGATCTTGACTTTTTGAATGGGCATTATATTGTGTTATTTGTGCTTTTGAACGCTGCTCAAGTTTTTCTTCAATGCATTAATATATGCATTCAGATTTAAATAACAATTCATTCATCTATTTTTCATTAAATTCCAATTTACATGAAAATTTCACTTTTACGATTATTAACGATGAAAACACTTCGCAAAATAACTTGGCACATTTTTAAAAAATCATGCATCTTTATGGAAGGTAACAACCTAAGAATGTTCGGTGGGTTTTAGACAATTTTGAGATTGAAATAAAAAAATTGTGAGTGTATTCATTAAACTAACAGACCCTCCAACACTGTCCACCGCAACCAATAATGTGGATTGTATTCTGGCTTTGGTTATTTTATCTCCATACCTGGGGAAAGTTATGCGATCATTTCCAAATCTCTCAACATGGAAGGAATGCAAAACGAAATGTTTTTAAGTGAGTTTTACTTTATTTTCCAAATCATTTCCTGCTTTTTTTAAATCATTAAATAAAAATTTGCAATCCCTATAAGTGTATCAAAAATTCATTTTCAGCAGGAACAATGGTATCACAAAATGAAAAACGTATTTTGGCAAGTAGCATTTTAGAAGCAAAGATGTGTATTTTGGTTTTCATAAAAGGTTCATGCTTGCGGACAGTTTAATTTTACTTTATAGTTAATTTGCAAAAGATTGCAAATCACTTCATTTCCAACAGATTTCCGAATATATCAGCATTTAACGCATTTCACACAAGCCAGTGGATTCCGGTTTCGTGTGAAAGTCTTCAGTCACTCGTTGCTCTGTCCCTTCTTGAATAATAAAAATAAAAAATACCACATATAAGTAAAAAAGTGTTGCTGTGATCGTTCATCACCACCCGTGTCTTTAAAGATTAAAAATTCACCCTAGTTCCCGAAATAACTCCTAGGAGTTGCCACCCTCTATAAAAATCACCCAGTTTAGTAAAATATCATAGTCGTTATCACCAACGAAAAAGTTTTTTCTAGGTCTAAATTCTTTAACATTTATTTTATAAATATGTATAATTTTAAAACTTCATAATTTATTAAATCGAAAGTTTATTATATTCCTAATTCAGAACACCTCCTTTCGACTCATTCTGGAAGCTTAAGTTTCGTTCTGTCTTTTATTCGTTTATTTGAAGCATAGATCAACTGTGTCTTGCATTCTATCGCTTATTATTTGCTATCACAACTCTACAATTTTTTTTTTAAATGGCTACAATATCGTTTCAAATGCCAATTGCACATAACATCTGCGATGTTCCCAGCTTGCTATTTGTTAACACATCGTATAAACTTTTTGAAATTTAGATTTAAAAAAAAGTGCTAGATCTAAAACTCCTTAAACAGTGAAAATTTAGTCTTGCTTCCTAAAATACTCACTAGGGGACGCCACCTTTTATAAAAATCACCCAGTTTTGAAAACATCCAAATCGTTAATACCAATGAAAAGTTTTTCGAGGTCCGAAACCTTTAAAGCCCGAAAATTCCTTCTAGTTCACTGATTACTCACTATGAGACGAAACCTTTTATAAAAATCATTCAGTTTTGTTAAACATCTAAGCCGTTAATATCAATAAAGTTTTTACTGAGTTTAAAACCCTTAAAAATTACTCCTAGTTGCCGAAATACTCTCGGCACCCTTCGTTCGATTTCTAGAAAAAATTGTAAAAACCATTCATAACGCATTTTACCCTTAACGCCGCGCAAAAGGTTATAACCCTCATTACTATCGCGAAAATAAATTCTCGTTTCCACCGCAAAAATGTTTCTCCTGAAATAAGAGGAGCATTTCTACCTCAATGAGCATATTGCTTAAGAGTAACATCTCCTCGATCTTTTAAAGAATGAAACAAATTTTCTCCTCTTCACTGAGCATTGCACATGTTACACGAACTGGCCGAGAACGCCTTTTCCTTCCCTACTCAGGAGACTGCAAGTACAATCTCGCTTGAGAGCAACTCACTACAGACATTGTGACGACATAAGCATACTTTGTCGACACATAATTAAAAAAGCAAGAGCGCGTTATTTTAAAAGCAGAGGCACATAATTTTGAAAGCAAAGGCGTATAATTCCAAGGCCTAGTTTGCACGGACTTACAAGGCCATGGTCCTAGGCGCCAACATTTCAGCGACTACAAACTAAGGAATATATTGCTAATTATTTATTTTGGACTTCATTTCGAAATATTTAATGAAAATTGAATAATAAATAAGTATCATATTGTTATTTACCTTTAGAAAAGTTAGGAATACAGGCAAAATTTTATTTCAATCTTCCTTGTATTTTCTCACACCGACAATAAGCCTTAAAATGGGACATTGGCTAAAACATTCACCGCTAGGGTAGGCCAGATGATGCACGTGTTGATATACGTGTCAGGCTAGATGATATACACTCGTTTCTTTGAAACAAAGTCCCGGCTATATGTACTGTTATGGCATCTAGGCCTTGGGTAGCATTATTTGTAAATTGGACAGCATTTTAAGGAATTGTATTTGTATTCATCTATGCGATGTTACTTACCACGGCACTTATAGTGGTCTTGCATGAGCCTGAAGTCTCTCCTAATACAGGGCAGGCATGAGAGAACAATAGGTCCTGGTTTCGCCCTATGCTCCACGAAAGAGTGCCCTAGGTAGACGTGGACGCGCCTGCCCCACAGGATCCACTGGCCCTCCTGACAGCGAGATTTCGGCACGAGGAACCGTCTGGGACAAACAAAGGAAAAAGCATCACATAAAATTGAGGTATTCTTAACCTTTTGCTTACGGGTGGCACAACGTCCATCCCGAACGAAGAACATTTCAAAAAGACAGGTATTTGACATACCCTATCCCAAACAGTTCGATACCCCTTTGCAGACATTGGACGCCAATGTCTGCAAAGGGGGATCGAACTGTTTGGGATAGGGTATGTCAAATACCTGTCTTTTTGAAATGTTCTTCGTTCGGGATGGACGTTGTGCCACCCGTAAGCAAAAAGGTTAAATTTCAAGACTTGCATTAGTTTTCCTTCCTACTGTCCAAGTTTATACACACACATACGCCCCCTATAGAACCCGTCTGTAGGGAGCGTTCCCAAAGTTAAGACGCGCTTCTATTACAAATAACTGCCGATCTCTTGCTGCCATTACAGATATAAGCTATTTCATGCTGGCAACAGCATAATATGCGCATAGCCGGTATATGAAGGCTGTTATCTGCAAAGGGAGCACAATAAATCCTACCGTCCAAGATTCAGGCTTTTGCTGCAAAAAGCTCCGGGAATCATTTAATACTAACATGTATCCAAGGTAATCGAGTTCCTTCAGCAGCGAATCTCGATTGAAAAAAACATCTCCGTTCATTTGAATATAACGTGCTAGAACCACAAAATATTGCACCCCGGAAGCAAGCTTATTTAATAAAACCCATCGTATCTCTAATTTTATCTATCTTTTAAATAAATTGATTAAAAAAAAAAAAAACGTGTGGTACCCTGAGAACGGTAGCATATTTCTAAAAAGAGCAGGCTGTGTGTTTCCTCCTGATAAATGATGCATAAAAAGACTGTTTGGTGTTTATTTGACATGGATGATTGTCCAAGACAAAAATTTGGGAGATTTTCGAATGTTTGACCGTGTTTATAATCAATAGGATTCCAACACTCGCAGATTGTGACAATCGTACTAAATTTCACCCTAATCGCTCAATAGCTTGAGATGTATCCACAACGGAGTAACTAGGAATTCGAGTTACTTAGGCAAAATATGCAAAAGGGCCTCCCAAACCAAACTCCCCCTTTAATTTTCAAAATCTATAATTTTGGGAGCTGCAAAATGTTAGATTTACCCCCACGAATCGAAACATTTAAGAAAATGTTTTTATATTGGGAGTCATTTTTGTAAGCGAAACAACTGAAAGTTTTAGTATTTTCTTTAAATTTTGGTCAGCTGCGTAGGAAATTGAATGAAAGTGATTTTTTACATTCACAGAACAACTCGTAAATTTTGTCTTAAAATACTTTGAGAATCATTATTTGACACACGCACAAGTGTTTTGCATCGTTCTGCCTTCAGGGCTGCCGTTTTGAACAATTAGGCCAACTAAGAACGTGCCTAGGGCCCAGGACCCGAGGGGTGGGGGCAAGAAAGATGTGTAAAAAAGACTAATACTGTATTACAAAATTTTACTAAAAGCATTTTGTAAATGGTAAGAAACTGTCAGAGCCATAGTTTATACTTTAAATACACTAAGGGGAAAAAAAAAAGAAGCCCGTTAACAAGCAGGGAAATGAGAATTAATATTTAAGTGCATTTACATTTTTAAAGTATCAATGCTAACCCCGTCAAGGAACAAGGAGTGCAGCAGTTTTTTTGGAGCCCCTAGGCTGGGAAAATTCCAGCTTTTATACCTTCTGCAGAAATTAAAAGGGGATAGGATTAGAGATTTTTGAAGTATAAAGAGAGAAACCTTCGACTTGAGACATAGGTAGACGGCGCATTGCTATTGAAATTAGCGTGGAGAAATGAACACGGGATATATCACGTGACTACTGGTCAAGCCTTCCTAGACTTGGCTTCTTATCGCCCGCGTTTGGCGTTATAGTATGTTTCCTAATATACAATGGCGTACATTGGCGTACATTGGTGAATATTTTTTAGGTTTGATGATATTCATTTGCGTTTCAGTACTTTTAAATTGCCATAAATTTAATTAATTAAATCAGTAATATTGTCTTTAACAAAAAAGCATTAATTGTATTATTTAAGATTGATGATGTGTGATATTAACGCATAAAAATTCTATTAACAAATTACAAACTAGTATAAAATCTGAGGTTTATATGTATACATTCAGCGTCGCAAATGTGGGGGGGGGGGGGGGGAGAGAAAGTTGTATGTTTGCATTAGAGTCACCATACCATTTGATATTATGAAAGCGGAATTAGAATTTTTTTTTTCCTTGAATAAAAGATAATTTCTAATAAAATAAATTTCACTTTTTAAATA